>JARHVA010006215.1:27500-65000 GCA_037957365.1 Torreya grandis
TTAATGACAGAACTTTTGGGAGCCATAACATTTGCACTGTAGCTCCAATTGAATCACCATTTAAATCGTTGGAAATATAAGAATGAGGAGAATGTGGTGAGATGGCATGGAGCTCCTTTTGATGGATTTTGACCCCAAAAAACCCAATGAAAGTACCCCAAATTTCAATTTCAGTAGTGCAGTCTAAAAATAGTAAGTTTCTAAAAATAGTAATTCCTCAAACTCTATATTATTTTAAATCATGGATGTCAAACCACTTAATCTCCCTCAAGATTGGTGACCTTCCACATCCTCCTACTAGTTTCAAAATGTGTATAAATGAATATGTAACCCAAAATGGAAATCAGACATCTCTTTCTAGAGATAAGCATATAGTGGTATTACAATTTTGAGTAAGAAAATATCTCTTCTCAGAGAATTCATTATTACTGTGTTATTTTCATGTTCTTGAAATATCTGTCAATCAAAACTTCTGAGTTTTAGATCATTTGACCACTGGTCACATGGGTCCCAAACAAAAATAATTGAAGTGCATATTTTAATGGCTCAACCCATGTTTGAAAAAAGTGACATTTATTTTAGGGGTGTTAGGAAGCTGCAGTCGCAAACATCATGCCGTAACTACACTATGATTTTGACTTTTACTGTCACTTAACGCCTGTTTATACCATGGGGCCATCTTTTGATATTTGATTGGTGCATTAGTCTTCTAATATTGTAATTTGGTTGCTCTTTTACTCAGTGACTTCATTTAGATTAAATTTGATGGTTTTATGAACGTGTTTACATTTTTTATTCTTAAAATACAATAAATATTTTTTTTGGTTTAATTTTATTGAGATTGCATGTCAAATTTTTAGGCAAATTATTGAAAACTTATATATATATATATATATATATATATATATATATATATATATATATATATATATATATATTTATATTTATTTTTTATATAAACAATAATAACATTGAATAAATACATGTCATTAATTTTTTTTGGTATAATAAGCATGTTTGACCCTTAAAATTAGGACCACATCTCACATTTTCATTCGCTTTGTCCATTATTAAAAAAATTAAGAAAAGTAAAAGTCACACCAATTTTTTAAAAATATGAGATGGTTTCTTTTAAATTACCACTTCAATATTTTATGTGAAAGAGATTAGGGGAGGAAGCCAAATTCACTCACTTTCTCCATTATTAATAAATATTTAAAGAAGGTAAAGGTCACATCAATATCTTTAAAATGTGATGGTAGTTTACTTTGAGTCATCACATTAATATTATATATGGAAGAGATTTGGGGTGGGAGAATAATTATAAGTAAGATTCATTTTTTTTTTTAAAAATTAATAAATAAGTTTTTGCATATTCTAAAAATATAATATTCTATAATAACTAGTTATATAAAAAATGAGTTGATAATATCACACTCTTAAAAAAATAGATCAATTAAAATTTGAAACAATTACATCGTTAATTTATAGATTTGCAGAGTATTTTTCAATCAAAAAAGATGAAAATATAAATAACTAAAAGTATTTAAAAGTAAAATCCATCAAAGTGCAAAATACCGTTAGACAATGGGAGTAATAATTTAGTGTAGGTAACGAATGCATAGGATCATCTAGTTTAGATAAAATTATAAGTGTCAAGCAAGGCAATTTCCCTCGCTGAGATGTCACCCATCTGGATAGGCTACTACTACTATTGCCACTAGCTTGAGAATTATGAGTTGGATAGATATTGTTATTACAGAGAGCCATTCCATCACTTACTACAAAAATGATTCCTCCAATGTTGTATAACCTTATGATAACTATTATAGATATATCAAGACTTCAAATTTAATATTCTTTATTAAAGTTAAAATATCTCACAAATCACCATCCATAATCAATATTAATAACAAGAGAAATCAAATTTAATATAACTAAATCAATAAAAATTGGAAACAAACTAAAGAACGAAGAATAAATTTATGTTATAGTGGTAATTCTTTCTCGTATATTTTAACAATAAGAGAGTTACTGGAAAACCCATAATATCATAAAAGTTGATGTTCGAGAAATAAGGTAAAAAGTCATAATAATTTGTAAACAAAAAGATTTCATAAAGTAAATATGAGCGTGAATTACATTAGATTTTTTTTTCTTAAATGCCTTTCGAAATCTCTTTAAAAAAAATTCCATATCGTTTCTTTCTTTCTTTTTAAAAAAAAACAAAAACAAAACAGGTCCATTCAATAAATGGTTAAGTAAAATGTGAAAAACCATCGGCTACCCTCCTAACAAACATTTTTTTTAATTATGATGAGAGAGCGAATGCTAACATGGGTCATTTAATAAAAGTCGAGGACAAAACGAAGAATGAATAACTTTATGTTATATTGATAATTCTCTCTCATGTACATTTAAGATCAGACTTGTTGGGAGACCCATCATAAATTTTATTATTGAAACATTTTTAAATGATTTATTATTAAATAAATAATTTTTTTTTTTTAAAAAGAAAAAGAAAAAGAAAAAGATTAAATAATAAAACGTCAGTAAGAATACATAATTCCAGCGTTCGCTGGTTGGTCAGATAAAACCAACTAATTACAGGACAGCTATGTTGGTCGAGTAAAACCTAAACATAAACCATAGAAAACAGAACACTAACAGAGGATAGCAACAAAGCAAGCGACGCCACTAAGCTACCACCATCGTCGTAAGAAACGGACACCGCCGAAGAACGAAATGCCGAGACTGCCTCAGATCTAGCTGTTTTTGCTTTGGGCGAATCCTCTGTCACTGATCAACCACTGTGGGAAGTCAAACCCTTCTCTACACAGTCGATGTTGACACTAGTAACCCACATGTCCATGCCCACCTTAGAACATACATTCGCCTGATCTTCTTTCACCGCAATCTGAACCGACGTCCTCTTTACAACCACATCAGACAGGCATCCCTTAGCCATTGTGATCTGCACAGTCTGGATAGTTTCCTAAGATCACTTCACATTCTCCCGGTCATCCTCTTTGCTGCCAGAACCCCCAACACCTCACCCAAACGCTTATTTTTAGCACTTGTCCCTACTGCAGAACAATTTTCTTTCGATTTGTGTGGATCTCCTATTGTAATCGCATGAAAATATGTCAACCCATGCAGATTTAGGTCCAAAAAAACGTTTATGTGCTCACTTGTACATATTATCATATCTAAGTGTAGGTCAAAAAAGTGTCATTGGAGTTTCAGCATTTGTACAAGCTTCTCGACCATTGGGGAGTGATCTGTGCACGTTAAGCAGGTCATACCAGATGTGTCGTCATAGGGTTATTTACCTTCGGCTCCTAGCCATCGACAAATCCGCTTGTGTAGCACTGTCTCCTACTTTCCACGTGATTGGAGGGGATATAATACTTATTAGCTACGTGGAAATATTTTGTTTGACCATGTTGTTGGACTTTTTTCATATGGTGGTGATTAAACTGGGATGATAGTGTCTTTGTTGCCTAGGTGGGGAGTGATCATATATTTGGCTTTGCCAAATTCTATTTAAAATGGGTGGGTGGCTCTATGTTTAATGTTGGTAGAACTCTTTTCATAGATTTTTTTGCTGCTTAAAGATGATTTGTTATCTCTTTTTTCCGATGTTTTAATGTGTATTTGATGTTACATAACTATTATTCTGTATTTTTAATATATATTTTGAGATTCTTGGTGTCTACTCATATTTTATATTAGTAAAATTTAAATACCTTAGTATATAATTGTATCTTTTGTTAGTATTAATTTTAACCCACGAATAACAATTGGACACCCTTTATATTATAAAACCATCTTTAATTTTTATATTTTTTAATTAATAAATATACCATTAATTTTTTTATAAAATAAAAACTAGATAAATATAACATTTTTTATACATTGTTTCAATCAAGTATATTTTATTTGTAAGCTCTGTGTGTGTGTGTGAGCGTGTAAGCTTGCATGCTCTCTCTCTCTCTCTCTCTCTATATATATATATATATATATATATATATATATATATATATATATATATATATATATATATATATATATATATATATGCCCTCCACGTAATTGGAGGGGATATACTCCCTATTAACCACATATTTTTTTTTTGTTTGGCTATCATGTTGAACATCAAACTGGGATGATAGTGCCTTTGTTGCCTAGATGGAGAGTGATCATATGTTTGGCTTCGCCAAATGCTATTTAAAATGGGTGGATGGCTCTATGTCTAATGTTGGGAGAACCCTCTTCTTAGATTTATTTGCTACTCAAAGATGATTTGCTATCTCTTCTTTATGATGTTGTTGTGTGTACTTGATGTTTCACAATTGCTATTGTATTTTGTTAATATATTTTTTGAGACTCTTAATGTCTATCTATATTTTATATTAGTAAAATTTAAATACCTTGATATTAAATTGTATCTTTTTTTAGCATTAATTTTAACCCATGAATAATAATTAAGCACCCTTTATATTATAAACCATCCTTACTCTTTATATTTTTTTTATTAATAAATATACTATTACTTTTTTAATAAAATAAAAACTAGACAAACATAACATCTCTTATACATTATTTCAATCAAATATATTTTATCCATAAGCTTGCTCATTGTATTTTGTATCTTTTGTTAGCATTAATTTTAACCTATGAATAATAATTAAGCACCCTTTATATTATAAACCATCCTTACTCTTTATATTTTTTTTATTAATATATATACTATTACTTTTTTAATAAAATAAAAACTAGACAAACATAACATCTCTTATACATTATTTCAATCAAATATATTTTATCCATAAGCTTGCTCATTCTATATATATATATATATATATATATATATATATATATATATATATATATATATATATGGTATTTAGAATGGTTAAACAATTGACATCAAATGTACAACGACTTACAGGTTCTGTTTTGCTATCAAATCAATCCACAAATAACTTAGTTTTGATTTTATATTTTCGGAATTTGAATTACAATTTTTATAACCTTATCATTATAGACTTCTCATAAAACACTAAATTAAGGAAAAATCATTAATAATTTAACTGGGATTCATTCTATACTAAAAGAATAGCCACATTCTAATTTAAATCCTTCTACAATTAAACACGAGCTTTAATGCTAATTTTTTACAAAACCTTATAAAAAATTGTCATCTAAATTTTATTAACAAATTTAATATTTTTATTATAAAAAATTAAATTTAACTTTAAATTTAAACAAATATATATAACTTCTAAAAATATTTGTTAAAAAAGTCTTAAAAAAAATATATATAATATTTTTTTGAAATTTTTTAAAATCAAATCTTTTAATCTTCAATATAAAATACTCGTTAGAAAAAGTAATAAACATGCAACTACCATAAAGAATAAGTATTGATAAATAATCCCTCAAATCTATTTCCTTTCTAAACTTGCAAAAACACGATGGCTTCTGAAACTTAGACAACAAAATTGCCTAAAGTTATGAAAAATAAGTCCCTTCAAGACGATCTACCATAACTCCCAGCAGCTACCATTCAAAAGAAATATTAAGTTTTGTGGCTTCTTCAACGAGTCATTTAACACAAATGACTTTTTGCTTCGGCATTCTCAACATAATATGCCGATTAAGTAGTATAACTTCGTGCTAGAAATGTATCAGTTTGTGAGTAGCAGCAGAATGTTGAATATTTTACCCTTCACTAAATTGACCTGCGCTTCACCGTTAAATACACAAATAGTAGTACACCGTTAAATATACAAATGGTAGAGAGAGAGATCAGAGAGTAAATATATATGATTTAAATTCATATTTTGAAATTAAACATCCTTTGTAATTTCTGAAAGCCTCCGATAAATTTCTCTTAGCAGACGCTAGTGTGTTCACAAACAAATTGTACTTGATTGTATTCTATTGTTTGAAATAGTAAAAACGGTCATACATACAACAAATCTCGCCTCTCAATATCCTAATTTTGTCATAGAAAAAAAATAGCAACAAGACAGGGCTGCTACTGCAATTGATAATAGCATGCAAATTTCCCTCGGAAGACCCTCTCTTACATTCACCTGACACCCTCTCATGCCCTCCAATTGCATACTCACCCCACTTATCTGCAAATTCATGGCTGTAATTCTACATCTCAGCAGAATATTACATGTGGCTAACCTTAGAGGCAAACCATTATGATCTGGCAGAATCGACCCAAACCGTAATCTGAAATAATTTTCAGAGCCCCAATTATGTTTCTGTACTTCCAGAGGTCTCCAACTAGAAAGATTCACAGCATGCTTTGTTCTTCTGTTTATGAGAATCCAACTGAGCCTGAAGTTGGCTGACAATATTTTGATCTCAACATCTTCCTCTCCCTTAATATCATTAGTTGAAATCGAAAGGAGGGTACCATCAGAAATACTCCAAGGAAGATCTAATACCAATGGAACGATAGTGGAAGACCTCCAATCGGTCGTATCATCTGCAGCTGGAATTTGCCACAAAACATTCGAGTAGATTGCTTTGTTGTTGTAGTGAATATCCACCACCGATACAAAATCGGAGAGAGAAACTGTATCATCATGAACCTCATGATCCTCTCTCACATCATCCTGCACAGATATATTAGGATTGAAATTTTTCTGATAATCTTCCTTGGAATTCATAAAAAGTTGTTTGGAAACATTGATGAGGGGAAAACAGTCCGCATAAAGCTTTTTGAATCCACCCAAGGAAGATATCAAACTTTGAACGCCCTCGTCTCGAGTGGAAGGCCAAAGCGAGTGGCAGACATCTTCCCACAGAGTTTCTTCGTTTGCAATGGAGCGCAAATCAGAGCAACAACATCCTGCTTTTGCAAGTGTGATGCCATCTACCCTCCTCAAGATCTCTGAAACTATATCACTGCTTAACCACATTCCACTCCCCATATCTTACCAATTATATGAAATTTAGCAGGCTCATTTGCGGTGTATTTGACAGCTGAGATAGGTGATGTTAGTTACAGTAATTTTAGTCCCAAAAGGGTGGGCTGTAATTGTTGATATGTGTGATGTGACGTCACTTTTTCGAGCTTAAGTATGCCAGAAATAGGATTAGAAACAGATATTTTAGTGCCAAAATTAATTATTCCGATCATATGAATTTCTAACGGCGTTTTTGCCACATCACATCAGCTTTGCCAGGCAGAAACAGGATTAATTGCAGGAAGTTTGGTCCCAAAATGAATTGTAATGATGCCCCGCTGTTTATGCATGCAGGAAGTTTGGTCCCAAAATGAATTGTAATGATGCCCCGCTGTTTATGCATGCAGTCGCATGGACCGCAAAAAAATAATAATAGTCGAAATGCATATCTCAGCGGCTCAACCCGTGTTCCGAAAAAATGGGAACATTTCTTATCGGGTTGATAGGAGGCCGCAGTCGCAGACGTCATGCGGTACCTACACCGCGAGTTTGACCTTTACCGTCACCTAACGTCCGTTTCTACTATGGGACCGTCTTATGATATTTGATCTTCCAATATCATAATTTGATTGCTCATTTATTCAGTTACTCAGTGACTTCAATTGGACTAAATTTGATGGCTGTATGAATGTATTTACGTTATTTCTTTTCTAAAATACAACGAATTTTTATTTTATTTTTTATTTTTTTGGGACTGTATTCAGTGAAAGGTCAAAGGTCAAATTTTAGGTACACTATTACAAATTATATATATAAATATAATTTTTAATTTTTTTAAATATAAACAATAGTAATATTTGAAGGATAATGTTGAATAAATACTTGTATGTTCAACTTTTAAAATTAGGACTTATATTTCATATTTCCATTCGTTTTCTTCATAATTAAAAGCAAAAGTCACACCAATATTTTTAAAATGTGGGGTAGTTTTTTTAAAATCATCACATCAATATTTTATATGAAAGAGATAAGGGGAAGGAGACAAATCCAATCGCTTTCTCCATAACTAATAAACCTTTAAAGAATGTAAAGGTCACAACAATATTTTTAAAATGTGATGGTAGTTTATTTTAAGTCATCACATCAATATTGTATATGAAAAGATTAGCAAAAAGTTGTATGTGGAAGAGATTAGGAGGTGGATAATAATTACAAGATTAAGATTTCTTATAAATAAAAAATAACAATTGAATTTTTTTTTCATAATTTAAAATTATAATATTTTATAATAGCTAATTATATAAAAAAGTGAGTTGATGATATCACACTTTTTAAAAAATACATCAATTAAAGTTAAAAAAAATTACAATATTAATTTAAGGATTTGACCAATATTTTAAAACCAAAAAAGGTAAAAAAAAATAACTAATTAAAAGTATATAAAAGTAAGAGCCCCCAGAGCACAAAACATCACTAGGCAATGGGACTAATAATTTAGTGGAGGCAATGAAGGCATAAGATAATCTCGTTTGAATAAAATTATAAGTTTAAGCAAGGCAATTTTCTTTGCTAAGGTGCTTGTTTACACCAAGAACGAGAAACAATAACTCATAATTTACATTGTAGATAAATCATTTGTCAAAATAAAATAATATATTATGTCAAGTTGATTTTTACAAAGAAATTAAAAGCTTATATAAAGCTTTTGCGAGTGGTTCCACTACGATACTCAAATAACTATCTCGTGAACCAATTAAGACAAACATTTTTAATAAATTAATTAACATAACAAAATTAACCTACAAAGTAAGCTATTTTGGCTCATATGACCCAACAAACTCCCTCTTGATCCGAAGGGGTATAAAAACCTAAATAATAGGTTCAATGACTCTAAAGTCATCAAAGAAATTCTAACATAACTAAAATTGATGTAATTTACATCTTGTTACAGATCAAAAATGATGTCGCTCCATAATGAAGCCTATCCCTGTGAGTTATAGCATAAGATGCTGATGAACATGATCAACACATGCACATCCTTTGTGATCATCATATTATATTATAGTAGAACACGATCTAGACATGTTCAACTATATCAACCCACATAAAGTCCCACACAGGGACCCATCTAAGTGACACCTCGTACTCTAGATGGCACATATTCATAATGCCCAACAAACTTTGATGACCTTTGCTCAATACCATTGGTGCTAGACGCCCCTATGAACTCATATTGTTATAGATGACTATTTGAAGTTCATCCAATACCTAAATCTTCTCTCCTTATTAGGTGAGAGGTTAGAAGCCATGTATCGAGAATATTAGATATAAAAATCCAAAAATAGAACTAAAATAAAGAACACAAGTCAAAATTATTATTCAAGCATGAACCCAAACTCCTAGAGAATAACTAACTAAAGAAGGGTAATAGTCCTCCAGCCTCCAACAGATCTTCCAACCCTCCGTGTGACACTTACACTAATTTGTTAATTTCAATAATATTTATGGACCTGTAAAGGATGATGTTGTCTCTGAGAACACAAACATGGGGTGACATTATGAAACTTTTTATGTTGAAGATGTTGATTTCCATCAATAATACACCTTTATATATTGTTGAATATATTTTACAACAAAAACCATATATGTAATCTTATAAATAAAAAATCAATCATTCTACTATGTTTAAAATGTCCAAAAACCTATAATTTAACTGGTCACACAACCACTTTTAAACCAAAAAATGGTTAGTCAAAATTTTGTCTCAAGAAACCGTAACTATTGATCCTTATATCACTGATTTAATCCAAAGGGTAATTGAACTCTTGACCTCTCTATGGGAATGCTTTTACAATGTTTTGTTTGCCAATTTTGATATAAGAAACATTGAATAGAGTTATTCAAAATATACATTATAAACCATATTTTCTAGTGTTTCTCAAAAATAAAAGAAATGTGCATATAAAATTGTTTTACCGCACTATTCATCTATTGAAAAAAACTACGCTTTACTTTATTTTGGGCCCATTTGATCAAAGTGGATTTGGAAAAAACAGATATTTTAAGAAATTTGATTCACTCACACATTATACCTTTTTGTTCTTTGGACCGTATTTGGATTGATCAAAACAGTTGGACTAAAATTTTGGATTTCTACGTTGATATTCAAGTTGGTATATGGATTCCGTAGGAAATCGACACAGTGAATGAACTGAAAGCTGCTAAAAAGGGTCTACACAAATAGAAGTGTCATAAATTCTCCTCTGCAATAACACACTTCATTCTTTATTAATATATGGACTCCCAAAAGAATTTTGATCTTCATCCTGATTCCCCCTGTAATTGCAATAGAAATTATTCCAAGTAAATGTATTCAAAATCTAGCCTGCTAATTTTCAATCCCTCGTGCTGTGCAATTTATGTGCCTCTGATACCACTATTTGCACCAAGTTCAAGAAACAATAACTCCAAATTTACATTGTGGATAAATCATTTGTCAAATTAGAATAATATACTATGTCGTGTTGATTTTTACAAAAAAGGTAAAAGCTTATATAGGGTGGTTTTATTGTAGGATTCAATTAACTATCCCGTGAACCAACTAAGATAAACAAATTTAATTAATAAAATAATTAACATAACAAAATTAACTTGTAAAGTAAACAATTTTAAATCATGTGAACCAATAATGCCACCTATCCATATGAGCCACCACTATTATTACCACCAACTTGAGAGTTATGAGTTGAGAGAGATATTTTTATTGTGGAGAGCCACTATATTACCTACTACGAGAGCAATTCCTCTTGTGATGTCTAAATTTATGATAATAATTATCAATAATAAAGACTTCAATTTCAATATTATTTGTTAAAGTTAAAATACCTCACAAATATTAAACAAAAATAAATATCCATAAACCAATATTTTAAATATAAAATATTAATAACAAGAAAAAGTGAATGTAATATGGGTAAATCAATAAAAGTGGGGAATAAAATGAAGAAAGAAGAATAAATCTACGTTATAGTGATAATTCTCTCTCTTGTATTTTAAGGATAAAAGAGTTATTGGGAGATCCATGATATCATAGAAGTTGTTTTTAAGGGAGTAAGGTAAAGGGCTATAATGGTGGGTAAAAAAGAAATCCCATGGATTAAAATGGGTGTAAGATACGTTAGATGTTTTAAAAAAATTGATGTCTATTGAAATTCATTTTGAGAAAAAAATCCCACGCCATCTTTTTAAAAAAAAATAAAATCACTCAATAAATGGTTGTCATGTTAAATGTGAAAAAACACTATCTACGCTCCTCAAATTTTTTTAATTAATTATCTACCTACAAGATAAAGGGAATGCTAACATGGCTCATTCAGTAAAAGTTAAGGAAAGAAAGAAGGATGAATAAATTAATGCTATATTGATAATCATCTCTAGTGTACATTTCGAATCATAGAGTTGTTGAGAAATATAATAAATTTTATTATTAGAATATTTTGGGATGATTTATTATAATAATAATAATAAAATATAAAAAATTATCTAATAAAGCAGTCGGTAAAAATACATGACTTCATATTTCATTTGTTTGTCAGACAAAGTTGAACTGGTCAGATAAAACATAGGAATAAAGCCTAAAAAATACAATACTTACAAAGGTTAGAAACAAAGAAACTGATGCCACTAAGCTACCACCATAATTGTATAAAAGGACACTGCCAAAAAATGAAATGTTGAGATTACAGATCTGCCATCACCATTGCCTTTCGAAACGTGTGTAAGGTAAAGAGTCATAATGGATTGTATAAAAAAATAATCCATGGATTATAAGTGGGTGTAATCCACTTTAGATGTTTAAAAAAAATCCCATTGTCGCTCTTAACAATATAAGAGGGCCCATTGTAGACATGGTTGTAAGTCACACTAAATGTGAAAAAGCATCATCTGTATTCGTAACAAACCTCTAATATAAAATCTAGATTTTAAAACTTATTTTATCTTTAAACTTAAAGTCGATTAACATCGTTTATTAATGCAGACCAACACATTTCATTTTTGGTTGGTGATGGTCTTTTCTTTTAAAAAAGAGTTTGAATTATGTAGTTCAATCCTATCAAGATTAATAGAGAGAATAGTTTCTAATATTTGAGCCCATTATTAGTACCTTTGGTGTAGTAGGTATCTTATTTTAATTTCTATTTTACTAATTAATTTTAATTGGAAAATGCATCTACCAAATATTTTATTACTTTCTGAATTCTTCACATTACTTTTATCATTTACATTGTATTCTATAAAAGGAAAAATAAGGAGCAGAGTATTTTTTAACTTTTTATTAGGTTAAGCATGATGGCAAGGCTATTATTGTGGAGGCGGGGGAGGGAAGGGGGAAATTGCTTTATTTTCATTTTGTTTAAAACTTGACACTGTCCAATGAAAATACAATCGATTACCAAAATTAAACATGAACTACGGCATGCAAAAAATGAATATGCTGACAATGACAATAACAAAGAATTATACTATTTTTTTCATGTTTATTAATTGATGCTTTCGATTAATTAAGCATCAGCCCCATCACCACATTCGATAAACTCATAGTCCTCCAAAATATGTCGATAGGTGCAGTGGTAATTTGAATGCGTTCTATCCCGTCTAAGGGTTCCAAACCTGACAGAGAATTACATATTAAAAAATGGTCATTAAATAAACTTAAAATCCATAAATTGTGTGACAATATAGAAGTATGAAGTCATTAATAAAATGACAAAAGAGAGGCCCAGTTTAAAAATACCCGTCTGGACTGGTAAGTTGTAGATGGTGAATCGGTGACTATGTGCTTGGGTGCCCGTGCCTGTGCCACTTAGGCATTTGCGAACAGACCAACAACTACCCATTACCCACCTATATTAATGGAATTCATGTTAATGTGACACAAAATTCCCACATTTCCGCTAAAACTTGTTTTATAAAATAAGGGCCTTATGGCATAATGCATTCTGCAGCTCCACTAAAACTTGTAGTTGTAACTTGTATTTTAATGCCAGCTATTAACAATTAATAATAGTGATAGCTATTGAGAGTGTGAACATGATATTAAGGCTATTCTATCTCTCATAAGTCACAAATTCACAATGCATTTCAATTTAGTTAAATTTATTTTAATGGTTTTCTAGTTTACGAGTACATATTATGGACCATTCATTGAACTAATTCAATTTATGTAAGGTTATTTACAAAGATTGATTGTAGTCTATAGATCCAGGGAAATATTGAACCTCCATAATTTGTTAAAAAAATATTAATCTGAAATTTTACACTTTTCAAAATTCTTTCCTTAAAAAATTTACCAAAGCCCGTTTTAGTAGCCCTTAAACAAAACAATCTTCATTATCTTAAAATTTAAAGGTGGGTGCAGGAGAGGTGGGGTGCAGGAGCTAAGGGTGGGGAAGTATATAGAAAATTTTACTGATTTATTGTATCATAGCAGCTTAGTATATATTTACAAAAATGACCAGGTCATGTCACAAATGTAACAAAAGTCAACCTTAGACCATTTTAAGTATTTTGTTTATTTTAAGACATTGATGAGTGTATTTACGTACTCTTATATATATATATATATATATATATATATATATATATATATATATATATATATATATAGTTTCATTTTAAGAAACTAATCTTAATGTAAATTACCAATCTCGATTCTCATTGTAAATTAGTATTATAATATAAATGAAACTATATATGTATGTATACATGTGTGTGTCTACACACACACACACACACACAAATGTACACGTGTGTGTGTGTGTGTGTGTGTGTGTGTGTGTGTGTGTGTGTGTGTGTGTGTGTGTGTGTGTGTGTGTGTGTGTATTTTGTGTGTAATACTATTATATATATTAAAAATAGTGATTCAAAGAGAGATTGGTCTCATAAAAATGAAACAATAAAACTCTATTATTATTATTATTATTATTATTATTATTATTATTATTATTATTATTATTATTATTATTATTATTATTATGCAAAGTGTGTATGTATTACATCAACTGATTTATACTACTGTATTTTGATGACCATTCTCTACTTAAATCCTAAAGTTTTCAACACTTCTAGAAGAATAATATTTTGAATTATGGAAATGATTTTAGACCCTTTCCTTTATAAATTAATAAAATATTAATTTTTTTTCAATTGAGATTATAAATTATTTAGAAATGATTTTAAATTCTAATCTTAAACCCCTTCCACTATAAATTAATAAAACATAAAAGTTTCTTATTGAGATTATTTTGTCCATGGAAATTTGGAAATGATTTTATTAGAATTTGTGTTTTAATAAAATATTCTAGTCATAAAATATGTCTAGTATGTTTGGCTTATTAGTAACAGGGAATATATATCATTTCATACACTACAACTTTCATAAAATTAAAATACTTCTCAATGTTATCTTATAGATACACTTTGGTTTCACATGAATTTTATTATCATCAAACCATTATATGTGTTGCACTTGTACCTTTCCCCAAATTTAAATATGTTTAGGAGTAAGGGATAATCAATAGATTTCAACTAGTTTTGTATTTCATAAACGATTAATAAACTACAAAATATCTTTAGTTTTATAAACATTATATGCAATATGTACATCCTAATTCACTATGAGTAATATACATTGTTAGACATTTACATATGCTATAACTTTCTCTAAATTTAACTCTATTTTTGTATAGTTTGAACATTGTTTTCCCTTGAACACTCCATATGTTGTAAATGTTTCCAAATTTAAATAAATTATTTAGAGAAAAAAAGGAATACATTATTATATTTTTATTTAATATTTTATTTAAATAATAAATTGTATTATAATTATTATATATATATATATATATATATATATATATATATATATATATATATATATATATATATATATATGGGACTTATTTATTTTACACTTTTATTTTTAGGATAAATTAAAATCCAGATTTATCCCTAAATCATATACAAGATAAATTATAAAATGAATTAATCAAACATTCAAAAAATAAAGAAAAATATACACATAACAAGAGACATCAGATTTAATGTGGTTCACACAAAATAAGCTACATCCACCAAACTTTTCTATTATATAGTTTCTAACAATACAAGAGAGAAATAAAATTTTGTAACAAACCTTGTTACACCTCTCTCCCCTTGTCCACCTCCACTCTATGTTAGTATTTTTTTCACACATCTCAGCCATATCTCAATACATTTTAAAGTGAAAAACACCTAAACATAACCTCTACCATTAGATCTAGAGACCTATAATCAATGGCCCAGATTGACTATAAAATTAAAATTTTACAAGGCAATTTTAATGAAATGTTAAGAGGTCCCCCCTTGCAACTCCCTATGTGCAACAAAGATATAGATAATGGGATCCAAACCCAAATGAAATAATCATCAAAATTTTAACCTATGATCCTGGAAGACAATCAGGCTCCATACTTAACATTTATATTTATTTTAATTTTTCATTGAGTGTGTATATAGTGTGAAAAAGTGGTTTCTATTGGTCATTCTAAGAAGGATAAAAAAAACTATTAGTTGCTGATGCATTTCACATCCCTTAAGATTTTAATCAACAATGATAGTCTAGAAATGAAGACGTTGATGGTCATTTGCATGAATAAAAATATGAATCAGATGGAAAACATATTTGAGAAGAAGAATAAGCATAAAATAAACATAAATGAACATTTAAGTATAAATAAAAAATAATATTTTTATGAGATTATGTTGTAAAAGATTGCAATGGTATTGAAAGGATAAAATGTTCTTGTTATGTAAAATATAAGAAAGACTCCATTTGCTAAATATGGGAGTACCACCTTCAAATCAATGGTCTAAGAATGAAAGTAGAATCAGATCTTCATAATTTTGATTTTCATTTTTTGAGGGAGAAAGCAAAAAAAATAGTATTATAATTACCAAACATATATAATTAATGGTAGATATTGAGAAGGAGATAATCATAGATTTGATAGAAAATATGAATTTTATTTCCATACATGATTTGCCTTTAGAACTCTATAGGATAATGTGCAACATAAACAAGTATAAAGGCACTCCACACATGCCTATAATAGATGAATACTATACATATACAAATACCACATATGGAAAAGAGTTTCTACAAGTTGCAAAGGAGGTATATTGAAAAACTTTAAAAGATGATATTTTTCATAGTCTATTTTACTCAAATTTAGTTGATGAAAGTATTGTTCAGAATATAAAGAAACATTCGATAGCTTACATTAAATATTTGACAAATGAATGAAGAGGTAAATGTATACCAAAATTTATATACCTCCTTCAAATAAAGGATGGAAAAACTTAGTCTATGTATGATGTCATGATAACTCTTTTAACAGAGAAGAATTTATCCTTGATGAAGTTATTTGGATTTGGATCAAATGAGGCTTCTGTTATGAGGGTTATCCACGAAGATTTATCTATTAAGCTTCATCGAGATGATCCTCAATTATTAGATATTCATTTGATAGCTCATCAATAAGTATTAGTAACAAATGATGCTTCATCTTATTTTCTAGAGCTACAATTTATTAACAAATTTACAAACAAAATTTATTCATGACATGGAAAATATGTTAAAATACATGGAGCATTAAGAGATATAATGGAGTCATTTAAAATCATTGAGCTAGAGGTGATGCAAATTTGTCAAATTAGGTGGCTCTGTAAAATAATGGGAGTTAGAGGAGAAAAAATGTATGATTGGCAAGAATTTTTCAAGTGAAATTTTGCATCCATTTGATTTTAGATATATTTATTGAGTTAAATAAGTTGAATAGAAAGTTTCAAGATGATTATGTTGACAATATTTATGTTGGCACTACCTTAGATAATACTAATAACATGCTTCTTAAGTGATTTCAAAGAGACATATTAGGGGCTTGTATAATATATATTTCAACTTTTTTAGATAGAGTACAGTGAGGAACTCTTGAGTTTGAAGATAGAGAAGGCACAATACATATACATCCATTGAGATTTGAGAGATTGACTAACTCACAAAGATTAGGGATACTAGATGATTGCATTCTATTTTAAAAATGTTTTACAGTGAAGGTTATTGACTCTCTAGATGCAAGGTTGATATAATTACCTATATTTAATGCTACTAAGTTTTTCAGTCCTCATATTTTTTTACGATGATATGGATGATAAATACCATCAAAAAAAAATACGGTTAACATGTTTATGTCAAAAAATTAGTGTTAGAATCTCACCTACTATAGATACTATCAAATGTTTAGGTGAGATGGGTGAATGTTTTTGTACTATTTATAAATCATAACTAAAAAAGCATATGTTTTGAGCATGGTATCTTTGTGTGGGTGAATATGAATGGTTTTAAGGTTTTGTATGTTTAATGCAGCATATAAATATATTCTTTGTATTCTAGTGAGCATGATAGTATGTGAAAGAGGTCTCTCAAAATTATATAGGATAAAGAATGATGATCGATCTAGAATATCTATGAAAACATTGGATATGTTATGTTTCTTTCCCTTTGTGCACCTAATGATCTAAATGAGGTATATTAAATTGTTATTTATTATGTATGGAAGAATACAAAATCATGAAGGCCTCTTCCTATAGGCTAATAGATCCATTAGTACAATAGTTTAGAATAAAAGAAAACAAAAACATCACAAAATTTATAGTATCATAAGGAAATTTTTGAATAAAAGTTTCAACCAAAAATATAAGTTAAATAAAAATATTTTATATATATTTTTGTTTGAATCGTTCTCCAAAAAATTAGAATCCAAGGTTTTATAGTTTATACTTTTAATGATCGACATTCTATAAGTGAAGTGAAAGTTAATTAGAATTGATTTTTTTTTGTAATTTACTTGCAATAAAAGCATGCCAAAAATAAGTAATTTAGTTTAAAAGAAACATGAGAATTTTAAGCTTCATGGTGATGCTTACTTAAAAAAAAAAAATTGGAAAAATCTCAAAATTATTATTTTGAGTCTATTTTTTTTTTTTTGACTTTTTTGAGACTTTAAAAATATTTAAATATTAATTAAGACTATTTATAAGCATTAATACAATATTTACATTTATATATGTTTTATTATTAGAATATGAATAGGTACTATTATTACCCTTGTTGGATTGGGTGCAAATGCAAAAGTAATGAGCTAGGTTGGTCTTCGAAGTTGGTTGTACAGTGGCAAAAGTGGTGTATATAGGTAAAAACAAAAGCATGATGCAATATGGTCACCCCATAAACAAACACCATTTCTTTCTTTTGTGACTTGAATTGCTTGTTTTCCATCTTTTGATGGCAGGATACTCTTATGTCATTTATATTTTATTTGATTTGTACATTGTGCAGATTGAATTACTTTGTGAGTGAGAAACCAACCGACATTGAGTTAGTAACATGATTAGAATGGATTTTATTGTCATCTAAATTCAAACTTAAAGGATGTTTAATGTCATGTGACCCTTGAATTTTTTAGAACTCCTCCATTTTAAGACACTTTAAGGTTTGTGAACTTAAAATGCTTTTTCTTTAAAATTACATTATTGGGTTTAGTATGTATTGAAAAACCTTAGTTTTGACTATACCCCTTCCTGTACCTATGGCCATTCTACATCACATTATTGTTTTTAGTTGTATGATCCAAGTTGGATATGAAATTCCTACTTCCATATCCATCCAATGGTTGGGGTGGGTAGAGATATTCACTAATGGATGGGCTTAGTAGGTGCATAGACTAGGTCTTGGCATATAAAATAATTATCGACAAATGAACTAGTGGGATATGGATGTTGTGAATATTCAAGTAGATATTATAAGTGTAACATTGCATAGTTAGATTTTATTCAACCTAATTATGTCATTTAAATTTTTTCTTTTATATCATCCTTGAAACATAATCTAGTACATTTAATTTGTATAAAGTAAGATGTTATGAATTATAATTATTGCATCATTTTGGGTGACTACTATAATCTCATTAGATGAATTTTGAAGGTAGCATTTCCAAAATTTTATTAAGTATTTTATTTTTTTAAATTTGACCTAAACAATTTAAATGAATTGCACCTTTTAGGAAGTTGCTAGTAAATAAATAAATTATGAATTGTGTTTTTGAGAATTATTTAACGTAATAGTTTTGGTCTTGGAAGGAATTTTTTGAATAGAAGTTTTCAAACAATTATATAAGTTAAATCAATAAATATTTTATTTTTGTATTTTGGAATCCTTCTCCCACAAATTAGAATCCAAGCTTCTATTGTTCATAATTTTAGTGATCAACATTGTGTAAGTGAATTAAAAGTTTATTAGAATCATTTTTTTAATAATTTACCTACATTGAAATGATTCCAAAAAGAAGTAATTTAGATGAGAAGCAACATGAGAATGTTGAGATTCCTTTGAAGATGATTACTTAGAAAAAAGATATAGAAAAATCTCAAATGATTATTTTGAGGCTATTTTACTTTATTTTTGACATTTTATATACTTTTTGAATATTTATATATTATTTAAGACTATTTATAATCATTAATACAACATTTAAATTTATATATGTTTTATTATTGGACTATGAATAGGTACTTCTAATGCCCTTCTTGTTGGATTGGGTGCAGATGTAACAACAATGAGCTAGGTTAGTCTTTGAAGCTTGTTGTGTAGTGGAAAAGTGGTGTATACATGGAAAAATAAAATCATAATGTAATATGTGTCACCCCATAGCCAAACCCCTTTTATTTATTTTTTTGAACTGAATTGTCTTTTATTCATATTTTGATGGTGGGATAGTCTTATGTCATTTTTATGTTATTTGATTTATCCATTATGGATTTTGAATTATTTCATGAGTTAAAAACAAACTGACATTTAGTTAGGGATATGATTAAAATGGATGTTGTTTCAGGTGAATGAAAATTGAAAGGATGTTGAAGGTCATAAGACCCTTAAAAGTTTTATAACTCCTCCATTTGTAAGACCCATTAAGGTTTGGGAATTGAAATTATTTTTCTTTGATTTTAATTTATTGGGATTAATGTGTATTGAAAAACCTTGGTATTGAATATACCCCTTATTTTACCTATGTCCATTCTACATCACATTGTTAGTTGTAGTTGTATGTTCCAAGTTGGCTATTGCATTCCTGCCTCCATATCCAACTAATGGTTGGGGTGGGTACAAATACCCACTAATAGATGGACTCAATAGGTGCATGGACTTAGTCTTGGCATATGGAAAAATTACCATGAAATGAAAATATGGCATAAGAATGGGCTCAAAAGTTCTATAACTTACAAATATGAGTTGACACCTTGATACTTTTGAAAGAGAGCTGAATAAAAATGCATTACAACTAACCTTGCATGAAAAGTGCAATCATTGCCTTCTAATAATGGGATTGAAATGAAAAAAATATTTGTTAGTAAATGCATATCATTCTTCAATTGTTGTAAAAAAAAAATACATTCATACACAACATTTATATTCTATTATCTTTAGAGTTTTATACTAATTCTTTTTAACACCCAAGAAGAAAAACTATAAATATATATATATATATATAGAGAGAGAGAGAGAGCTATCATCTTCTCTAAAAAACAATAAAGTGAAGCTTTTAAAAGTGCATACACCACAAAGGAGGACTCAATAATGCCCAATAAACCCTATTATTACTTGAGAATAGTATTTTATTCCCCATAAGTAGAATAACCAACATGGTTTTGAATATTTTACCATTAAAATGTTCATATTGATCAGATAAAACTATTGATATTTGAAAATGTAACACATATATCATATGTGTTCAAATTTTTAGATTGCTAACCTTTACATTAAGTGAAGGTTTGAGTGAATACAAAAGTACCTTAAGAGGCATAAACTACAAATAACATGAATTAATGATCACTTATTTACATTCCAATTAGAAAAAAGTCTTAAATATTCTACTTTAAGATAATTTTTATTGTTCACACTTTTATTTGTGCTTTGAGTAGTGGATAACCCTTTTGTTGCTTCTATCAAATTTTTAGATGTTGGGACATAATGGGGTGTATTGTGTATATTTTTAACACTTGTGTTACCCTATGCCTCTAGTTCAATCTCCATATTTTTAAGAAGATCTTGTTATATTTTAAGTTCTTTGTGAACTTTCAACAATGGATCTAATTAGACCTTATCCTAATGATGAAACTTACCTAAATGATGTGAATCCAAATAAGCTCCTTATGCATGTTCACTCATGGGTTTGATTATATACAAATAATTATTATACAATAGAGAATGGAAAATAAGAATAATTTGATTATGTTAATGTATCAATACAATTTATAAGTTTGTACTAAAAGAAGATCATTATCATAGGAGACAAGGTGGTTGTCCTATTTTGCTTTTGCCATAACCTGAATATTTTCATAACTTGTTTAGGGGTGGTATCCTCATAACAAGAAGACAACTCTATCATACCTTTAATATTAATACTTTTAGGGTCTTTATCATACTCCTATCGAATATCACTTCAAACATATGTTGGTATCATTTTATAGTGTTTGCCTTTATGATTCAAAATACCTTAGTATCTTATAACAAGCTTTAAAAATTATAACCTTGTCTCATTAACAAGTCACATTTTATCTATTTTAACAATGCTTTTATGATCCAAACTTTCACCTTCAATGTTTGGATTCTTTGGGCCACCTCCTTGGTTTGTATTCAATTTTTTCATTTCCATGTGCTTGTGATCCATAACCTTATTCCTTAATTGTCCAATAGTGATCTGTAAAATGAAAACACAAGTTTAGTACATCTGAAAAACACTCTTTCACGTTTAAGAGATCCTTCAATTTCTTTATTTTTTTGTTTAATTTAGTATAAAGAAATTAAAACCAGAATTAAATTGAAGATCAGAATTAAATAATAATGAGAGAAAATCATAAGAATTCACCAGCAAATTGATAATAGAGTTTGGATTCAATAGCCTATGTCTCCAGGTCCATTTGAAGTGAGGACCATTTCCATTAATTTTGTGCAACAAATGGCTTCCAAAATCAATGCAAGTCTTCAATTCACCCTCTATGATCTCTGCTTGCCTATAATAATATCTCTTAGACCTAAAAATAATGGCCCAAGGCCGTACAAAGCAAGAATAAGACTCTAACCTTCTTAATTTTATTTACACATTTGGCTTTTTCTTCCTATTCAAGTGGAATTTCGTTCCTTATATAGCACTTCGACCTCCGTATCTCAAGTGGTCAAAGGCTATTCCTTTTGCACCAAAGGTGCAAAGTTCAAATCATCTGCCTCCTCTTTTGGTGCGTTGGAAACTATTAGCCTCCTCTTTTGGTGCCTTGGCTCATCTTTATCCCACATTTGTTAGGGAATAACTATTTAAATGCTTAAAATAGGTTGGTCGGCTCCCTTTCAAATGTCGACGTCTAATTTGTAGGAGACTTAGGTGCTAGCTTAGATCGTTGTTGGACTTGGTCCTTGCATGGTTTGTGCGGTGATGTGGCGACTGATGCGTGTTGGTTGGTGTCTTCTTATTACAAAGTGATAAATAATTATCCCACATTGGTGGGGTTTAAGAAGCATTTGAAACTTAAATATAATTTCTCAAACAATAACATATGAAGATTAGGAGCCTAAGGTGCCCCTCCACAAGAGTGTGTCAACCCTCGCTGAGGGTCCCCAACGAGCAAATAGCAGGGCCCATGGATCCTTATATGACCGCCTATCGAAGACTAGAGGTTAAAAACAAACACCAAACCAAATTTTTTTTGAACCAAATCATTTTGCCATGTGTCAAATGGCTATTGGACCACTTGGCATATTTAAACAGTGCCAGGTCAATTTTGAGACCCATTATTTGCCTGTCACAAGATTTATTTAACTAGCTATATCTCGAGCATCCAGACTCTATTTTTCATTCCAGAAGAAGCACTAGAAATCTCTCGACGAATTATCCAATGTGCAAATAGTTAAACCAAAATTTGAAGACTTTTAAAATAGAATGGTACATGGATCTACTTGGATCATTCCTCCCCACTGGGAACTTTTGGACCTCTAAAAGTTGAAATTAGTTGGTAATGAGGTGAAGGTATTTTTCCCTCACCTTTCTAACTTCCATCCATTTGGCCTTGTTTGGGTGCATCCCTTTGAGACCAACAGAAAGATATTCAACATTAACTCTTCATGAAGTCCACATATTCCTATCAATAATAGTATCTTCTTGTAATTTTGTTAGATATTCAAGAGAAAAATCATCAGCAAAAGGAATGGATACACTTTCATCATGATCAATTATCATTGGAGGCTCATACAATTTCAGATTTTCCACATTTACAACTGAATAAATCTGCATGTAAGATGGTAAAACTAATTGAAAAGCATTTGTGCCAATTTTTTGTGTTATCTGAAAAGGACCATACCAGATTGGTTTCAACTTTTTACCTTCACCTGTCATTATTTCCTTACTAATGTGAAGCCATACCATATCACCTGCAATAAATTGGTGATCAATACGATGTTTGTCATGTCTGGCTTTATACCTAGCTTGACTTTTCTCCAATTCAGTATGAATAGTCTGATGTATGAGTTGTATTTGTTCAATGAACTTCGTAGCTTGAATGGCTTCTTTTGGTTCACCAACAGCTATATCCTGTCCATAGCAAACATCTAGAGGAGATTTAGGCAAGTATCCATAACAAACTTCAAATGGAGATTTCATAGTAGAAGAATGAAGTACCCAGTTATATGTAGGGTGTATGTAACACAATTGTTCATCCCATAACTTTGGATGTTTATTGCTATAAACCCTAAGCAAATGTACCATAGTGTGGTTCACAACCTCTATTTGTCCATCAATTTTTGGATGAAATGCAGTGGATTTTTTTAATTTAGTGTCCATTAGTTCTCATAAAGTTGACCAAAACTCCCCAATAAATCGAGAATCCCGATCAAAAATAATTGAAGTAGGCAAACCAAAATGAACCCATACATATTTAAAAAACAAGTGTGCAGTGCCTTCGCCAGTAATTTGCTTAGTGCAAGGAATCAAAACACACATTTTGCTAAATCTATCCATAACCACATATAAATAGTCATGTTTTCTTTGTGTCATAGGCAAGGCCCCCACAAAATCCATGGAGATAATTTCCCGGGGGTGAGTAGGAACAGGGAGAGGAGTGTAAAGTCCTAGTTTACTATTAATAGGTTTACTTGTGGCACAAAGAGTACATCCCTTTATATATTTAGCAACATTTTCCTACATATGAGGCTAGTAACAATACATTTTCAAATGTGAAACCATTTTAGAAACTCCAAAATGACCAGAAATAAGAGAAGTATGTGCTTCTCTAATCATGTGCACCCTCTCATTTTGAGGAATACATAGTTTACCCAAATGATACAAAATATCATTGTGTACATGATAGTCCAATTCTTCTACTTGTCTACTACTCACCAAGTCTTTATAAACATCCCAAAAATCAAGATCATTAACATATTATTATTTATAACTTTCATGAGAGAAAGATCCATGTTGTAAAAGAATAGATGCAACAACCATAGGAGGCCTAGATAGCATATCTGCAACCTTATTCGGAATACCTTTTTTATACTTGATCACAAGATGAAATTGTTGTAAGAAACCCATCCAATGAAAATGTCTAGACTATTGTAGTTTGGTTTGTGATTAGAGATACTATAAGGGTTGATGATCTATATGTATTATTGTTTCTTTGCCCTTTATGTAATGTTTCCATTTTTAACACTTTGAACCAATGCATACAATTCTTTATCATAAGTTGGATATTTTCTTACTGCACTTGTAAAGGTTTCAAAATTATAACAAATTGGTTTCTTATCTTGCATTAAAATAGCTCCCATAGCATACTCATTTGCATCTGTCTTGATCTCAAATGGTTGTTGTATATTAGGAAGTGCCAAGACCAGAGTAGTACTTATCTTTTCTTTCAAAGTGTCGAAGGCTTTTTGATGTTTGCCTCCCCACTAAAAGACCTATTTCACACTTGTCAAATATGCAAAGGTGATGCAATATATGAAAATTGAGCAATAAACTTTTGCCAAAATTATACTGCACCAAGAAAACTTCTAACCTCAGTTGTTTTAGTGGGTGTAGGCCAATTAATAATGACTGCCACTTTTGCAAGATCAATTTTCAATTCACCATGTCCTACAATGTAACCCAAGTATATCAAAGAGGTCTTGCCAAATTCACATTTTGACATTTTTATATAAAGTTTTTCCCTTCGTAATGCATCCATGACTTTCTTAATGTGGATCACATGCTCTTCCCAAGACTTGCTGAAAATCAATATATCATCTAAGTAAACTATAACACAATCATCAAGGAACTATAAAAAAAACATCATTCATCAATCTCATGAATGTTGCTGGGGCATTACACAACCCAAAAGGCATAACAAGGCATTCAAACAATCCCTATTTTTTTTTGAAGGTGGTTTTCCACACATCACCTTCATTAATTCTTACTTGATGATATCCATTTCTCAAATCTAACTTAGTGAAATAAATAACATGTTTTAATTGATTCAAAAAATCATCAATATGAGGTAGAGGGTAATGATTCTTAATAGTAATTTTGTTTAAGGCATGAAAATCAACACACATTTGCCAAGTGCCATCTTTATTTGGCACCAAAATAATTAGGGAACCAAAAGGAGATGAACTTGGATGAATAACACCTCTATCCAATAGATCCATTACCTATTTTTTTATTTCTTCTTTTTCCACTACTGATAACCTATACATGCCAATGTTAGGGAGAGGAGAATCCTGCAATAGCTGAATTTCATGTTGAACTCCCCTTTTAGGGGGAAATCCCTTAAGATATTGAAATACATCATTGTAAGTAGAAATGATTTCAACCAATTCATTCTTGTGTTTAGGATCACAATTTTCCAAAGCATGAGAATATTCTTTTTCCCTAGACTTAATCAACATGAGATAAAAAGTCTTGCTTGAATTAACTAGTCTTTTCATTTGCCCTGTTGTAACCAAGGAAAGAATTGCTCTAATGTGATGTGCTCTAACTATATATTCAATGTCATCCTTAAGAAGCAAGTACTTATTCTCCTCTCTATAAAAGACTTCTTTTCTATCATAATGATATGGGCTTCCCAAAACAATCCCACATATGTCTAATGGGACAACATCCAACTCAACCTCATCTACGAACATAGATGTGATGGCAAACCTCAGTCTACAAGTTTGTGAGACTTGTAGCTTCGCATTGTCACACACCCAACCTAGTGGATAAGGCTTTAGATGGGGATTGGTTTGTAAGCCTAGCTTCTTAACAACCTCTTCAGAAATTAAACTTGCTTGTGAACCACTATCAAATAGAGTGTCAATCTTAGTATGTTCTGAAAAAACTCCAATGTGAAACAATTCATTTCTTTTTTTATCAAAATGCACAAAATTTTGTTTAGAAGAAGATGCATCATTTGATGACTTAGTTCTAGAAACTGAAAGAGAAAAATCATTATGTAATCCCATAGATGTGATCTTAGTTTCATCACTTGAATCTAAACCTAAGTCCTGAACCATAGCATTAGCCTTCTTTTCTTTCTTTTGAAACCTCTTAGGCCTTAACTCAGGGTGTAGTTTCCAACACTTAGACTCATCATGATTTTTCTTGCAATGATTACAAAATAGTTTTCCTTCTTATTTTTTAACATTAAAAGTGGATTTTTGTTTACCCTTTCCTAATGAACTTTTCCCTTTGGATTGTTTAACATTAGATTGCTTACTTTTAACTTTAGGAAAAGATTCTTTTGATTTTTTTCCTCTAGCCTCTAAATGAGTGGCTTGAACACATACTACATCTAAATTAGTGGGATTCAACATAGGAATCATATGTCTTAAGTAACTATGTAGACCACCTATATATTTTAGCAGTGTTTCTTGTGTGTATAGAGGAACATTCAAAAGTAAAGTTTTTTTCCTAAATTATTATGTATAATCTTGAACATTTTGACCTTTTCCTTATCTTAAACTTTGCCAATCCATCATGGCTTGTTGCATATAGCCTAAGGGATAAAATTTCTTTCTGTGTTCTTCAATAAATTCATTCCAAGTAGAAATTGAGTTACCTTTTTGAACTTTGGCTTCCTTCAACTTACTCTCCCACTAGATGAGAGCTGTGCCTCCCATATGAAGAGTAGCCAAATGAATTTTTGACTCATCCCTTGTAATATTTTGGACCGTACAATAAAATTCAATCTACTTGACCCAATTATCCAACTTTTTAGCATTAACTTCGCCATTAAACATTGGTAATTCAAACTTAATATCCAATTTTAGTGAAGGGAGAGATTCCAAAGTTTTTTTCTCATCATCTGATGAAGAAGGTTTTTTAGTTTCTTTACCTTTTGATTCTTGTGAATCACCTTCTTTTTCATTCTCAGATTTCCTTTCTTTGTCATGGTATAGTTCCTCAACCATGCTTCTCATATCCATGAAAGCTCAGTGGAAAGCTTGTTCGGATTCCATCTCTTCTTCAGCCATCCTTGAAGCACGCCTTGAACCAATCTCTGGATTATACTCAATGAGTTTTCCTTCATCGTTTTGAGATTTATACCTTGTCAACATACACTAGCAATCACTGTTAAATAAAAACCGCTCTGATACCAAAATCTAATTTGTAAACTGAAAACACAAGTGTAGTACATTCGAAAAACAATCTTTCACGTTTAAGAGATCCTTCAATTTGTCAATATTTTTGTTTAATTTTGTATAAATAAATTAAAAATATAATTAAAATTAAGATCATAATTAAATAATAATCAGAGAAAATCATAAGAATTCACCAGTAAATTGATAACGGAGTTCGGCTTCAATAGCCTATGTCTTCAAGTTCCTTCAAAGTGAGGACTGTTTCCATTAATTTTGTGCAACAAATGGCTTCCAAAATCAATACAAGTCTTCAATTCACCTTCTATGATCTCTGATTGCCTATAATAATATCTCTTAGAACTAAAAATAATGGCCCAAGGTCGTACAAAGCAAGAATTAGACTCTAACCTTCTTAATTTTCTTTCCACAGTCAGCTTTTTCTTCCTCTTCAAGTGGAATTTCATTCCTTATATAGCACTTTGACCTCCATAGCTCAAGCGGTCAAAGGATATTCCTTTTGTGCCAAAGGTGCAAGGTTCAAACCATCTACCTCCTCTTTTGGTGCTTTGGAAACCATCAGCTTCCTCTTTTGGCACCTTGGCTCATCTTTATCCCACATTTGTTGGGGAATAACTGTTTAAATGCTTAAAATAGGTTGGTTGGTTCCCTTTCAAATGCTGACATCTACTTTATAGGAGACTTAGGTACTATCTTAGACCACCGTTGGACTTGGTCCTTGCATGGTTTGTGTGGCGACGTGGCAGCTAATGCGTGTTGGTGGGGCCCATGAATCTTCATATGACCGCCTGTCGAAGATCGGAGGTTAAAAACAAACACCAAACCAATTTTTTTTTGCACCAAATCATTTTTCCATGTGTAAAATGGATATTGGACCACTTGGCATATTTAAATAGTGCCATGTCACTTTTGACACCCATTATTCGCCTGTCACAAGATTTCTTCAACTAACTATATCTCGAGCATCCAGACTCCATTTTTCATTCCAGAAGAAGTGCTAGAAAGATCTCGACAAATTCTTCAATTTTAAAATATTTTGACCATAATTTGAAGACTTTTAAAATGGAATGGTACATGGATCTACCTGAATCAAATAGTCCATGGAAAAATATACTTTGTCATATCTTGAGCATGGGCTCCTTGAACGTGCATATATGGAGCCATGTAATTTCCAAAAAAGATGAACACAACTAGTACTTTTTTGTATCAAGGAGAAAATCCTACATCAATAAAAATAAGTTTAAAACTTAATTATAATATGAAATATTGCATAAAATAGGAAACTATAATAATTTTTTTGATCAAACATTGCATCTATGCATATTGGATAGAGTTTTACCTTTTCTCATAATGAAAAGTATCATGTCCTCAAGAGGCTTGAAACTTCAACTTGTGAAATTATTCATAAATCTTCCACATCCTCACTATTTTTTTGCAACCTTATTCATTTGGAAGGAATTTAATAATTTGTGATAAAATAACATTTATCATTTATGCAATGGTACACACTTAATATTATATAAAACATTTATTGATGCAATAACAAACACCTAATATTATTTTTGAGTCTAGTATAAAATTATAAGCAAAACACATAATCATGAAAGTGAACTTTTACCTTTAAAATTCCTCATGGGGAAAGAGGATCTTGTAATATGTGGTACTATATAATTTCCCATAGTTGAGATCATTTTACTTTAGACCTTTGTGGGTCACTTTGTTCCCATGTTTACAAGAAATGCCAATTTTTGGAGCTCTTCCCAAATTTTAAAGAACTTTTATTTCTCACTGACATTAGGTAGTTGTTTCTTGCCATACTCTTATTCCACTCTATATATTTCTCATATCATATTTAGTATAGTAAAAATTATATCATGGAGAAGACAATATAAAAGCTTTGGCATCAACCTAGGCATAAACTAAAATGGTTAAAAAATAAACACAATTAGATTTAATTAAATCATTCATTTAGCCATAAAATAATCTAAAAGAATAACATATTTTAGGAAAATTTACATTGAACTCATTCTTTCTATCAATCAACCATTTATTCACAATTTTTAAATCATTACCATGTAAGTTTGCATCAATGTTTGTAAGAGACACGTCAATTCTATCTTCCCATTATTTGTTACATTCTTGTGCCTAATCAATATTCGTTTCCTAAAATTTAATTACAAAATGAGGTTAACATGTAATGGTGAAATAATGACATGTGAATTATTAATTTAAATAAAAAAATAACTTACAAGTAATCTATATGGAATTGAGTACATCTTTGAAATGTTTCAGGTTGTATCTTCTTTCTTAATATAATGATTTATGGTAACTATATGTGTGTGTCTCTTTTGGCATGCGCACCAAGGATAATATTTATTCCCCATCACTAAAACTTCATTATTTTATACCAACCTACAATTCGCCACTAAATTATGATACTCATACAAATGGACCTTCACCTGCCTATCATCTAATGTGTCAATACCTTCATTACAAAGAGAAATTATTTTATTCATCAAATTATCTTCAAATGTAAGATTTGCAGCATGTGTTAAAACCTATTTTTATTCTTCTTTCCTATCAAATTTACCAAGGCTAATACAATACATCAACCCACTATCTTTTATCATCTCAAAAAAAAAAAATCATACTTGGTCACCTCAATCATAATGGACATGAGAATCTATTGATAGTTTGAATGCAACTTCAAATAATAATTTTCCATTTTTTGTCTCATATGCTTCAACCATAAATATAGCATATGATGCTACATATATAATTATTACCTTAAAATTTAAACCATGTCTTCTCACCCAATGTTTTAGCTTCTTCAGCTTATAACTTCATCTCATCAACTATAACTTTTGGGGTCACACCCTTAATTAAACCATGTTTGTCTAAATTTATGAGGCATTGTAAAGATTTATGGGTCATGCTCGATTCAACAAAAATAAAATCTATGGTTCTATGTATAAAATCATTTTGAATCTCATTCACAGTAATAGAACAAATTTTACCAATGACTCCATTTAAGTGAAGAAACACATTCTCCACCTTGGAATATTCATTATAATTCTCATTGATGAAGTGCACAGTTCTAATAATAATGTCATCATATTTCACTTCGTCAATTAATTTTATAGAATACCATTTTCCAACATACATAGATTTGATTATTCCCTCTTTAAATCTTTAATAATAACAACTTGAACCTTTTTTTATATCTAATAAGTGTTTTTTTTACAATAAGATTCTACTCTCCTATGATATACTTGTGTTGAGTTACAATTACTAAAATTCTCCAAAATATCCTTGTTTTCAATATCCAATCTTGTCATTTTCCCCTTAGTATTGTGTCTGTTTCAATGTTATGATTCAATTGATATCTTAAAAGTTGATCTGAAACTCCATTGCTTTAAACCAATGAAGATAAGGTGAAGATTTGGTGAGAAAAACACCCTAGCATAATTTCATATGAAATTAACCTTTTTTTAATTTGAGCTATGAATAAATATTTTTCCAAAATAAAATCCTTAAATTTTTTTATTTCACATGAAGTTTGTTTGGAACATACATGCATGCAATCACTATTAACTTCCACAATAGGTGATAAAGTTGTTTGTGTACATAAACACATTCATTTGTAGATTTTTGTAGAGCATCATTGGTAGTTGATTTTAAATGAGACCCCATGTTTGATGGACATTCTCATATTAAATCATTGTATATTGATCATGTGTAAGTCTTGATGCAGATATTTTACCTCTTGCTTGAGTAAATTATAAGACAATGTCAACTAGGGGAATAACTTAAATATAAACATAATCATTTACCTTATGTTGCCCTCTATAGAGTGGATAATTTTATATGGATCTTGTGTTTGAGTTATCCATTTGAGAAATATGTGATAAAAGAAAACATAGTAGTATAATGCTAGTGCGTATGCATCATGTGGGAAAACAACTTATTCTACTCCTAATGAGAATAACTTGTGAGTAATTATGCACAATTTCATAAGTAATTCATCCAAGTATGAGAATTTAGACTAAAACCATAAATACAAAATATATATGAAGCAATAAGACCTTGCCAAGTTATATTCAAAATATGAAAACATAAGAATAGACAACACTTAAGTAATTTTAGCCATGCACTGGAGCAACCAAAACTACTATAAATCATAGTGATTGCTACATTCATTTGATTCTATAACCAAGTTACTTAATTTCAAGTAGCTCTTGAAATAATGTACAACTAGTCTATTCTACAAAATATATTCATTATTTTTAAGTTTATATAATCAGAGTATGACCTCAACTTAATAATAATAATAATAATAATAATAATAATAATAATAATAATAATAATAATAATAATAATAATAATAATAATAATAATAATAATAATAAACACCAACATTAATCAACTTATTGTAATTAAAATTCATTTTGTGTTGCATCAAGAATAGGGATAAGTTATTATACTTTGATGGTCAGTAAAAGTTATAATATTTTTTTGGATAACATGTCGTTGTATAGCCTCACATACAAGTAAAACTTGAAAACTTTCTATATAATAAGAAAATATGGCAGCCATTTTATAAGGATTTTATAAAGAGGCATCAATAATGTTGTGCATATTTATTATCTCAACTACATGAGGACTAAATTATTTGGAAGTGACTGAAAACCATACAAGATTCATCAAATGGTTTTACATGTCCAACTCTAATTTAGCCATTACTTATTCAATATTAAAATCGAGAGTTAATTAGATGGATTTCATTACTTTTTTGCCAAATATTGTTATAAATCCAAGTGTATTTTATCCATTTTATATTCCAAGTTACAACTAAGAGTTAATTTGATGCAATTAATTACTTTTTTCCCAAGGGTAAGAGGTAATAATTCAATCCCTGTTATGGTTTATGGACTAATTAATTATGATCATTTTATTACCATGGATTTTACTGACAAGACCTCAAAACATGTGAAGTATTCTGTGCTTTATGTTGATTCATAGGCCATAAAAACCCATTCTAAATCCAAATGAGTGAAAATAGGCAGGAAAAAATATTGATTTAACCATCATTACAGGTGAAAAGTTTATTTTTCCATAATTTTTATAATTATTACTTAAGATAAATATGTGCCTATTAATAATTATTTATTATAGACAAGAATATATTCTTCACATTATCCCTCATATCAATTAGGTAGTAATCTCTTAACATTATGTCATATTTCTCAAGGGTAAAGAGTGACTTGTTTATGATGTTAAAAAGTTTTGATTCTATCAAAGAAAACTAGCATCCATTAATCTTTTCTTGTGCCAATTTTGGACTTGGAGGTTGCTGGTGAGGTTGTTTGTAAAATTATTCAGTGAGTTGAGACTGTTCCATCCTACATTTATTTTAGTAAGCTAATATAGTGGTCATTTGTATGTGTTTTTATATAGGTGGCTATGGTTTATGTAAATTTGAATAGAAAACAAGTGTTTAGGGACAAATTTCTAATAAATATCCCAAAACATTTTTTTTCTATTTGTATTTGCCCATATGTTTGAGGGAAATGACTTATATTTGAATGAACGTGGTGTTGATGTGGATTTTATGCACACCCCCAGGATTTATTATGAGGTTTCTTCTAACATTTTAGGATCATGGAATAGGATAAATCCAAGGCATGAGTTAAAAGGTATTAAGTTTTATAACAACCTATATGTGGAATATTAGTTGAGAGACATAGATTTTTTGCCATGGGTGAACTGGATGTGGATGAACCTAGATCTACTTTGAGTGGTTAGAATGAAGATGATTCTAACTAAGGTGGGAAAGATTATAAAATAAACTTCATAAAAGGAGGGGAGAGTAAGGTGAAAAAGAAAGCCTATGAAAAATCTAGAAATAAAGCCTTTCAAGACAAGTATTTAAGCTTAAGTAGGACAAGGAATCTAGACTAATACTTATTTCAATTTGTTTTAGGAAACAAAAAGCAAAAAATAGTGAATAATTAAAGGAAAAATGAACATACTATACCTAAACATGAATAAATCAAATGTTGCCTAATTTATAGATTCTTGTTACACATCTACTTAATACGATTATGATAAGCATGCAAAAGATTTTCAAATCAACTATAGCTAAAAGTGAAAGACTATATTTAAAATGGATACTTCATACATAATTTAAGCACTAATATACCAAAATGATAGAACATCCCAAGCAATCCACATAATTAGATAAGAATGAATATTTGCACATCAAGACCAAGTGAAGCAGAACTTCTTTGAATTATTATTAATCTTAATAGCCAAAATTCTCCTTATTTTGTGACATGGAGGTTACATGTATTTATAATATTGGTATGGGGAAGGCCTCATCACTTCAAGATTCACCTAATATTACAAGTCTATAAATAGAACCATTAGATCAAAAATCATGCGAGGATGCATGTTACAATGATATTACTCAAAATAGATTTTCTAGTTAAAAATAAAATATGCATGTACAAAAACAGATGGGGAACTAAAGTCTTAATTTGATGATAATCATTAATATACATAATCATTATAATAATGGAGTACTGATGCAATTCCATTACTTGGATTAGATGATGAAGACATTGCAGTTATAATTTTAGAATAGACTAAGAGCTTTGTGAAGCTAGGGGAACACTAACTATGTGTTTTACATGTTGTAGACCCAAAAGCTACTTATTTAGCATTTAGCACTTCACCCACTACATATGTCATATCAATTTTTTTTATCTATGACCTTAGAATTCAATAATTAAGGCTTCAAAATTTTGATTTCCTTAGTCATTAACCTTTATTGCTTTACCTTAAAGCTTATTAACTCAACTACTAAATCTTCAGCCCTTGTCACTTTGTCATTGGTAAAACCTACCAATTGTAGTACTTCATTTTTTTTATATACAATTCCTTCCACTTTTTGTTTAAAATATTCAACAGTTGAGAAGAGGATGTTCTCATAATTGGGTTGATTCACCAACTCCCTTATTTGGGTGAATACCTTAGTTACTCACATGTCTTCCAATTTTTTTAATGTTTCATCTTCATGTTCAATAAAAATACTGAACTTCTTCTTCATTGATCTATGCCAATTTTGGGAGGCATCCCTTTTGGCAATCATATAATTTAAGAAATAATAAGTATCCATGTTTGTATTCAAATTAAGTTGATCAAAAGTATTAATTTTGGAACATTGGACAAGGAAATTCAATCTCCTTTCTTTTTTCCTTTGTCCTATTTCATAATGTAACAATGTCTATTCTATAGGCCTAACTAGCTATCCTAGACAGTCTAATATTGAACAAAATGTTATAATTTATTTTAATTACACTTTGTACCTCAGTAATCACTTCCTAAGGACCCTGTATAATTTACATTATTTTCTAACTTTTTAAGGCCTCCTCGGTGCTTTGTTGCATCTCCTTCAATGTCGATCTAGTAGAATCAACAAAATTATTAAAATCCTCAATGTATGTGGTAGGAACGTTAGGGTTTCTCTTGGGTGTTTTTTACAATGATAAAAAATTTAATATTTTATCAAATTATATCTCTCCCTTTGTTCTTGTGTTTATCATCCTCATCTTCCTTACACTTTGTATAGTCTCACTCTCTTTGTCAAACCATGCGGAGATTGTGTGAAGTTATATCATAACTAGATTTTACCTTTTATATTGAACATTTTGCATCTCCCTTACCTATTTAGGAACTATTAGCTCACATGTTTCTTCTCCTTGAGCAAGTTCTAAAGATGTAGAAGGTTAAGAGGTCATTGGAAGGGAGGTGGTCATAGTGGTTGGTAGTGAGGTACTTATTTGTATGGAAACTTGAGGAAGTTTTTGGCCAACTACTTGCCATGTAGAGGTTTATTTACTACCTCATCCATGAATTTGGTTAAACTAGGGGTTATCTCCAAATTCATGGTTGCTTTTGGCAGGGCCATTGGCTAGGGCATGGGAAGCTCTAATTGGGTTAATTTATTCCTTGGATTTTGTGGATTATTAAAAAATAACATTGTAACCAAATTATCAAAATGGAATTTTCTAAGAGTCCTTATTAATTTGGGTGAGTAAACAATATTATAATATATACTAGTGACAATAGAAGTAAAATATACAAAAATAGGCACAATTTTAGGTAAACTTACAAATAGAATTTATATATCAGGCACTAAAGAAAATGATAGAAGAGACTACCTAAGAAATGTTTTCACTTTGTTGTGGTGTTATCCTGACTAAGGTGTCTCCTCATTCTTGTTTACCTAAACTCAAAGATTTTTCTTTCTCCATCTTAGCTACTTCATCATCTAGTTGTGTTATTCCTATCTCCTAGTCTTATTCTTCTGATGTATAGTCAACCAAATATCTCAATCGCTCTAGTTATTCTTCTTCCTCTAGCTCTATTGTAGCCTCTATATATTTTTCCTCCTCCTTAGTAACTTTTTAAATGATAGGGAGACCAAGTGATGGTCTCTCTCTTCTATTTTTATATCCATGGAAGGAGTTGGGGAATCTTTTTACTTCCTTTGGCATGTGAAAATAGGTGGAGTGGAAGGTGGATGAGATGGTAGAGGGGTTGTGGGAATAACTATGGTAGAAGGTGGAGCTGAATTTAATGAAGTGGAAGGTGTGGAAGTGGAAGGGCTTCCCTAAGGGGACTTGGGAAATTAAGGAGATATAAGGGGAGTTAGAATTGAACTGAAATATGACTACAATAATTATGGGAGGCTCACATGGGTGATTGAGGTGAGAGGAGGCAAAGGAGCCATCACAAAATTACTCTTATTTTGACTAGCTAAAGAAATTATTGGCCTCTATATTATTATTTTTATACCCAAGACTTGCTCATATGTTGTTGTGGAAGTGGAAGAAATATGAGGACCAACAAGTCCTCTCAAAATCTCCTTTCTGAGTTAAGTATTTGACTCCATTTGGATCCTAAATTGATCTTTTTATTCTTACGTGGCTTCCACTTCTAAGGAAAGACGCTGATGTGGTGGCTAAAAGACTTTTGGTGGAGATGGAGGCAATTTTTAACTCCATGTATTTGGATCCTCCTCCTTTATTGCTTTAGATTGTATTGTAAGGCCTATACTATTACCATATATGTCTTCTTGTCCTTCATCTTAATCCAAACTTTAGAGTCATCTGAGGAATTCAATAAAACATGACCATAATCATAAGCTTAATGAATATAACAAGCATGCACTTTCTTTTTCTCCAAGATGGTTTTGAGGTACCCCCTAATTCTTTTCCTAGGGTCTGATTCTTTGAATGGTGCAAGATGCAATTTGTATTGTGTCCTAGGTTTACCATCTAAAACATAATGTGACCTATTCACATACTAGTGTTGCCCAATGCTGAAAGGTGTTTTGAAGTAGCAGGCCAAGTGTATTTGGCCTAATTCTTCATCAATGTTATTGAAAACTTGATAATAAATTTTTTATTATGTAATGTGATCAGGGACATGATGAGACAATAATAAGGAGTATTCCTTGTAACCTCCACTTGAATTATAATTACATTCAAGTAAAACCAATAATCACCCATTTTGGTGAGTGTCCTCATTATGTTTTCAGACTATCTAGGCATTGGGTGCCCTACATAACTTCAAAAAATATGTCAACCCATGCACATTTAGGTCAATATCTCTTAGATAATCATTCATGACTATGTTAGTTTCTTGGAATTCCATCGTAGTCTCCCCATTGCCATTACTTTATAATGATAAATAAGTATATTATACATATTTTTAATTTTTTCATCATTTTTCAAAATATAA
>JARHVA010006215.1:70000-85000 GCA_037957365.1 Torreya grandis
AACGAAGGACGAATAAATTTATGTTATATTGATATTTATCTCTCGTGTGGTTTCATTTATGCATGATTTTGATCTCGGACAAAAAGCAATTCAATCACATGGAGTCTTCCATCGTAGTGTCGTTTCATTCACGACTCCATGCTCTTCAAACAAGTCATGGACATGATATTTTATTGAAGTAAAGTTTGTGTGTACGTGGCTCTTTGTGTGTTATAAGTATATTAGATACATGTCATATATGCCGTATATATGTTATTAAAATTTGATGGATATGGTATGTCGATTATGTTGGAACATAACTAGATACCGAGGGGGTGGGGAGAGGAGAGGAGAGGAGAGAAGGGTGAATTAGTATATTAATAAACTTAGTTCTTTTTAAAACCTTTTAATGTAGATTGAAAGATATATGCAAATCAAATTAAATATGTAGAGATCACACAAACTCAAATATACATGACATTAGATGTAAACGTGGAAAATTCAATGGAAAAAAAACACGGTGAGAATCATTAATATAATCTACCATTCTAATCCAGCATCACAGTGAAAACCCCATTGATTACACATTAAAGGGCACCAACCCTAGGGAGACACCAATCCTCTGATTTAAGAGCACCAACTTTAAGGAAGCATCCACCACCTAATTTGAGCATCCACTCAGTCTATCTGATGGGACCAACCTACCAGAACAATAATGGAGCTACAACTCCAATTTACAAAATAGATTCATACAGGTATCTAAATCTTTGTTCTCTGTTATAGGTTTGATATGCAATTGCTCATACTTAGCAGATAATCTTTTTGTGCCTTTCTTCCTCTTTACCCCTTTATCCAAGTGTCTAGATATGTCTCTATTCGACACACTTCATCTCTCTCTCACTATGCTCCTCTATGTCTCTATATTTTTCTATTTGACACAATTCAATAGCTTCACCTACTGTTTCCTTTGTCATATATATATATATATATATATATATATATATATATATATATATATATATATATATTTAAAATTGATCTAGGTCTTCATATCTTCTATGTGTTCACATTTGAACTATAACACATAACGCCAATTTTGGACTTTAGCTCATTATGACTTGAACTATAAGTTTCCTGCTTATCGATTTCATGCATCACCATTATAATTTTTGGTATCATTACTATCTCTAGCATTTGTTGGATTCTAGTTTTGATGCACATGCTTATTAATAGAGATTTGATCGGTTAGATTGATCAATCTCATTGTCTATGTTGTGATATAGGGTTTACACGCATGTTCCTGCAATTAACCATTAGACTGGACTTATCTTTAAATATAGATAATTGATCTTGCCTTTGGTACCACAATCTGACAGTTTATATTCAATTAGCTCAATTTTAAAATGCATCCATTTGATCTTCTTGACATGAGCTCGCACAAGCCGTTTGATATCCATAGATGCATGAACATTATCTTTGTCTTTGGTTAAATGTCGAGCTCTTTATTCCATCTCGTTGCTTCTTGCATGTTTGGATCAATTTCACTTCGTTGATCTTCTCAAACTTGCTTGGTCTTTAACTCACTGCTCTCTTGTTAAATGTCAATCACTTTGTTACATCTAAGTCTACTCACACCGTCATATTTTCTTTATGCGATCTCCTGCTCACTGTCAGATCTTCAGACATGCCCAATCTTTATATCTACTTAGCTCCCATGAAAGTGACACTTGTCACTAACATGTTTACTAGGAGGTCCCTTTGACAATTTTACTTCATTGCGCTTCATTAGATCTTCTGTGTATGATTAAGTAATAGCCATTGATCAAGCTAGGACATATATAAAGTCTTAGACTTAAGAAATAATAAGTCCTTTGATCACTGCTTGAGCCATTAATTGCTAGGTCAAGGTGTTAGTTTCACAACAACAATAAAGGATTAAGTTATAACTTAAGCTACTGGATCCAAGCTAAATCCAGTCACCATCAAAATAGAAAATCCCTGTTGACACCATGACTTAAACCCTTAGGGTTTTAATGAGAAACCCTATTCAATTCGAGAGAAAAGATAATTCAATTCTAAGTTCATTCCTTCTCATTTGAACCTACAGACCATATGTTCAAGATGGTCTTGAAAAACCCATAACAAATCTTCTATATGTATCCTTTTCAAATGTCCATAAATGATCTTTGTTAAATCATGACAAATTTGCAAGACCTTGTGCAGATTTTGACAAGTATGAAGACCATTTCAATGTGCATGGAAGGTTAACTTTGCACCTGCATAACTCTTGTCGTGCTTAGTTGCATGACCTATAATTTAGCACATATGTTCCTCTTACATAGGATATTTGATCAATATATCCATTTTCTCCTAAATCCTTTATATATGCAAGATATGGCATCATCAAAATGCCTATTCATCTATTTGTTGCAATCTACAAATTTGACTAAGTGTTGGAAAACATTGTCAAAATGGTTTGGACCCTAACTTTAATCAAGCATACTTTTTGTTGCGCTATGTCGCATGACTTGGAATTCAGTGCATATAAACTAGGCACTAAAGTGAATAGTCCCATATGATCATTTTGTCCTTAGACCTCCATATGTTGAAATACTAACCTCATCAATATGATTTCTTGGCTTTGCTAAACTCTTTTGAAAATTTGTCTGAGTAGCCAAATTTGCATGCCCATATCTTCAATTGTGCTTCATTACATGACTTCAAATATGGTGCATAACTACTAGGGACTAGTGTGATCATAACCATGTGACTAGCTCCCCCATACTTGTTCACAGGTGGTAATGATGATGTCAATAAAATTCCATCCAATATTTTCTTGTTATAGACCCAAAGTGTTTAGATGTTTAATATGAAGAACCAGATGAATTCCATTCATATACACAAGCATTCCAATCATCCTTAACTTCTGATAGGATCCTTTGCATATCCTCTAATCAACACAATCAATCCTAAATATCATTGACTTACTCATAATGTCCCTTTTGACATCAATGACAATCATATTTCCAACAATCTCCCCCTTTATCATTGATGTCAAAATAAATGCTTTGATTTTCTAATATTTTGCTCCTTCTCTAGCATTGCTTACATTGGTTTTTGATGAGTATGAATTAAATTTGTTCATACCAAACTTGCTCCACTTTAGGCAATGGCACATTTGCCTAATACTCAACTTGGACACTTGCTCTACTTCTTTTTTGACATTTGCACTTTTGCAAATAGCATTTTTATCTTCTTTTCCCACAGATAACATTTGCACCTTTTCTCCCCCTTTGACATCAATGGCAAAGGGGATCTTTCTGAATGTTTGTCCAAATTTTTCTCCCCTTTATTAGATTAGGGAGTTTATCCAAGTATCTACAACCATAAACACATTAGAACATTGCAAAAGTATCCATACCTGAATTACATTTTATATGATCTTCCATATATTAATAAAGCTTCTACGAGACTCCCCCTAGACTCATGCCCTATCACTAGGATCTAGTGATGTGGTGTAGGAGCCACCGCTCCCATCTTCTATCTCAGATATTCAAATTGATCTTTGGGAAGAGGTTTGGTGAATATGTTTATAATTTTATCTTTAGTTGGCATAGATTCTATTGTTACCTCTTGATCTACAATCCTCTCTCTTAAGAAGTGATGATTGATATGTGTTTGGTTCTTTAATGCATGACTGGATTCTTTGATATATTTTTAACACCTGAATTATCACAAAGAATAGAGATAAGTGCCTTGTACTCTACCTTAATGTCTTTGAGTGTTTGCTTCATCCATAAGACTTGGGTGTAACATACCACTGCCACACCATACTCTACTTTTGTTGTAGAAAGAGTAACTGACTCTTGATTTTTACTCAACCATGAAACAAGTCTATTTCATAATAAAAATGCACCACCACTAGTTCTTCTTCTATCATCAACACTTCCTGCTCAATAAGAATTTGTATATGTTGTCAAAGTGAAAATTTCACTTGTAGGATACCATAGGCCCTAGTCAATTTTGCTATTGATTTATCTAAAGATCATTTTCACTACATTGACATGTGACTCATTAGGAGTACCCTTAAATCTAGAAACCATGCATATTGCTTACATGATATCTAGTCTTGATGTAGTAAGGTATAGGAAGATACCTATCATTGATCTGTACATAGTCTGATTTCATTCAAGAGACTCATCCTTTTTGCTCAACTTGCATCCTGTTATCATGGGAGTACTAACTGGCTTACTATCCTCCATTCTAAACTTCTTGAGCATTTCCTTTTCATACTTGGTTTGGGATATGTATATCCCTTCATATATTTATGCAATTTGTAGAACAAGGAAGAAAGAAATTTCTCCTAACATTGACATCTCAAATTCACTTTGTATTTGTGCATCAAATTATTTACACATTTTTTAATTTTTACCTTCAAAGATGATGTCATCTACATATAAAACAATGATCAACATATGCTCACCTTATGATTTGAACTATAAATTGTTATCTACACGTCGTTTGTTGAAATCTTGTTATTGTAGGTACTAGTCTAATCGTGAATTCCATACTCTAGGTGCTTATTTTAGACCATACATTGCTTCTTTAGTATGCATACATAGTCTACCTATTCTGACAACTAAAAACCTTCTGGTTGTTTAATATAGACTTCCTCTTCTAGGTTCCCATTCAATAAAGCAAACTAGACATCCATTTGATAGACTTTGAACTTCTTGTAAAGAGAGAACGATAGAAACATTCTTTTAGCTTCCAATCTAGAAAGTGGAACAAATTTTTCCTCAAAATATATGCCTTGAACTTGTGCATATCCTTTGTACACCAATATTGATTTATTCCTTACAATAACTCCATCCTCATTGAGCTTGTTTCTATAGACCCATTTTTTATCTATCACATTTTTGTTTGAAGGTCTTGGGCTAATTACCAAGTTTTGTTCTTTTCAATTTGGCTTAGTTATTCTTCCATGGCTTTTAGCCAATTATTTTCCTTGTTGGCTTCAACATAGCTCTTAGGCTAAATTTTATACATTAGAGAAAAACTTACGTGCTCCTTGTTCATTGCATCTCTTTTCCTTGTCTACTTCATTATTATTGTCAATTATCTACTCTTTAAGATGATATTTTTGAAAAAATCTTAGAGGTGATTTTTCATATTTGTCCTTGACTTCTTCATTATCTAATTATTCTTCAATATTGATTTCCTTGTCAGGTTCAACATGTTTCAATCCTTCATCAACATTGACATTGATGCTCTCTATAATCTTGTGTAGCCTTTTATTGTAATATACATAGGCTTTGCTTTGAGTGGAATATCTAGGAGATATTCCTTCATCAGATCTTGATTCAAAGTTTCTCAATTTATCTTCTTTTCTCCTAATGTAGCATTTTCTTCCAAATACTCTAAAGTACTTAACAAAGACAAACTTTCCATACCATATCTCATAGAGAATTTTGTCATTATTTACCCTCAAATGAACTCTGTCCAATATGTATACTATTGTTTGGACTACTTCTCTCTATTTTCCATCAAGTAACTTGGCCTCTTTTATCATTGTTTCAGCCATCTCCTTTATTGTCTTATTCTTTCTCTCAGCTACTCCATTCTACTATAGAGTCCTTGTAGAGTAATTCCTTTTGATCCCATGTTCTCACAATGCTCTATGAACTTATTTGATGTGAATTATCCACCTTTATCATATCTTAAGAATTTTATCTTACATCCAATATCATTCTCTACCATGGCTCTAAAGATATTGAATCTCTTTAAGGCTTGTGATTTTTCCTTCAAAAAAGTTACCCATGTCATTCTTGAGTAATCATCTACAAATAGCATGAAGTATCTCTCTTCGTTTGATTATCTTATCTTAGTAGAACCAAAAAGATCAGTATGAAATAATTATAGAGGATTTGTGGTTGCATACTCCTTTGTTTGAAATTTGACCCTTATCTGCTTGCTTAGTTGACATTCCTTGCAATTAGGATTTGTAGTTTTGGTTATCTTCAACATGCATTTGACACACTTATTTGACCTTACTTTGACTATGTTATCAAAGTTAACATGACCCATTCGACTGTGCCATAACCAACTCTCATCTATCTTTCCTAACAAATAGCTATTACCATTACTTGAACAAGATTATATATATTTCTTTCTATCCTTTTCCCTTCAACTATTCTTCCATATCTCTTTAACATGCATCCTTTTCATCAAATATGACCTTATATCTATTTCCACACATTTGGTTGACACTTAGCAAATTTTGATTCAATCCTTCAACATAAAAGATATCATGTGTAGGTATTTTACCATCTATGTTGAAGGTTCAATTACCTTTGATATTTATTATTGTGCTATCTCCCAAGCTGATAGATCCTTCCTTACATTTTCTCAATATGGTGAACTTTCTCATGTCACTAGTCATATGCTTTGATCAACCACTATCTATCACCCACAAGTTTTGCTCCTTAGGATAGAGTGCAATTTGAGCTATCATGGATTAATTTTTCACTCTCCACACATCCTTTGGTTTCTCATATGGCTTCTTTCTCTCTTTATCAGAGACTTGTGAACTCTTATTCACACTGGGAGGCATGCTTTTATTTATATTGTGTACTTCTAATACTATAAATTTATTTCTATAATGTTAAGCTATGTGACCAAAATTTATTGCAGTTATAGAACATTACATTTCTATGTAACAACAATGTAAATGAAGTTTTGCTTACAAAATTAGTTCTCCTTGAAGGGATAACTATATAATTACTAGTCTTATGACCAAAATGATTATAGCTATAAAAATAACTATAAAAAGATGAGGAATACCTACTCATAGCTTTTCTTGGTGTAGTATGAAGAGCTCTTATAAACTCTAGCTTCTTCAAGTCTCTCACTTTGGTGTATCCATCTACATCAGCTACCTTTGTCTTCTTCTCTTCAAGATTATTTTTAGGTTGATCTTTCTTCACACCGGATGTGTTTGAGTGTTTCTCTGTGTCCTTACTAGCTTTCTAAATCATTGCTCCAAAATATCCTTCTACTTTGAAGTTTTCATATAGGCTAGCAGATGTACTAATAGTGGAATTTTGTTTCCTTTTCATAACCAAGACATGATCTCTCTTTAAGGGATTTTTAGAGTTGATCAATTCATCAAGAATGTTTGATCCTGCTATCAACTTCAAACTTTTGTGTAGTTGACCTTTGGCCTTTTTAATCTCTTTTCCCAAATCCACTATCTCTACTTCTAGCTTTATACATTCATCATATTTAGATTGTAGTTCAAGTTTGTCTACATCTTTTATTATCTTGGCCTCTTTAACTTGTGTATTTAGGATCACTACCATTTGATTGGATTTCTAAAGAATTTTTGACATTTTCCCCATTTCTTTTTGTCCATGTTTCTTCTATTTTGATCTCTCTTTTCTCATCTTGTCAATTTCCTCTAAAGCACATATGAGCTCACACTCTAGATCCACTTCTCCTTTTTCTTCTTGATTTGAGTCTTCAAATTATTCTTGATCCATAGAAGTTGATCCTATTGTCATGAATAATACTTCATTTTTATTAGCCATAAAATTATAGTCATGATCATCATTAGAACTATCACTATCATCTATTTAATCATTGTCTTCTTTTGTTTATAGACCTTTTTTTTATTATTATTATTAGTTATTCTTCTTGTTATAGTAGGGTTTCACCTTTTCTACTCTCTACTTTCTCAGAGTTATCCTTTTTATTGTGAGGTAATTTAGAAGCAAAATGTCCTACTTTACCTTAATTAAAACATTTGAAGGGTAACTTACGTTTGTAATTTTTAGATTCTCTTTTTAATCTCCTAACAAAGTTGGCTTCTTCTTCATCAGTCTCCTCAGATCTGGATGAGGATACTTCTACTTTTACTTGCTTGGCAACTTTGAATGCAACTTCTCTCTTAAAGGTGTCTACCTCTCCCATTCTCACCTCATAGGAAATGAAGGTTCAATGCAACTCATCAACAGTGAGTTTAGCCAGATATTTTGTTTCCTCTATTGTAGAGATTTTAGAATCATATCTTGATGGCAAAGATATTAATACCTTTTGATAATGATTGATTCTTTCATTTCTTCTCCAAGGCCTCTGATTGCATAGACTATTTAATTTACCCTAAGAAGGTAGTCTCCAATATTCTCTTCCTCATTTATTTTAAGGATTTCAATGTTGCCTTTGTATGTTTGTAGCTTGGTCTTCTTTACCTTGTCATCAACTTCATAGATGCTTTTAATATTTTTCTAGATGTTTTGTGCATTCTGAAAATGCATAACTTTGACAAACTCTGAGTTTGACAATCTATAAAGAATAGCATTCTTTGTCTTGGCATTGCTCTCATATGCCTTCTTGGTAGTTTGATTAGTAAGAGTTGTAGCAGGGAATATATATTCATTTACCATAGATACCCATAGATCAAACCCTAATGAAGATAGATAATCTTGCATTCTTATGATACATAATGCATAATTTGATCTATAAAAGATAGGTACTTTGTTTGATAAAGATACTTCTTGACTAGCCATTGTGTTCATTGTTCCAAGATCTACCTGAGATGATTAATCTTCTTTCAAGGAACATGGGCTCTGATACTAAATGTTGGAAGATAACTAGATACTAAGCAGGGGGTTGAATCATTATATTAATAAACACAGCTCTTTTCTAAACCTTTTAATGTAGATTGAAAGATATATGCAAATCAAAACAAACATGCAGAGATCACACAAACTTAAATACACATGACACTATATGTATACATGAAAAATCCAATGGGAAAAGCCACAATGAGAACAGATGCTAGAATCCACCATTCTAATCCAACCTCATAGTCAAAACCTCATTGGTTACACATTGAAGGGCACCAACCCTAAGGAGACACCAATCCCCTTATTTAAGAGCACCAACTCTAAGGAGGCATCCAATTCCTAATATGAGCACCCACTAAATCTATTTGATGGCACCAACCTATCAAAATTATAATGGAGCTACAACTCCAATTTAAAAAATAGATTCATACATGAATCCAAATCTATATTTTCTATTATAAGTCTGATCTATAACTGCTCATACTCATCACATAATATCTTTTTGCCTTTCTTCCTCTCTACCCCTCTATCTATATGTCTAGATATGTATTTATTCAACACACTTCATCTCTCTCTCACTGTAGTCCTTTATGTCTCTATATTTTTATGTTTGAAAAAATGCAATAGCTTGACCTACCTTTTTATTTGTCCTAGATATCATATATATAGATAATTGATCTAGGTATTTGTATCTTCTATGTGTTCACATTCAACTATAACACATCATGCCAGTGTAAGTTTCTCATGTTTCAATTTCATGAATCATCATCTTAATTTTTTGTCTCATTACTAACTATAGCATTTGTTGGAATCTAATTTTGATGCGCATGCTTATTAATATAGGTTTGATTGATTAGATCAGCCAATCTCATTGTTTGTGTTATGATATAAGGATTACATGCATGTTTTTTCATGTTTCTACAACTGACCATTAGAATAGACTTATCTTTAAATATAGATAATTGATCTTGCGTTTGGTGCCATGATCTGATGGTTTACATTCAATTAGCTCAAATTTAAAATGAATCTATTTAATATTAATAACCTAAGCTCTTGTGAGCCATTTGATCTCCATATATGTATGAATGTTATCTATGTCTTTGGTTAAACATGATCTATTTATCTTATCTCATTGCTTCCTACATCTTTGAATTGATTTCACTCCATTGATCTTGTCAAACTTGTTCAATCTTTAACTTGCCACTATTTTATTAAATGTTGAGTACGTTATTCTATTAGAGTCTACTCACACCATCAAATCTCCTTTATATAATCTCATAATCACCATCAAATATTATGACAATCCTAATATTTATCTCTACTTAGCTCCCAAGAAAGTGACACTTGTCACTAGCACGTTCACTCAAAGGTCCCTTTGATAATTTGACTTCAATGCACTTTATTGGATCTTATGTGTACAATTAAGTGATAGCCATTGATCAATATAGGATTCATATAAAGTTTTAAAATTAGTAAATATTAATTCCTTTGATCACTACTCAATTTGATAATTGTTAGGTCAATGGGTTGGTTTCACAATGACAATAAAGCCTTAAGTTATAACTTAAGCTACTGGGTCTAGGCTATATCTAGTCACCATCAAAATAAAAAATTTATATTAACATCATGACTTAAAACATTAGGGTTTTATTGAGAAACCCTATTCAGTTTGATTGCAAAGATAATTTAATTATGAGATCATCCCTTCTCATTTGAACCTATGGACCATATATTCAAGATGCTCTTAAAAAACCCATAATTGATCTTCTATTTGCTTCTTTTGTAAATGTCCATAAATGATATTTGTAAAATCATAAAAAAATTACCAGACCTTGTGCATATTTTAAATAAGTATGGAGACAATTTTAAAGTGACTGGAAGGCTAACTTTACACCTACATAGCTCTTGTCACACTTAGTCACATGACCTATAATTAGTACATATGTTCCTCTTACATAGGAGATTCAATCCATATATCCATTTATTGAAAAATCATTTATATATGAAAGATATGGCATCATAAAAATGCCTATTAATATATTTCTTACAATCTACAAATTTGACTAAGTGTTGGAAAATACTGTCAAAATAGTTGGGACACTAACATTGATCAAGCATTTTTTTTGTTGTATTATATTGTGTGACCTGAGATTCAGTGCATATAAACTAGGCACTAAATTGGATAGTACCATATGATAAAAAAAAAATTGGACCTCGATATGTGCAAATGTTGACCTCTTCAATATGATTTCTTGACTTTGTTGAACTCTTTTGCAAATTTGGTTGTGTTGGAACTTAGTGATTTTTGTCTAAGTAGCCAACTTTGCATGCCCATATCTTCAATTGTGCTTCATTGCATGACCACAAATCTCGCACATAACTACTAGGGATTAGTGTGATCATAACCATGTAACTAAATCCTCCATATTCATTCTCACATGGTAATGGTGACATCAGCAAAATGCCTTTTCATCTTTTCCTATTATAGATCCAATGTGTCTAGATGATCAATATGAAGAACTAGATGAATTCCATTCATGTACATAAGCATTCCAATAATATTTGAATTATAATAGCATCATTTTAATATCCTATAATCACCATAATCAATCTTGAAGATCAATGACATGATCATAATGTCCTATTTGGCATCAATGATAGTCATATTTCTAATAGATTAGGTATATGTTGTTTCAAATTTATTAGATTATATGTAGTTTGTTTGATAGTTTTTAGTGTATATTTAGGTTTGTTCAATGATATAAATCTATTAATTTTATTTTTAATGAGTTAATTTTTTTTGAAGTCAACATAATGAAACGGTCATTAGATAGTCAATAAAAGGTTGGTTAGTATTGTTTTTTGTCCAATAAATTTTATGTTATAATTAAAAAAGTTGAAGTCAATAAAAAATATGTTAGATTAAATTTTATATGATGTAAGTGTCTATATCTAAACTATAGCTAGTTTATAATACAAATATAGTATATAACTTTTCCAAATAGTCAATATATAAAAACAAATTCCATTATGATGGCCAATTAAAATATATTCCTAACGTAGATATATAATATATAAATTTGTCATTTGACACCCACATTCAGGAAACCAAACTAAAACAAGTATTACAACAAAAAATGTGAATGAGGCTCATAATATTCATGCTTTTTTTGGCCATGGCATCAACAAAAGAAATAAAAACCACATTTACAACTTTCTCAACAACCTCTATAACATTCAAAAACTTGAAAACAATCTCCTCTCTTACTATTTAGTCTTAGTAGGGATTCTTGTTCTAACTCTTTGTAAGCAAAAGTAATCCATCCAAACCATACAACATTATTTATGGTTCTATTAGACTCCTATGGCAAGATGTGTTCATTAAAATAAAATACCCACATGTTTCCTCCTAAACAAACCAACAAATTCTAGCTATTGTGATTATTAATAGATATTATATCATAATATATTATTTAATTTTAATATATAATATAATAGTATATAAATAAAATACTAATATCATATAACAATATATGATAGATACATTATATTTTATAATAATTATGTATGTATATATGTATGTATGTATGTATGTATGTATGTACGTATGGGATTGACTTTCATAGTTTTGAGTGATGTACAATTTTCAATTTATACTCATTAGCTTTACAAAACCACATTTTACTAAAACATAAAATTACATCACCTTTCACGTGACTTACACTCTTTAGTATGGCAGTTGTAGCCTCCATAAAAGGAAGATATAATAGTTAGATTTGTCCTAATTTGAGACACATTAGGCCACTTCAACATAGTGCTTAGAGATAAATGTGCAGTATAATTATTATGAATAAAATTATTATTATTAGTGTTATATATATATATATATATATATATATCTATTTATACATGGTATCCTACATTAGTCAATTATAATGAAAAAAACTTATAAATATACACGCGCGCGCGCGCGCGCGCGCGCGCGTGTGTGTGTGTGTGTGTGTGTGTGTGTGTGTGTGTGTGTGTGTGTGTGTGTGTGTGTGTGTGTGTGTGTGTGTTCACATAAGGCATCCTACATTAGTACATATGATTATATAGGATCCCTTGAAGAATCCTTTTAAAATTTTCTTATAATTAGTTTTAGAGTCATCTAATTATATTTAATATAGTTAAAGCAGTCACAATTCTTCATCTAATTAGTTTAAGGATCATCCAAATTGACACATGGTGCATTCTCTATCTATTTAAAGGATCTGTTAGATATTTGACCTGCATTTTAATTGAGATGACACATGTTCCATCCATGTATTGGATAAATGAAATAGTTTGGTGAAATATACAAATTGCATTTACAACTATGACATGCCCTCAAAACTTTGCACATGTATTTTCCTAGGGTTCTTTTAGTCCATGACCAAAATACCATATCATTGCCTCTAACCATCATCAACCAACTCACCTTTAAATATTTCACCACTTACATATTATATATGGCCTTACCCTTCCCCGCTACCACATTATCAATCAAACTTACCTTGAGATGTAATTTTTCCTTCCTACACAACTCATTACAACATTGTATGAAAAAACAAACAATCTCAATTTTCACCATCACATCCACCAAAAATATAAGATCATTATTTCTTTATTTTTCATGCTCAAAAAATGAGATGAGGTCACTGGTAATAAAGTATTGAGTGAGGTGCGATTGTCAATTCACATTCTTTCACTTTACAAAACCCCACTTTACTAAAACATAAAAACACAATCTTTCTAATGTAACTTGCACCGTTTAGGCAACTACAAGTTTAATTAGATTATATGTCTTGAAGTGATGTTATGTTTGATCATTTTATTTTATAACCTTTTTAGTACCATGCTTGATATATAGTTTTATACTTAATATTTAAGCCATGATGACAGATTGTAATGGATTTTCCACAATAACATTTAGTAAACTAATGATCTTGACTGCTAAGATCTCACCCAAGGGCCTTCTTGAAGAAATTACCAAGTATGAGGCACTGGGATGGTGAGGTTTGTCAAAGATATTTCACTCCAAATATTCTTCTTAAGATTTTATACTAAAGCTACATCACAACAATTGTTTTATATGAAAGTAGTTTTCACATCAACATCACTACCTAATTCAAAAAAACAATATAATTAAGTTAATCAAATCTAAATAATGAATTTAATTTCACTATAATAAATAATATTTTTGATTTAGTTATAAATAGTAAAATGGGTTTAAGAATATTATTTGATTTCCTTGTAGATATAGAGACACTCATATAAAATAAATATGATAACATAAGTCTAGATAAGAAGATGAACAAAACTTAGAAAAATAAATCAAATAAAGATTACTCTAAATAACTATTAGTGCACACTTTTAAAAGAGTAAAGACATTTATAGAAGACTGGGATAATTTATAGTAAAGTCTAGATTCATAAACACTAATTTTATGACCCTAACAATCTACTCTAAGGGTCTGAAAACTTGTCATTTTTTGAGAATTCTATGACAATACCTGAAAATTGATTTTCTTATCCAAAATCTTAACAAAACATCACAAACCAAAGAAAGGGAAAGTGTTTGGGAACTATGTTATCCCTCGATTATCATCAGTCCTCTAAGTTAGGAAAATAGCTAACACGCAACACTCAATGTATACCAACAACCAATCTAGTCAATACATGGTCCACTCATATATTATTTTTTAATTAGAATGAGTGCATGGAAAGATAATAAATGGGTGAATACATGATTTTAAGTGGTTAAAATTTGACAATTTTAACATTTAACATGATTTCAATATTTCCACATACAAAATTTATAAAAGTGTGTACATAGTCTTGGATCATAAGCTTGGTGGTTACTGAGCCTAAATTGTATATCTGGTTTTAGTTTTTATAATCGTATACACATTATATTTGTTATACGTAAAAAATATCAATGACTTTAATTTAGCATCAATGTAGACCAAAAGTAGAGAAGTAAATAGATCAACTCACATTAACATTTTCCCTAAAAATCTAAAATGTCACACAAGAAGAAATGTATACAAATGAATTTGAATGCAATTACAAATAAATTTGGTGGAGTTTATTGCATTTTTATTATTTTTTGGTTCAAATTTTTAATTTTTTTGTTTTAATATTCATAATATACCTTCACATGTATATGGAAATGCAGAAAGTGCAAATGAACAACCTAACCCTCCTATTCCTCATAACTCTCCTAGCACACAAAACCTTCCTAACCTTCCTATACTTCCTCAAGACCCCAAGGTTGTCAAGAGCAACTGACAACCCATGTAATAGAAAAAATTAAAAATTTAATTAAGGTAATGAGGGATCCCCATTAAAAAAAAACCTCCTAACTTCTTTA
>JARHVA010006215.1:92500-112500 GCA_037957365.1 Torreya grandis
AAGGCAAAAAAGGATGGGGAAACTATATGATAAGTGATTTATTGGTAACTTAGTAAGGGTTCCCTGAATCCTTAGGGAAAAGAAGTGGTCAATGTTTTCTTTCTTTTCAAATAAATTTTCAAATGTTTTTGGAATTATTTGAAGTATCTCAACTCAATTGAGAATGATGACACATTAAATGTTTCAAGCTTGTAAGACAATAAGAGCATTCAAATTGAGGTTGCTCATAAAATGATGATAATGTGGCTTAGATTGCTCATAAAATGATGAGATCATGGCTTAGGGTGATCATAAAATGGTGAGAGTGTGGCTTAGGGTGCTTTAAAAATGGTGAGATCGTAGCCTAGGGCACTCATAAAATGGTGAGAGCGTGGCTTAGGGTGATCATAAAATGTCAAGAGCATGGCTTAGGGTGATCATAAAATGGTGAGAGCATGGCTTAAGGTGCTTGAAAAATGTGAAAGCATGGCTTAGGGTGCTAAAAAAATGGTGAGAGTGTGGCTTAGAGTGCTCACAAAATGACAAGAGCATGGATTAGGGTTCTTAAAAAATAGTGAGATAGTGGATTAGGGTGCTTTCAAAATAGCAAGAACGTGGCTTAGGATTCTTGTAAAAGTGTGAGAGTGTGGCTTAGGGTGCTCACAAAATGATGAGAGCATGGTGGAAAGGGTGACTAATCTAACCTCAAAAAGTATCGAGCGTTACCTACATAGTCCTAGGGTAGGACCTCAAATCACTATAGTTTCACCATTTCAGTAGAGGAATTTGACCAGTGTAGCAATCAATTCAAATGAAACAAGCATAATTAGTAAAAAGGTATAGTATGACATAAGAAGTGGCAAGTTGGTATGTCAAGGCTTAGTGTTTCCCCTAGTTTGCCTATAGGTGGTTATAACCAAGACATAATGGCATAGATAAATGGTACTAATTTACCCAAAGGCGATTATAATTATTCGAAAGACCAGTGGTAAGAAAGGAATAAAAAATGAAGGATGCAACTACCAAAACTTCTTTCATACGATCCCAAAATACAATCTCTATCTGAAGTACTTGAACCAACTGCTGAAATTAATTAGATACCTTGATGCTGGAACTACATAACAAATGGTAAAACCAAGGTCAAATGGGTTAGGCTTTAGAAAACATTGGATCGATAGGATAGAAGTAGAAAGTGGATATGGCAAAGAGGACAGATAAGGATGGTATTTGTACATAGAAGAATAGTGCTAAAATGACATAACTAAAATGATCCTTATAGATAATACACATTAGCACTTAAGCATAGTACCACTTGAGATGAATAATATTAATAAATTTAGGAAGTTCATCTCCATCTGTTGTGGCAAGCATGTATACTCCTGATCCATAATTTTCAATAATGATGAAATGCCCTATCTATTTTGGTTTGAATTTTCTTTCATGCTTCTTCTCAGCCATGGTATTCTTTTGGTTTTATTTAAGAACAAGATCACCAAGTTCAAATGTTCTATAATTAAAATGCCAATTGAAGTGGCCTTTTAGTCAATTTTGATATGATTGAAGATTGTTGAGTGCAGTTGTACGTTTCTTATTAAGTAGGTCTAGCTCTTACAGGTGGGCTACTCGATAGTCATGATCATCTAGGAAATGCTTGAAAGAGATGTGTAGTGAAGGCAATTCAACCTCAATGGGAAGGATGGCTTCAATACCATAAACAATTATGAAGTGGCTCCTATGGGGTTATGATTATTGGTATTATATGCCCAAAGGCCAGGGAATATTTGTAGGTGCTAGTCACGACTAACATCATTGACAATATTTTTTAGAATGTTAAAAATTGTTTTATTGGATGCCTTTGCTTAGCCATTACCTTGAGGGTAATATGTGGTATAAAAATGTTGTGTGATGTTGTATTTATTACATATTTATTCTAAATCCTTATTCTTAAATGATCCTCCATTATCAGATATAATGTCAGAGGGGAACCATAATGGCTACTGAGATGATTAAAAATGAATTTGAAAATTTACTTTCTAGTCACATAAGTGAGGGGTATAGCTTCCACCCACTTAGTGAAATACTTAGTGGTGATAACGATATACTAATGGTCATTAAATGAAGTGGGGTTAATCTTCCCAATGAGGTCAAGTCCTCATGTAGAAAATGGCCATGGTGTCAACATCGGTTTTAGATTTTTTGTTGGGGCATGAATCAGATTACCATGCTATTGATATTTGTCACACTTATTTACATATACAATTGTATCTACATCCATTGTGGACCAATAATAACCAATACGCAAGAGCTTTTTGGATAGGATAGACCTACTAGAATGAAATCCACATACTTCTTTGTCAACTTATCTTAATGCTAGTGTATATTCTATCAAAGTTAAATAATGAAGCAGAGTTCCATCAAAACTATGATGGTAAAGGGTAGATCCATGTAGATTATAATGAGTGGAATGATTAATGAAGGCTTTGTTTTGTTTTTGAGATAGGTTAGGTGGTAGAACTTGGTCACGAAGGTAGCTCTAAAGGTCTAAGTACCAGATAGAATTAGGACCAATAATATCACAAATTATTATAATAGTTGAAGGTTCATGAGCTGGTGATGACACATTATCGACAAGGGACTGATACTATCTAAATTTATCAATTTTTCAAATAAAAAAATCAATAGCAACCATGGCATCTACAGTTCTATTACTAGTCCTCGGTATGTGCTCAAATTGAATATTAGCAATTTATTGCTTAAGAGTGTCAACTATGGCTTTATATGGAACCAACTTATCGTCTTTGGTCTAAAAATGATCTATGATCTGATTGGTGAGTAACTAAGAATCACCATAAACTTGGAGATGAGATATATCAAAATGCATTGCTTGTCTAAGCCCTGCAACAAGTGCTTCATACTCAACCATGTTGTTTATACAAGAAAAGTTGATTCTAAATGATTTAGGGATTAGATCCCTCTGTGGTGTAATAAAAAATAGGCCTACCCCTAATCTATGTTTAGTAAATAAACCATCAAAATATAGCTTCTAGGGATAGTCCTCAAGGGGTGTGTCAATGATGGTCATTATGGATTCATCAACAAATTGAAATGCAAGTGGTTGTGTCTCTATGAGAGGTTATTCAACAAGTTTATTTGTAAGAACTTGTCCTTTGATTTCCTTCTGATTGACATACTCTATGTGAAACTCACTGAGAAGCACGATCCATTTAGCCATTCTACCTTTCAAATCTATTTTAGATAGTAGATACTTGAATGGATCTACTTTTGAAATGACCATGGTCTTATTATTCAACATGTAATGGTGCAGTTTCTAAGTTATAAAAACCATGGCTAGATAAGCTTTTTCAATAGGTGCATAGTTATGTTCATATGTAACCAAGGTACAGTTTAGGTAGTACATAGCATGTTCCTTTCCATTATCTTCATGTTGACCCAAGAGTTCCCCTAGAGCATGGTCGATAGTTGATAGGTATAACAAGAATGGCTTTCCTGGCATAGGATGTAATAAAATAAGTAGAGTAACAAGATAATATTTGAGTTGTTGAAAAGTTGTTTGGTAGTGATCATCCCAGTGAAATGTAACTCCCTTATTTAAAAGGTATGTAAATGGATGACACTTGTCTGCTAACTGACAGATGAAGCGTCAAATTGATTAGATTTTACCCTTAAAACAACAAAGTTTCTTCAAATTAGTTGGTGGTGTCATCTTGGTTATAGCATGGAATTCAGACAAATTGACTTCAATACCTCTACAAGACATGATGAAGCCAAGTAATTTTACTGAAGTTACACCAAAGACATATTTCTTTGGATTGAGTCTAACTTTGTACTCCCATAATATTTCAAATATCTTACACAACTCTACTAGATGGTTAGCTCTAGTTTTAGATTTTCCTATCAACATAGTCTTCAGTAATAGTATGTATCATATCATGGAATATGATAGTCATGGCCCTTTATATGTAGCTCCAGTATTCTTAAGGCCAAATGGCATTACTTGATAACAAAATGTTCCCCATGGAATGATGATTACTATTTTATGTTGGTCTTCTGGTTGTATCCTAAAAAGCCATCCATGAGGGAAAGAATTTTATAACTTGTCTTGGAGTCAATGATCATGTAAATATTAGGCAAGAAAAAATCATATTTAAGACAAGCTTTGTTGATATCTCAAAAATCAGTGCATATTTTGATCCCTTCAAGCTTTTTACTAACATGTACCACATTAGAGATCAATTTTGAGTAGTCAATAGATCAGATACATCGTATGTATAAGGGTTTTTATAACTCTTTCTTTACCAATACAACAATGCGAGGACGCATCTTACATAGCTTTTATTTTATCAGTTTGGCATCAGTATTAATGACAAGGTGGTATATAACCAAGGTGGGGTCTAAACTTGGCATGTCAGATTAGGCCCATGCAGATATATCTCTAAATTATCTCAAAAGAGCTGTAAGTATGTCATGTTACTCCTTAGTGAGGGATGCCCCTAATTTTATCCATTTAGGGTCTGAGGGAATCCTGATATTTACCTTTATTATATCTTTGAATAGAAGGTTGAACCATCTTCTAGGATAATAGGTAATGATTTGAACTATTGAATTATGTTAGGGTCTTAGAATTTGTCTTTAACTTATCCTAGGCATGATGTCTGAGTCCCCTAATGGGAGATGTAGCCATGTAACAAAGATAGTTAAAAATTCTTGGAGATTTTGATCAAATGCTTGTTGTTGCTCAAAGATAAACTCAGATCCACATGCAAGTTCATCATTGGTGGTATCTTGGTCTAAATTTAAAGAAGAATGGACACCCCTCTCTAATGGAACCTGAAGTAGGTTTTCACCACTAGACTTACCCTTATCTATACTTCTTCCCTAGTCAGAAAGCACCTAAAAAATTCTTTCACTTTGGGACCTCAATGTTTTACTTATTTATTGTTGGCTAAGGGTGTTCACTCTCTCTCCAAAATAGGCCATAGGATCCAATGTGATGGAGAATACTAATTTGTGATCTCTGAGTGGAACATTGTCTCTAAGGCCTATGAAATCATAGAATGCCTCATCATTCTAGAACTCATCAATTGGTAGACTAGAATTTTTTCGGTCTTAATCTATCAATTGGGGATAATATAATGGTAGAGTTTTAATAAATGGCCAAGGTAAGGTTAGAAATGGCATTGATATCAAAAAGGTTAGTTTTATCTAGGTTATCAAATTTGAGGCTATGATCAGACTCTGCTTCACTATTGGCATCATCATCACTAGTCGTTAGTGATGGATTTTGAATAAGATATGTGGGGTCACCCCCAGGCAGTTTAAATCCAAGTCCATAAGGTCTTTCATATTTAGTCATATAAATTGACTCGATTTTTCCTTGTTGATTTGGTTCGTGGCCTTTTCCTTCATAGTTATGATGCTCCATGATCTTATTGGGAATAGGATGCTTTGCATTTTTATAATAATCAGCTTGGTTGTCATTATATAACCATGATTCATCCCCTTCAAGAGGGTTAAGTACTAGGCTAGATGATAGTATAAATGTGATAGGTCCCTTATCTTTGTTCTTTTGTTGGCAATTCATATGTGGAATGAATTTAGGTCATCTAAAGGTTTTTAGATTATGAGGAATATTGGCAATATGAAATGTATCATGGATCACATACTCTCTCTGTCCATTATCTGAAATAGTGAAATGATTAGAAGCTTCAGGAGGTGGCATGCAGGAAAGGGAATCCAAGGTATTAGGATTTATGTAATTATATGGTGAAGGATCTATAAGTATAGCCTTTCCTTTATCCTACTTGGAACTTGGATTCATACCATACTGAGAATTATAGATTTGAAATTTAGCCTCAAGATGCTTGCAGTGTTCATATGGGTGCAAATCTCCTAAAATATTCACTTCCATCCCTGAGTTGGAAAACTTGATACATTGGTGAAATCATTGATGGGACTACGTGAATCTCATGTAACCAAGGCCTACCTAGAAGCATGTTATATCATAACTCAATATCATTCACATGGAAAAGTGTATCATGGTTTAAAGGCCCTATGATAACTAGAAAACTAATGTTACCTTGTGATTCTCTTTCTTGATTAGCATAGGATTTGATAGTTATTGTTTTTGGTTGGATATCTACCATTGTATACCCAAGAAGCTTGATGAGCTTTACAGACACTATGTTGAGGCCTGATCCATTGTCTATAAGGACACATTTCACTTTATGTTGCTTTATATAAACTTATATGTATTGTGGATTATTATGGAGCAGGCCAAGGGAAGACATATCACTTTGGTTAAATTTGAGTTATTGGGCTAAAGCTAGGTGTCCAAAAAAAGCTTAAAATTTATCATGGGATATGTCACTAGCAGTAGTGGATTGGGTCAAAATTTCATTCAAGATGTTTTTATGGATTATTGATGTTCACAATAAATATAAAATAGAAATTTATGCTGGTGTATTTTTCAATTATTCCACAATATCAAACTTCTTATCTTGGTCAATAATGAATGGTTTATTTCAAGGCTAAATGGTTGGTTGGATGACAGGCAAAGTGGTAGATGGTTATGGGCCTGAGATAGTAATCTTCGATCTTCAAGTTGTGATTACATAATAGGGATTAAATACTGGATCATTATTGCTAATCAATGTTGGAAATGGTGTGGGATGAAATAGGACAAGTCTCAGTTGATGGTGTACTTGCATGTGGTCAGGTGGAAAGAATAAGTTGTCAATATAAGGTCCAAAAGGGGAAGTCCTAGTTTGCTAGTTTGATTGTATACATTCCCAAGTCAAAGAAGGATTATCCATGTAGTTTGGTTGAATATTATTATTTACCAATGGTCTAGGTTGATTAGTTCTTGGTCTAGGATTAATCCAGATGGTATTAATGCTACCCCCTATAATATGACCTACAACCCTATTATAGTCATGTGAGAGAGCATGCTAAGATTATTGGACGTTATATTTATGACCTTAGCTTTGCCCATTATTCTATCATTATTTGTTCTGGTATTGATTTTGTTGACTCTGCTAGTTTGGCCTTTGATTTTGATACTATTAATTTTCTACTGCACTAGCTATTATTGTTGTTGTTGATTGTTATGTCAGAGAAAAGGGTTTTGATAAATCCCAATAGTTTGATTAGAAGTGGAAGCACCATTATCCAATGCTATCTCCCCATTCTCCAACATATTCTCAATTAAATGATTAATTTGGACACATATTTGGAGATAATACCCATTGACCTGATGATAGTCACATAATTCATTTTCACAATACCAATCAGGATAAGGTGCCTTATAGATAATACTTTGGTATAGGCCAAATAATTAGATTAGGAGTAGCAATCTTGTGAAATACAGACTCAATAGGTTTTCCTAGGTCACTAAAGACATGATGTGTAGGCACAATTCTCCTAGGAGGAGGGGTTTATAATGGTAATGGTTGCTATATTTGTTGTGCAGGTCTTGGTTGTTGTGCTTGCATTATTATTTGTAGAGGTTTATGGATAAGAGTAAACTAAAAGGGTGGTGTAGATGATGTTTTCACCATTTGGACATGATGGGATTCAGTTACTCCATTTCTCACAACATTCTTATTATGATTAAATTGCTTTAATATTTCTTGGTTATTTTCCTATGTTGATTACGATGCTGGTGCTTGAATAAGATGTTGATGTTGGCCATTTCCCTAATTAGTAACTTGACTTTGATTAGTTTGATTTAGCCTGATGATTATTTTATTAATGAGCACCTGCTCGATCAATAAACCTTTATCAATGATCTCTTTGAATGAATGTGCGCATTGTAGTTCTAGATGGTAAGTTATCTCACTATGCAAACTTTTCATAAACATAGTGGCTAATTTTTTATTTAGTAAACTATGGGTGAAACAACTTGCAATGGATCTCTATCATTATAAATATCTTGCAAAAATTTCACCAATTTTTTGCTTTTCTTGTGTTAAGTCTACTAATGAAATATCATGCTTGAGATTATAGGAAAAGTGCTTCACAAACTTATCAAAAAGATCATCAAAATTTGTTACAAAACTTTTGGGCAACTTCAAAAACCACTCAAAGGATTGTCTAGCCAAGCTCTTTGGAAACAATAGTAAAATGTATATATCATTATATGCCACTAGTTGACATGCGATGAAGAAGTCAATCAAATCAGCCTTAGGGTCACCTTTCCCTTTGTATTTATCAAATTTTGGTGGTTATTATCTTGAAGGAAATGGTATCTATAAATACTCTATGTTGAATGGATAGGAACACACGTCATCGAATTTGAAATTTTTAATTTGTTTACTAGCTTGAATGACAGTAATTGCATCATTTATTTGTTGCAATTCTGAGGATAAAAAACCATAAGGAATATTGGTTTGGATAGATGGTTGGGAGGTCACAAGTGGGACACTTTGACTAGGGTATGATAGAGATACCTATTGGGGTACATTGGTTTGATTGAGGAATGGATTAGGACTATACATACATGGATTAGGATGTACTTGAAATTGCACACTTGATTGTGTGATATTCTAGTTTGGGTTGGTGATAAAGGTTTGAACTAGAGGATGTTGTGGTTGGGATGGAGGGATATAACTATACTATGTCTATTGTGGTTGAAAAGGGACATGTTGCTAACTAAACAAACCTTATTATTGAGTTGGAACTTGTGGACCAAGACCCTGTCTCTAGATTTGTGGCACATTTTGAACCAATGGTTGTCTAATAGGTACTTGAGAAATATGAGGACCTACTTGTTGCATGAATACCTATGAGGAAGTGAAAGTAGGTTATAGATTTGGCATCTATCGTTGGTCAATATTTCCACATTTTTGACTTGTCATTACTTGGTTTTGGATTGGCATATTAGTAAATGACTGAAGATATATGTTTGTCATTACTTGGCAAGGTAGAACATTTATTGCCCCTAATTGATGTGGCAATGCATTTGTCCTCTGTTGCATCAATACACTAGATTATACCTATTGTTGTGGAATACTATTTGTTACTTGTTAAGGAGGATTAGGGTTCATCACATTCTATCATTGAGATATGACATTAGCTATTGTTTGATTACCTAATCCCATAGGTTGTACACTTTAGAAATTAGTCATTTGAGGTTGGGGTGTATAAACTCCTATTCCCTGGTATGATGACCTATTCATATGATTAACTATAGGCACATGTTGTTGGCTAATTTTTTGCACACTAGTACCACTTTGATCGAGACTGGATGTTTTTTGCACATTATCTACTACGTTTGGCTCACTATTCAGTGTAGAGGCTGAAGACACTTCTTAAATAATAGTCATATGCATCAAGTTATCTATAGAAATGATTTGTAGGAATGGGTTGGAATTTGGATTCTCTTGTCTAGTTAACTCTATCAACACTCCTGTTGAAGGAACTAGGTCAATGAGAGGCTTAATTATCATGTTCATCTTATTGAAATCATGTGCTAGATTCATGTATGTTTCATATGCTATTTGAATTTGGTTAAAGTGATCTTATATGATGTTTTTTCCTCAATCAGATATATTAGGATCTTGGTACATTATTTGGACTAGAGCCATAAGATTGCTAAAAGAAGCCTCTTGATTGTAAATGATATTGTGGGGCATTCTTACTAGACTTGGTAAATTTTCATGGGGAAAGTCTACTGGAGACTTGGCCCCTACCTCTATGGCTCCAACCAAAATCTCATCTTTATTCTGTAACAAATGTCACTCAAACAAAAATGGATCATACGTGGAAGCCTTGTTAGTAGAATATGACTATTGAAGTACTAGCTTCTCTATTATAGAAATTATAGCTAGGTATTATGTGGTTTTTTCTTGGTCTTGTTTTGAATAAGGTGGTGTGTTAACCAGATAGTTAGCCAATGGATCTTGGATTTGTGCCATTGATTGTCTATTATAAGAGAGATAAGAATCCATCTCATAAGCAATATTATCCATGTAGGGGTCTTTCATCATTTCTTCCTACACAACTACATTACTAATCCCCAGATTGTACATGAGTCCACTACGAGTGTAAGAATACATGTTAGGATCCATAGTCAATGCTTTTGTGATAAAAGGTCAAAGAGTTCTTCAAAATCTAAAAAAGGACAATGTCTAAAATAGATGATGTTCCAACTTGGTCTAGATTCGTCAAAAGGATCAAAAGGTTTATATAAAGATTTGTGAGGGAACAAACTAATAGGAAGTATCTAACATTTCACCATTCACGCAAAGGTAATCAAGTAAATGGTCCTAAAACTAAAAATGCCAAACTCTAAGGTCGAAGTGTTTCAAATCAGTCTAATCTAGGACTTTGAAAGGTGCTAGGTATTTTGGCCAAACGTGGCATCAAAATCTAGGCTCAAATGAGGCATGTGCTAGGACTCTTAGCCAAAATGGCATAAAAATATAGAATTTGCAATATATGAAAGCTTTAATCTAATGAATTTTAAACACTTCTAACAAACACTAAGCATTTATTTCTTGGACATGAACTTGATCAACTAAGTATAAGGCATGAAACAAAAGGCACTTTAGAAATAGGTTTTTTTCTCACAAAAAATGGTAGAAAACTTGGTTATTTTGATAAAAAATCTAGACAAAGGTGATTAGTATAAATATTTTAGACAAAAGATCACAAAAGTACACTTGGATTGGTCTAAAAATCTAGGAACAAATTTGGAACTCTATGCAAGAGGGCCTATGAAACAATATTAAAAATGTTTTGGGTAGTGTAACGATGTTATACTACCCAAAAGGTGTGAAAAAAATGTTTTATTTCAAAAAAATCTAAGGGAAAGATGTTTTCTACAATTTTGATAGCACAACACTACTTTTCTTGACTAAAAAATGTGGTGCATAGACTCAAAGTGAAAGTGTTTAGCTCAAAATGGCTTAAGTCTATCAAGTGATGATAATGATTATGAGTCTTAAACGACCTTTAACCCAAATTATAAATTGAATCTAAGCTCCCTTAAGTTTAGTGCAAATGGTGAAACCACTTAACACATCAACCCTATGAACTTATAAAGGTGCAATTTTGAATTTAGATTATAAGTGAAAGACTTAACCAAATTTGGTAAAGGTCTAGACTCAATTGGGTAATGTAACTACACCAAAGTGGATGATATGACTCTTCAAGATTTTGATGAACTTTGAATAAGGCAAATTGATGATCTCACACAGGTACCATAATGCGTCTTTGTTCAAATGAAAATTTGGACTATGTGTTTGGTTTCGATTGTTTGTTTACATCAAGTTTTGACTTAAAACAAGACTTTAGACTCTAAAAAGGCCAACTAATTAATCATTCTTAGATCCTAAACTAAGAAGGTTTCTTGGTATTATTGGAATCCATCATTATATGCCATTTTAGTGGATTTTAAGTGTTCATCCAAAGGTAAACGCGCATTATATATTAGGGTTTTTACACCCCCCTTCTCTCAAATGAAAATACTATGATATGGACCTTGAGGATTTCCTTGTACCAAAAATAATTTCATGGCAAGTGGGGATTTGTCTAAGATCTAAAAAGTTTCTAAACAATCTAGGGGAATCAATTTCACAATGATATTCATGCCAAGCAATGAAAAAGAAAAGCATAGATTTTGGGTCTGTATCACTTGGCTTGTTTCAAAATGGTGTAGTCATTTTTGCAACCACTACATCATGCTATTTGTTCAAAGTAGTGATATTTCCAAAGTACCACTACATCCCATGGTCAAATCTTCCCTAAAGAATTTGTGGGAGGTGATGAAGTCCCCCATGCAAGCCAAGTTTGCATAAAAATAAAGAAAACATGAAAGTAGAAAGACTTTAGGGTCATTTTCAAGGTCACCCAAGCTTTGATGAATTTTTTGGGAGTTGTTTAGATGACATTATTTCTAAGCTTTAGATTAGGCTACTTGTAATAGGATTGGAACTTTTGATTCCAAGGGTTCCCTATAAGGGACAAATGGAAGAGCATACATGCAACATTCATATTTTTACCAAATAAAGATTTAACCTAAACAACTAGTGAAAAAAAGAATTAACAAGTGTGTTCAATTTTAAGCCAAAATGAATGTGAGGTGGTGTTCATTTGACCTCTTGGTCTTAGTTTTAAACTTTTAAAACATTTACCAAAACATCCAAATTCTTTGTTAAACACCTAAAACAAGGTTCCTAATTGATTTTTAAACATTCAATGATGATTTAAACATGTTTTGATAAAATATCAAGCTTGGTCCTATAACAAAAATATTAACATGTCCTTTAGCTTTGAAACTATTTTTGTTTTGAACAATGAACTTTGGAAAAATAACTCTCAGGTTTGTGTTTTTGGAAAAACATAGTGACCGATGTCGGTTATATACAACCGATGATGGTTTCCTTGGCTAACTAAAATCTAATTGATGTCAATTTTTTAACTGACATCAGTTAAGCCATGTAAATGATGTCAATTTTACTTACTAACATCAGTTACTCTGTAAAACCATGGCAACCAAAAATGGCAAAATAAAGTTAGAAAATCAATTTACAAGATTTTTAAGGGTCTAAATAAATATTGTAGAGTAGAAAAATAATCTTTTTTAGGCATGAAATGCATCCAGTCCTACCCTGCATGCCATAATGCGATCTAGGAATTTGACTCAAGAAAGGATGGTTAGTATGTTGTTAGTTCCAAAATGAAAATAAAATGAAAGAAACACACTAATAACATAACATCTCTAGGCCTAGACACTAGGGAGAGCTTAGTTAATAAAAACAAATAACAAACACAACTAAAATGTAAGGAATAAAACACAAGAGTTCCTTCACCTTCTTTGGATGCTCCAAATGCCTTTGTAGTAGTGGCTTGCTCAACTTGTGCTCATGAAGTCTTTGGCAATGAAATCTTGGCTACCTCCATTGTCCTTGGCACCTTTGGCTTGTGGCTTGGCTTGGCTTGGAATCAATTGGGCATGGTAACACTAGTTGAAATGGAATCTTAAACATATTTTTTCATTATAAATTTTCACTAAAATAGCTTAGAAATGATGTTCATGGCCTCTTTATTTATAAAATTTTGAGAATGTCTATAATCAACCTAAACCGTCCATCTTGAGATTGAGATGTGTGGTTGATAATTAATTCAATTTTTGGAATTATGTTTGTAATCATTCTCATCATGACATTAGAAGAAGGGGAAATTCAGATTCATGGACGGAATCATGGAAAGTATTGATGAGGCATGGAGGGCATGAATCCTAATATTTGTGGCATTTATGGCCTAGGGATGTCTTCCCAAGAAATGAGGTCACCTGATGATATAGATTTTAAATATTCATTTTCAAAAATAAGTATTTAAACAAGTTTGCATGGAATTTTTGATTAGGTCTTGATTTGGGTTAATTAGATCTTAAGCATGATTAAGCACATTGTGTACAAATTACTCAAATTGATTAGAATGTCTTATTATTGGTCCAAAATTTGAATGGATTAGAATTGGAAGGTTATTTCAGATGTGTTGAGTCCATTATCCTATTTAGGATGTTACCAACAATAAATAACAAAGGCACATGTCTTATGTAAGAGATTTGATAAGAAAGAGCAATCTAGAGTACCTAGGTACAAAATTGGTATTTTGAATCAAAATGATTTGATCAAAGTTAGCTAGCCCATAAATTACATTGCCCCATTTAGGGATACCCTAGTCAAAATTAACACTTAAATATGTCAAATTCACATCATTTAGAGTGTTGTAGTGTTTTTAGGCCAAATTATGCATTTTAGGTGGAAATTAGCCAAAAGCCTATCTAGAGGTTATCGATGGCTAAATTTAGGTGTCTACAGTAAGTTTACTGCACCTCAATTTCATGCATCACCATCATAATTTATGCTCTTATTACTATCTATAGCATTCAATAGAATCTAGTTTTGATGTACATGCTTATTAATATAGATTTGATCAGTTAGATCGATCAATTTCATTGTCTATGTTGTGATATAGGGATTACATGCATGTTCTTACATGTACTTATAATTAGCCATTAGATTGGACTTATCGTTAAATATATATCATTAATCTTGCATTTAGTACCACAATCTGATGGTTTATATTCAATTAACTCAATTTTAAAACATATCCATTTGATCTACTTGACTTGAGCTCCCATGAGCCATTTTATCTCCATAGATGCATGAACATTATATTTGTATTTGGTTAAACATTGAGCTCTTTATCCCATCTCACTACTTCCTACATCTTTGGATCAATTTCACTTTGTCGATCTTCTCAAACTTGCTTGATCTTGAACTCACCACTATCTTGTTAAATGTCAATCACTTTGTTCTATCTGAGTCCACTCACACTGTTAGATATTCTTTCTATGATCTCCTACTCACTATCAGATCTTATGACATGCCCAATATTTATATCTATTTAGCTCTCATGAAAGTGACACTTGTCATTAATGCATTTACTAGGAGGTCCCATTAATGATTTGACTTCATTGCGATTCATTATATATTTTGTGTATGATTAAGTGATAGCCATTAATCAAGATGGGACATATAAAAAGTCTTAGAATTAAGAAATAATAAGTCCTTTTATCATTGCTCGAGCCATTGATTGCTAGGTCAAGGGGCTGGTTTCACAATGATAATAAAGGCTTAATTTATAACTTAAGCAATTGGGTCCAAGCAAAATATAGTCACTATCAAAATAGAAAATGTCTGTTGACACCATGACCTAAACCCTTAGGTTTTTGCTAAGAAACCCTATTCAATTTGAGAGAAAATATAATTCAATTCTAAGTTCATTACTTCTCATTTGAACATGTAGACCATATATTAAAAATGATCTTGAAAAACCCATAACAAATCTTCTATATGTTTCCTTTTCAAATGTCCATAAATTACCTTTGTAAAATCATTGAAAATTTGCAAGACATTGTGCATATTTTGACTAAGTATGAATACCATTTCAACATGCATGGAAGGCTAAATTTTCGTCTGCATAACTCTTGTCACACTTAGTTGCATGACCTATAATTTAACACATATGTTCCTCTTACATAGGTTTTTGATCAATATATCCATTTTATCTTAATGCCTTTATATATACAAGATATGGCATCATCAAAATCCTTGTTTATATATTTCTTACAATTTACAAATTTGACTAAGTGTTGGAAAACACTATCAAAATTGTTGGGACCTTAACTTTGATCAAGCATATTTTTTATTGTGTTATGTTGCGTGACTTGGAATTTAGTGAATATGAAGTAGGAACTAAAGTGAATAGTCCCATATGATCATTTTATCCTCAGACCTCCATATGTTGAAGTACTAACCTCATCAATGTGCTTTCTTGGCTCTACTGAACTCTTTTGCAAATTTGTCTGAGTGTTAGAACTTCATGTGGTATGGTGATGTCATTAAAATTCCTTATGATATTTTCCTATTATAGACCCAAAGTGTCTAGATGATTACTATGAATAACTAGATGAATTATATTCATTTACACAAGCATTCTAATTATCCTTAACTTATGATAGGATCCTTTCCATATCCTCTAATGACATTAATCAGTCCTGATCATCAATAACATTCTCATAATGTCCCTTTTGACATCAATGACAATCATATTTCTAACAATCTCCCCCTTAGTCATTGATGTCAAAATAAATGATTTGATCTTCTAATATTTTTTTTCCTTCTCTGACATTGCTTACATTGGTTTTTGATGAGTATGAACTGAAGTTGTTCATACCAAACTTGATCCACCTTAGGCAATGGCACATTTTCCTAATACTCATCTTGGGCACTTTCTATACTTCTTCTTTGACATTTTCACTTTTGTAGATAACATTTTGCTCTTCTTTTCCCACAGAGAGAATTTACACCTTTTCTCCCCCTTTGACATCAATGGAAAATGGGATATTTATAAATATTTGTCCAAATTTTTCTCCCCATTTATTAGATAAAGGTGTTTATCCAAGTATATACAACCATAAACACATTAGAACATTGCAAATGTATCCATACCTGAGTTATCTTTTTTTTGATCTTCCAGGGATTAATAAAGCTTCTATGAGACTCCCCCTAAACTCATGCCCTATCACTAGGATCTAGTGATGTGGTTTAGGAGCCACCACTCCCAAATTCTATCTCAGATATTCAAATTATTCTTTAGGAAGAGGTTTGGTGAATATGTCCACAATTTGATTCTAGTTGTCACATATTCCATTGTTACCTCTTGATCTGTAATCCTCTCTCTTAAAAAGTGATACTTGATTGATATGTGATTGTTTCTTTATGCATCACTAGATTCTTTGATATATTTATAGCACTTTAATTATCACAAAGAACAGAGATAAGTGCCTTGTACTCTACCTTGATGTGTTTGAGCATTTGCTTCATCCATATGACTTGAGTGAAAAATGCCACTACTACAACATACTCTACTTCTGCTATAGAAAGAGTAACTGACTCTTTCTTTTTACTCAGCTATAAAACAAGTCTATTTCATAAGAAAAATGCACCACCACTAGTGCTTCTTCTGTCATCAACACTTCCTACTTAATAAGAATTTGTATATGTTGTCAAAGTGAAATCTTCACTTGATTGATATGTGCTTGTTTCTTTAATGCATCACTAGATTATTTTATATCTTTATAGAACCTAAATTATCAAAAATAATAGAGATACGTGCCTTGTTCTCTACCTTTATGTCTTTGAGTGTTTGCTTCCTCCATAAGACTTGAGTGAAACATTCCACTACTGAAACATACTCTGCTTCTGTTATAGAAAGAGTAACTAAATTTTTCTTTTTACTCCACCATGAACAAGTCTATTTCATAAGAAAAATGCACCACCACTAGTGCTTCATCTATCATCAACACTTCCTACTCAATAAAAATTTGTATATGCTGTAAAAATGAAATCTTCACTTGTAGGATACCATAGGCCATAGTCAATTGTGCTCTTGATTTATCTAAAGATCATTTTCATTACATTGACATGTGACTCATTAGAAGTAGCCTTAAATATAGAAACCATGCATATTGCTTGCATAATATCTGGTCTTGATGTAGTCAGGTATAGAAAGATAAATAACATTGATATTTACATAGTCTAATTTGCATCAAGGGAATCATCCTTTTTGCTCAACTTGCATCCTGTTATCATGGAAATACTAACTGGATTACTATCCTCCATTCCAAACTTCTTGAGCATTTCCTTTACATAATTGGTTTGGGTTATGAATGTCCCTTCATATATTTGTGCAATTTGTAGAACAAGGAAGAAAGAAAGTTCTCGTAACATTGACATCTCAAATTCACTTTGTATTTGTGTATCAAATTCTTTTCACATTTTTTTATTGTTACCTTCAAATATGATGTCATATACATAAACAAAAATGATAAACATATTCTCACCTTCTGATTTGAAGTACATATTGCTATTTACACATCCTTTGTTGAAACCTTATTGTAGGTATTGGTCTAATCTTGAATACCATACTCTAGGTGCACGTTTTAGACCATACATTGCTTCTTTAGTCTACATACATAGTGTACATGTTCTGACAACTAAAAACCTTTTGGTTGTTTAATATAGACTTCCCATTCCAGGTTCCCATTCAATAAAGCAAAATAGACATCCATTTGATAGAATTTGAAATTTTAGTAAACAAAGAATGCTAGAAACATTCTTATAGATTCCAATCTAGTAACGATAGAAATATTTTCCTAAAAATATATGCCTTCGACTTGTGCATATCCTTTTTACACTAATCTTGATTTATTCCTTATAATGGCTCCACCCTCATTGAGCTTGTTTCTATAGACCCATTTTGTACCTATCACATTTTTGTTTGAAAGTCTTGGGACTAATTACCAAGTTTTGTTCTTTTCAATTTGGCTTAGTTATTATGCCATGGAATTTAGCCAATTTTTATCTTTGTTGGCTTCAACATAGCTCTTAGGCTCAATTTCATACATTAGATCAAAAATTACTTGCTCCTCGTTCATTGCATCTCTTCTCCTTGTCTAAAATCCTTCATTATTATTACAAATTATCTACTCTTTAAGATGATCCTTTTGAACAAATCTTGGAGGTGTCTTTTTATTTATTTCCCCAACCTCTTCATTATCTGCTTATTCTTCCAGATTTGATTCTTTAATATTGATTTCCTTGTCAGGTTCAACATGTTTCATTCCATCTTCAATGTTGAGATTGATGCTCTCTACAATCTTGTGTAGCCTGTTATTGTAACATACGTAGGCTATGCTTTGAGTGGAATATCCAAGAGATATTACTTCTTCACATCTTGATTCAAAGTTTCCCAATTTATCTTCTTTTTTCTTAATCTACCATTTACTTCCAAACACTCTAAAGTACTTAATAGAGGTAGACTTTCCATACCATATCTCATAGGGAATTTTGTCATTATTTACTCTTAAATGAACTCTATCCAATATGTATACTATTGTTTAGACTACTTCTCTCTAGTATCCATCAAGTAACTTGGACTCTTTTAGCATTGTTTTGGCTATCTCCTTAATTATCCTATTATTTCTCTCAACTACTCCATTCTACTATGGAGTCCTTGGTATAGTGTAATGCCTTTTGATCCCATGTTCTCACAATGCTCTATAAACTAATTTAGTTTGAATTCTCCACCTTTATAAGATCTTATGCATTGATCTTACGTCCAATCTCATTCTATACCATGGTTCCAAAAAACTTGAATCTATAAAAGGCTTGTGACTTATCCTTCAAAAAAGTTACCCATGTCATTATTGAGTAATCATCTACAACAAACATGAAGTATCTTTCTTAGTTTGATCATATTATCTTAGTAAGACCACAAGATTAGTATGAACTAATTGTAGAGGCTTTGTGGTTGCATACTCCTTTGTTTGAAATTTGAACCTTATCTACTTGCTTAGTTGACATTCCTTACAAGTAGTATCTATAGGTTTGGTTATCTTGGACATGTGTTTGACACACTTATTTGAGCTTACTTTGACTAAGTTATGAAAGTTAACATGATCCATTATTATATTCGATAACCAAATCTCGTCTATCTTTCTTAACAAATAACTATTACCATTTACATTAAGAAGATTATAGATATTGATTTTTATCATTTTCTCCTCAACTATTATTCTAGATCTCTATAATATTCATCTTTCTACATTAAATATGACTTTATATCCAGTGTCACACATTTGGCTGACACTTTGCAGATTGTGCTTCATTCCTTCAACATAAAGGACATCATGTGTAGGTAGTTCACCATCTATGTTCAAGGTTCATTTACCTTTGATATTTATTGTTGTGATGTAACCCAAGCTGAAAAATCCTTCCTTACATTATCTCAATTTGGTGAAATTTTTCTTGTCACCAGTTATATGATTTGATCAACCACTATCTATCACCTACAAGTTCAACTCATTATCATAGAGTATAATTTGAGCTATCATGGATTAATTTTTCATTCTCCACACATCCCTTGATTTATAATATGGATTATTTCTCTCTTTATCAGAGACTTGTGAACTCTTGTTCACACTGGGAGGCATGTATTTCTTTACATTGTGTACTTTTGATCTTATAAAGCTAGTTCTATAATGTTTAGCTATGTGATAAAATTTATTGCAATTATAACACATTAGGTTTCCATGTAATGATAGTGTAAATGAATTTTTTCTTAGAAAATTAGCTCTCTTTGAAGGTATAATTATATAATTACTAGTCTTATGACCAAAATCATTATAGCTATAAAAATATGAGGAATACCTAGTCATATCTTTTCTTGGTGTAGTATGAAGAGCTCTTCTAAACTATAGCTTCTTCAAGTCTCTCACTTTGGCATATCCATTTGCATTATCTACCTTTTTCTTGTTCTCTTCAAGCTTATTTTTAAGTTAATCTTTCTTCACATCAGATGTGTTTGAGTCTTTCTTTGTGTCCTTACTAGATTTTTATTTCATTGCTCTAGAATATCCTTCTACT
>JARHVA010006215.1:117500-125000 GCA_037957365.1 Torreya grandis
TCATATTTCCAATAGATTATGTATATGTCATTTCAAGTTTATTAGATCATATGTAGTTTATTTAATAGTTTTTAGTTAATATTTAGGTATGTTCAATAATATAAATATATTAATTTTAATTTTTTATGAGTTAATTTTTTTTTAAGTCAACATAATTAAATGGTCATTAGGTAGTCAATAAAAGGTTATTTAGTATTAATTTTTATCCAACAAATTATATGTTATAATTGAGAAAGTTGAAGTCAATAGAAACAATGTTAGATTTAGTTTTATATGATGTAAGTGTTTATAGCTAAACTATAGCTAGTTTATAATACAAATATAGTATATAACTTATCCAAATAGTCAATATATAAAAACAAAGTCCATTATGATGGTCAATTAAAATATATTCCTAACGTAGATATATATGAGCTAAATTTGTCATTTGACACCCACATTTAGGAAACCAAACTAAAAAAAGTCTTACAATCAACAATGTGAATGAGGCTCATAATATTCATGCTTATGTTGGCCATGGCATTAACAAAATAAATAACAACCACGTTTACAACTTTGTCTACAAACTCTATAACATTCAAAAACTTGAAAACAATCTCCTCTATTAATATTTAGTCTTAGTAGGGATTCTTGTTCTAAGATTTTGCAAGTGAAAGAAATCCATCCACATTGTACAACATTATTTATGGTTCTATTAGACTCATATGGCAAGACATGTGGATTAAAATAAAAGACACACATGTCTCCTCCTAAACCAACTAACAAATTATAGCTATTGTGATTATTAATAGTTATTATAATATAATATATTCTTTAATATTAATATATAATATAATAGTATATACATAAAATATTAATATCATATAATAATATATGACATATACATTATATTTTATAATAATTATGTATGTATGTATGTATGGGATTGACATTCATAGTTTTGAGTGAGGTACAATTGTCAATTTATACTCATTAGCTTTACAAAACCACATTTTACTAAAACATAAAATTAAATCACATTTCAGGTAACTTACACTCTTACTATGGAAATTTTAGCCTCCATAAAAAGAAGATATAATAGTCAGAGTGGCCCTGATTTGAGACACATTAGGCCACTTCAACATAGTGATTAGAGAGAAATGTGTAGTATAATTGTTGTTTTTAGTGTTATATATATATATATATATATATATATATATATATATATATATATATATATATATATATATTTGTACTTGTAAATATACGTGTGTGTGTGTGTATTTGCATAAGGCATCCTACATTAGTAAATATGACTATATAGGATCCCTCAAAGAAGAATTTTCAATTTTTATTATAATTAGTTTTAGAGTCGTCTAATTATCTTTAATATAGTTAAAACAGTCATAATTATTCATCTAATTAGTTTTAGGATCATCTAAATTGAAACATGGTGCATTATTTATTTTGTTAAAGGATCCGTTAGATATTCGACCCCCATTTTCATTGTGATAACACATGTTCCATCCATATATAGGATAAATGAAATAGTTTGGAAAAATCTACAAATTGCATTTATAGCTATGACATGCCATTAAACTTTGGACATGTATTTTCCTAGGGTTCTTCTAGTACATGATTAAAATACCATATCATTGCTTGTAACCATCATCACCAAAATCACCTTTAAATATTTCACCACTTACATATTTTTTATGGCCTTGCCCTTCCCCTCCACCTCACTATTGATTAAACTTACCTTGAAACATAATTTTTCCTTCCTACATAACTCATTTCCACATTGTATGAAGAAACAAACAACCCCAGTTTTCACCATCACATCCACCAAAAATATAAGATTATTGTTTCTTAATTTTTGATGCATAAAAAATGAGATGAGGTCACTAGTAATAAAAGTTTTGATTGAGGTACGATTGCCAATCCACATTATTTCACTTTACAAAACCCCACATTACTAAAAAATAAAAACACATTCTTTCCAATGTAACTTGTACTATTTAGGAAACTACAAATTTAATTAGATTATATGTCTTGAAGTGATATTATATTTGACCATTTTATTTTATAATCTTTTTACTACCATGCTTGATATATAGTTTTATAAATAATAGTTAATCCATGATGACAAATCGTAATGGATTTTCCACAATAGAATTTAGTAAATTAATGATCCTAACCATTAAGATCTCACCTAAGGGCCTTCCTGGAGAAATTCCCAAGTATGAGGCACTGATATGGTGAGGTTTGTCAAATATATTTGACTCCAAATATTATTCTTAACATTTTATACTAAAGTTGCATGACAACACTTGTTTTATATGAAATTAGTTTTAACATCAACATCAATACCTAATTCACAAAAACATTGTATTTAAGTTAATCAGAACTAAATAATGAATTTAATTTAATTGTAATAAATAATATTTTTGATTTAGTTATAAATATTAAAATGGGTTTAAGAATATTATTTTATTTCTTTGTATATATAGAGACACTCATATAAAATAAATAGGATAACACAAGTCTAGATAACAAGATGAACAAAACTTAGAAAAATAAATCAAATAAAGATAACTCCACATAACTATTAGTGCACACTTTTAAAAGAGTAAGGAAATTTCTAGAAGAGTGGGATCATTTCTCGTAAAGTATGGATTCATAAAAACTGATTTGATGACCCTAACCATCTACTCTAAGGGTTCAAAAACTTCTCATTTTTTGAGAATTCTATGACAATACCTAAAAATTAATTTCCTTAACCAAAATCTTAACAAACCATCACAAACTAGAAAAAGGGAATGTGTTTGGGAACTATGTTATCCCTTGATTATCATCAGTCCTCTAAGTTAGGAAAATAGCTAAAAAACAACACTCAATGTATACCAACAACCAATCTAGTGAATACATGGTCTACTCCTATATTATTTTTTTAATTAGAATTATTGTGTGGAAAGGAAATAAATGGGTGGGTAAATGAATTTAGGGGGATAAAAGTGGACACTTTTAAAATTTAACATGATTTCAATATTTCCACATACATAATTTATAAAAGTGTGTACACAGTCTTGGCTCATAAGCTTGGTGGTTATTAAGCCTAAATTGCATATGCAGTTTTAGTTTTTATAATCATATCGATGACTTTAATTTGGCATTAATGTAGGCAAAAAGTAGACAAGTAAATCGATAACCTCAAATTTTTGAAAATAACATTTTCCCTCAAAAATATATAATGTCACACAAGAAGAAATGTTAGGTTGTGGAGCTAAAAGCTTCACTGATGCAGACATGGAGGAGGTCATTAGGAGAGGTTGTTGAGTGTCACAGACACTGGCATCGATCAGGCCAATCGACATTGGTAGGATTAGCTAGAAGAGCAACCGACGTTGGTCAAGGATCGGTCGGCGTCGGTCACATCCAGGCAGACAAGGACCGACGTCGATCACCTGTGTGATTCAAAACTACGAGTGTTACAGACAGTTAGTTAACGAACAGGGTGTTTGCATGATGAGAGCCAATTTTAGACTCAAAGTTGTGGATCTAATTATTGTAATTAGGTGTCTAATTATTATTTGCTTGAGATCTATTTAAGAGACTCATAGGCTATATTGTAAAGTGTGCTAGAGAGTAAGAGAGAAAAATATAAGCTCCTTCTGTGTGTGAAGAGAGCATGGTGTGATCCTCCTAGTGCCACAGTGCCAAGTGTGGGTGTTGGTTTGGAGAATCAGAAGGGTTCTTCATGTATGTATGATCTTGGTCATCAGGTGTGCATGGCTACGTTAGGAGATCTACATGGTAAGTAAGATCATTAATCTGCAAGTGTATGTGTGTGCAAGGTCTAAGATTCATAGGTGTTCATAACCAGATTGATTTGCAGGTGTGCAAGATCAGAGAGGACAACAACACAATAGGGAGCAGGATCAGGTGGGATCTACTTGGAGTACAGTGTGTACTCAAATAGGGAGCAAAAAATAAGGCAAGCTAGTTCCTTCCATAAGTAAGATCGTTTGAGTTACAGGTTGTTACAGGTTCAGGGGAGATCTACTTGAAGTATGATTGTGTACTTGGAGTGCGTGGAGCACTTGGTGTACTGGCAGTAGTGGATACTGGCTGGCTGGAGGTGAACACCAACTCTGTGTTTGAGTTGTGTGTTGGGACTGTAAGAGAGAGAGCTTTGAAGAAAGAAGTACTGTTCACTTGAGGTGTGAGAAGCCTCTGAGAGGTGGTGAAGAAGAAGTGGCATCTTCTTTATTGTATTCTTTTATGTATGAGTATTAATACAAGTTGTGTATTGTCTCTCATATTCTGTGTTGTTTTTGGTTTCTAGTTACTTGTTACTTCTGGTTAATTCTGCATCTTAAGTTGCTTGTATATGGTAATCAATTGTGTGCTTCCACGGGTTCCTAACAGTTGGTATCAGAGCTAAGGTTGCAGGGAGTGAGTTTTGTGTTTGGTTACAGGGCACTCTCAGGGGTTTTTGATTGAGTGGGAGTATAGCAATGTCAGAAGAAAGTAAGCTATGAATGGAGAAACTGAATAGCATGAATGGTCACTTACGATGTTATGGAAAGAAAGAGTAGGTAAATAAAGATTGTTGGTTAATAGCAGATCAACATGAAGAAGTAGATGTTGCAGGTATTGTTGCACAGGATGCTCTGGATAAAGTTGAATCTTATTTTATAGATTTTGTTGCCTCTTTCTATGTAGCCCCAGGTAGAGGGGTTGGTGAGCCTTGTCATAGTATTGGCAAAGGGGAAGTGTTGCTAAAATTACAGGTGGCCAACACATGGGTGTTGAAGGAGGTCATGCAAGTCCTAGTGTTGAAGATATGGCTAATTTATTCAAAAAAGTTGGGTGATGAGAGATGCACAAAATCTCTCACAGCGGATACACTTGAATTAGCTGGTGGTAAGAAAGCAGGTAATCTTTATCTACTTGCTTATATTACTGATTCTTCTTCTGTTGCAGAGACATGGCTTTGTAGGCTTGGTCACATGGGCAAGAAGGAGATGCATGTTCTTAAGCAGAAGACAGATGTGTTTGATAAACTTAAGAACTGGAAAGCCTTGGTGTTCTTGGAGGAGATGACGGACATAGTTCAGTGGATGGGGCTGGATACTTCTAAGCAGGGTAGTTTGGACATGGGTTTTGATTCAAAGGAGCTCACGGGTAAAAAGTCATCACTCACAAGAAAACACAAGTATCGATATTGATCAAGAGGAATCGACCTTGAACAGACATATGCTGATGTCGGTCATGTGCAGATCGAAGCCGGTGATGTCAGGCAGGGTAAGACTGACATCAGTTAGGAGGACCGACGTTGGCAATAGGTAAGACCGATGTCGATCAGGAGGACTGACATCAGAAATAGGGACACCGATGTCGGCAGAGTTGGTATCTAGGACAGGCGCATGGAACTGACGTTGGTTGGATGCAGACTGTGTAGTGACCGAGTTCAGTCACTGTAACAGATTTTGGGTGGACAACAAGCTGTCAAGGAGTCTCAAATGCCCATATGGAGGATTGAAGGTGGTAAGTAAGCCTCAAATTCATTGTTCCTCTTCTTTATACTAGTTGCTGACTGTAGAGCAGGAAGGATCTAGGAAACATTAGGAGCATGGCATGATGAGAATGTAGAACCAAGCGGGAGATTTGGTAGAGCTGCCAACCGATATGAAAGCACAAAGATGAATGGATACCTTAGTTAAAGATTAGAGAGAATGGATACGTGAGATGGAAGGCCAGGTCATATGGTCTTGAGGAAGCTGTAGGACAGTGGTACAGGGTTGATAGGTGGAGGACAAAGCATGTCTTTAGTCAATGTCAGGGTAACTACTTTGGGTTGTCTTACCAGGTGGATGATGATTGCAAGATTATCTTGTTACTCTATGTGGATAGGTATGCTAGCTAGCAGGTTTGTACATACAGGGTTTTGCTAAGCTAAGGGTAAGGTTAGTTTAGTGGCATGTCATGAGGAATTTGGAGCAACGAAATTCTTTGGCATGGGAGACATGGAGATCATAGGTTGATTTTGTCTCCAGTGGGAGCTGATGTGAATCAGGTGTTGGCAAGGTTCAAGATGCAGAACTAGAGCACACTAAGGGCTAGACAGTTCAGTGTCCAAAATCACATGAGGTCTGGTATAGACCTGAGTTTGCCCAAGCAGTGGGTGCTATCAGAGAGTTAGGAGCCAATTCGAGGAAGTGGGTTTTCAGGTATTTGAGAGGGACCAGAAGTAGGGATTCATGCTATGTAGGGTCAGGACTTCACTACATGGGTTTATAGGTTCAGATGTGGCAGGTTACTCAGATGACAAGAGGTGCACCACAAGTTCTGTGGTGGGTGGTCTTCAGGATTGAGCTTGAAGAGGGATACAAGCTAGGAAACAGATTAGATGGGCTATAGGTACAAGTATAGTGTAGCTATTTATCTCCAAGTGGGAGATTGTTAGGTTGTGGACCTTAAAGCTTCACTGATGTAGACATGGAGGAGGTCATTGGAAGAGGTTGCTGAGTGTCACAGACACCAGTGTCGGTCAGGCCAACTGACGTCGATAGGATTAGATAAAAGAGCAACCAACGTCGGTCAAGGATCAGCCAGCATCGGTCACATCCAGGCAGACAGGGACCAACGTCGGTCGCCTATGCGGTTTATAACTGCGAGTGTTACAGATAGTTAGTTAACAAACTAGGTGTTTGCATGATGAGAGCCAATTTTAGACTCAAAGCTGTAGATCTAATTATTTTAATTAGGTGTCTAATTATTGTTTGCATGAGATCTATTTAAGAGACTCATAGGCTGTATTGTAAAGTGTGCTAGAGAGTAAGAGAGAAAAATATAAGCTCCTTCTATGTGTGAAGAGAGCATGGTGTGTTCCTCCTAGTGCCATATTGCCAAGTGTGGGTGCTGGTTTGGAGAATCAGAAGGGTTCTTCATGTATGTATGATCTTGGTCATCAGGTGTGCATGGCTACATTAGGAGATCTGCATGGTAAGTAAGATCATTGATCTGCAGGTGTATGTGTGTGCAAGGTCTAAGGGTCATAGGTGTGCAGAACCAGATTGATTTGCAGGTGTGCAAGATCAGAAAGGACAACAACACAATAAGAGCAAGATCAGGTGGGATCTACTTCGAGTATAGTGTGTACTCGAACAGGGAGCAAAGAGGAAGGCAAGGCAGTTCCTTCCATAAGTAAGATCATTTGAGTTACAGGTTGTTACAGGTTCAAGGGAGATCTACTTGAAGTATGATTGTGTACTTGGAGTGCGTGGAGCACTTGGTGTATTGGCAATAGTGGATACTGGCTGGTTGGAGGTGAACACCAACTCTATGTTTGAGTTGTGTGTTGGGACCGTAAGAGAGAGAGCTTTGAGGAAAGAAGTATTGTTGACTTGAGGTGTGGGAAGCCTCTAAGAGGTGGTGAAGAATAAGTGGCATCTTATTTATTGTATTCTTTTCTGTATGAGTATTAATACAAGTTGTGTATTGTCTCTCATATTCTGT
>JARHVA010006215.1:130000-152500 GCA_037957365.1 Torreya grandis
TTAAGAAACATTGACAAGAAATGTTATCAACATTCAAGCCATAATTGGATATCTCCACCTCTAGGGACTCATGGTTTAAAATTATAATTTACACCACATTTGGGTTGCTAATATCCTCTAGTACTATGTTATTTTCCTTGGAGTATTCCTAGTAAGGATATAGAGTAACCATTCTGACCTCAACAAGGTCTTTCCCTATATAGTAAAATTTTAGTTTTTAGGAAAACTTAGGACACACATCGAAAAAAAATTTAATGTTGTTTACATGAGTTAAAATAACCATCACATGTATGTATAATACCTTCATTTTTATCCCATATAACTTGTATTGAAATAAGCTATGAATTTGTGGCAGATAATTCAGTGATGAGTCTTAAAATGTTATTTTTTGTAGTTAAGAGACAAGTTCTTTGCCACTACTAGACATTCCCAATTTTAGGACCTATAATTACAAATCCATAAATTTCAAAACATATGGATATGTAAATTTCATATGTTCCCACCACCATGACCTTAAATACATGTAGATACTAATTTTTGCAACTGGTTTGGCATCTAGAAACATTGACAATAAATGCTATCAGTATTTAAGATTTAGTCAGAGATATCCACCTTGAGGGCCTTATGGATAAAAATTGGCATCTATACCATGTTAGGGGTGATTAATAACCTATAATAACATATTATTGGACTTAAATTATGCATATTTAGGAGACAAAGAACCCATACTGACATCAAGAAGGTCCTTCCCTATACAGTAAAATTGTAGTTTTTAAGGCAAACTTTGGACATGCATCAAATGAAAATTTTAAGTCAACATAAATGAACTAGAAGAACCATCATGTACATGTTGAATTATTATAATAACATCTCAGATCACTTGGATAAAAAATAAGAGATGAATTAGTGTCTTGTGATTTAGTAATCAGTCCTGAAATATTATTTGTATGTAGTTAAGAGATAAGTTATTTGCATCAAGTAGACATTTATGCTTTCGAGACCTCCATTTAAAAATTAATCAATTAAAACAACTTAAATTATGAAAATTACGTATGTTTCCACTAGCATGAATTTTAAATTGATGTGGATACATGTTTTAACAATAATTCTGGCATTAAGAAACATTGACAAGAAATGTTGTCAACATTTGAGCCACAATTGGAGATCTCCACATTCAGAGCCTCATGGATGGAAATATTCTTCACCACCATGTCAAGGGTGTTGAAAAAAATATAGGAATGAATTCATGTCCTTATATTATGCCTAGTTAGGAGATGGAGGACCTGTTCTGGCCTCATGGACTTCCTTATACAATAAAATTGTAGTTCCTAGGAAAACTTTAGACACGCATGAAATGAAAATTATAAATTGTATACAAAAGAATAAAGAACCATGTTATGTGTGTAAAATACATTTAATTTAACTCTAGATAGATTTTATTTAAAATAAGTGATGATTTAGTGATCAATGGCAGATGATTCAGTGATTAATCCTGAAATGCTATTTTTATGTAATTAAGAGACATGTTTTTTGCCTCCATTATACATTTCCACTTCTAGGACCTTAAATTGAAAATACATAACTTAAAACACCTTAGTATATGAAAAATAAATATTTTTAGTCCACCAAAATATTTGAATTCATGCAGATACACATTTTAACTACAATTTTAGTGTCAAGAAACATTGATAAGAAATGTTGTCAACATTTAAGCCATAGTTGGAGATATCCGTCTATGAGGACTTGTGCCTAAAAATTGGTATAAATACCATGTTAAGGGTGAAAAATAAAATATAGGACCACATTATTGGCCTTTTAGTACACCTTATTTTGATATGGATCACTTGTTCTAGCCTCAATAACGTCCTCTATACAAAAAAATTATCAGTCGACTATATGAACCCAAAAGTTCTCTTAGCTTTGAGAATATGAAATTCTATACTAACGATGCCAACCAAATGAGTGTGCAAGATAATTTTTTACCACTAAGATAAAAAAATATGATAATATGTAAGTAAATTTAAATTTATATGTACTACCTAAAAATCAATAAAATTTGATAAATTAAACACATTTACATTTGAGAACTCAACATACCTTGAGAGTTCAATTGAAGGAAAAAAACTATAATCTTGATAATATCAAGAATTATTTTATTTTAAAAATCATGAACCTTCCATAGAGTCCTATTTAATGTCATCCCTCAGTATTTTTGTAATTAAATATTTGTTATCAGAACCAAATTTAAATAGTGGAGTATCTTCTTATGTATTTCATACCCATACAATTGAGTTTTTTGATAGGATATCATTGAATCTAAGTTATATTAACTACCACATACCCAATGGGATAGTAAATGTTTTACCCATATGTGACCGCATAGATCAATTTATTTTTTTCCTCTACACACTGGTACAAGTAGTATGCTACATCATCATTATCCTCATCTAAAATAATTGCATAATCATGCCTTACATTGAAATTTAAAAAATGACTTAATAATGATCTCTCAATATATATAAGATTTATTACATAACACATGATTTCAATTTAATTATATATACTTTAAATGTAAAAATTAATCTCATACTTGGTTGTACTAGATCAAATACAATGTCACATTTATGTGGTGTTGTTGTGTCTGTAACTTTTAATACTTATGGAACCTAATATATGTCAATTATACTTAGAGGTCTAACATTACATTCATCAACCCATTCTTGTGACTTACATTCATTCCAAAAAAATTCCATACATGTATAATAAAATCATGTCATATGCCTTTTATGAATTATCCAAGAACTCGCTTTGAGATATGAAATGAGTGGAACTATCTTGGCCCTATTACTATCATATAATCTTCATAGATTGATAGTTATTATTCCTCCATAAACCAGAATATCTATGAGCACTATATTTTTAATGAGCACCATGGGTTATTTTATCATTACATCATTCAAATATGTTTTTTCCATCTTTCATATTAGTGGCATATTTAAACTTTAACTCCTCTCTTGAAATCATTATTTTCACACGTGTTCTTGCATGGTCATGCTCCATTTTTCCATGGAATGCTTTAGTGAAACTCCAAATATGTTGTATGCTAGTGGTACCATGCATTTTTTTAACTGAATAGAACATTCATTTATTATTAATATAATGTTGATTGAAAGTAATATTCATTTCACTCAACTTATCATATAACATCTAAAAACAACCTTGCACATACTCTTTACAATGTGTTAGATCATCACTAGCATAGAATTGGTAGTCCATTAATATATTTCGATCATGTTTATTAGTATCAGACCTACATGCATGAAATATATATGAACACAAATAGAAACCTATACTGAATTGTAGTACTATGACTGAACCTCCATTTTTAGTTATAATGTGTAATTCTCTACAAAGTAAACTACTGAAATACTAGTACCAAGTGGGAATGTGTATTTGATTAAGTTGAATTATTTATCTAGCCATTGAGCTCTATGTGTGTGTCTTGAAAACCGTTAAATAATTCAACTTCCTCCCTAAATTTGACCATAAATTTAGAAATAGGTATTTATTCTATAACAAGTTCGCACCTTTTAGTTTCCTTTCCATATTTTAACTGATATGTCATAAATTTAAATTTACTAAAACTAACTTGTTCTTATACAATTATATGTGTACTCTCATAATGGGTACATAAATTATAAAACCCTAGAAAGATAAATACTTGATAGAAAACCTAGGGTTTATAGTATTTGATATGTGTATAGGTTCAACAATATGTTTTATCGTAATTTAGATTAATGGATAAGATTAATTTAATTAAGATAAAATTTTGACTTAGAATTCAGATTAATAGATATGGCATTAAAGCATATATGAATATTAATGATTGACAATGATTCTTCTAATTTGATAAGGGCATATGTTAAATATGGAAATTACAATAGAGATTACTATACTTAGATTTTCTGGTCAATTATTTGACTTTGACTGTGGTATAGAAGTGTAAATCATGGACAAGCATTTATGTGGTTAATTCAATTCAAGAACTAATCTACTATATATGTTGGGTTGGTTATGTAGGATTGGGTCAGTTTGTATCACATGTATATATTGACCTAATAGCTAAAATTAACCTCTTTGGAAGTGAAATATAATGATTATATGTTCATCTATGACTTTTTTTTCTTACTCTATGTTTTTGATCCTAAAATCGGATGATGCACACATATATAAAAACCAACTTTATTAGCCTTAAAAAACTCTATGTGTTTATGAGGGGTAGAAAATTGAAAAAAGGGGAAAGTTTAATAGGATAAGATAAACTAGATCACCTTCATCTAATGATTGACCACTCCCTACATATTCAATAGTCTAAATAAAGAAATCAATCCACCATAATTTTCCCACATAGTGTGATTGTGCAATTTTGCTTCTGTGCTATTTGAGTGAAACTACTTATTAGATTTGCTACTTGAAAATGCTTGATTTGACCCAAATTTTGAGTGCTTAATATTTACTTTGTGATTAGTCCTAGTGATAGGTATAAAAATTAGAAAGAATAGGAAAGATTTTATTAATGTGCTATAGATGAGTTCCGAATAGATATTAAATAGATTTCATATCCCTTTTTAAATGAGGCCTTGATTTGTTTATATATAGATCTACTTGAATAATTCTTCAATCCACTAACATGCTAAGCTTATGGGTCAAACCTAAGGATGTGTTTTATTTTTGAAAAAATGTTGATGGGAGTAGGATAAATCTAACTACAATTAGTTGTTATCAATAGGTTATAACACTTATATCATCAGGACTGACCCATGTATAGGTGGACTACTATGATATTTTGGAGATGTTTACAAAGGATATTTATCAAGTTTAAAGTAAACAATGGAATTCATGTAAGTGTATAACATCAAAATAGAAGGATTGATGCATATGATAACATGCAAGTGTGAGAGGATATGTAGAATTTATGGTATTGTCATTGTCATGTACTAAAGACCACATTTAGTATTTATAATATCTATCAATTTTGTTTCTTTATTTTGTCTAGTGAAATTGTAACACATGGTATCCTCTTAATGGGTTGTATTAACATAATTATGGAGTCTTATAAGCACTAAAATGACCTTTTATATAATTCGTGGATATGTACAATTGTTTAATTAGATTTATTTCTGTTTTAACATCCACACATGGTAATAATATAGTGATCACAAGGCCATAAAATAATGGAGAGTTCTTTTCTATGATGTATTTGTTTATGTCCATGGTTATGTTAGAATTTTAAAATCTAATTAATATTTACCATGCATCTACTTATTATTTATTCAAAATACATAGTGATGATATAACTTTCATAATATGTGCATATAAATTTAAGAAAACTTGTGATATTAAATAGGAAATGTGGTGAGAAAAGTACAATTATAGACAAAAAGTGTTCCAAAAATTGATTTAAACTTTGTGTTAAAATGGTCTCCCTGAATACATTGGTATATATGTATCATTCTATATTGTGGCCAGATTCATGAGGGTCACAAATCTTATTCATAATGTGTTAATAGAGTGGAAACCCTTTTCACTTTGATTATTTGAATGTGATAACTAAAGAGCTTATTATTTTGTAAGGGTTATTGCATGGACCATTGATTATTCAACACCTAAATGGGAGTTTGATATTTAAATTGAGATTGAATGTTTTTCGAAAATCAAATTGACTTGAATTAGAGAAGTTTTTAATTTCTCCTCTTTTCTCTTTTGACCTAGTTTGTGAATTGAGATAAAAATGGTTTTTCTAATTAGATGTTTATCTCAATTTAGGAAAAATGTGGATATACTTTTAACTTGAGTAAATGGGGGCATGTTGGTTACAAATTTTTTGACTATTAACTATCACTAGGATAGAACTAACATTACATCAATTGTGTATCAGACAAAATCAAAAAAAAGTTCATTACTTACCTATCATGATATTGTATGTGTACCTAAGTTTTGATTCTATAATCTACAATATTTCTAAATTTATAATTTTTTGGGTTAGTGCACATATTGATAGTGTATATTTTTTTCTCGCTTTAATCGATTAGAGGTTGAAATGTTAGATTTGTATTCTCCTTTATCTTTCAACCAATTGTACACATAAGGATTCAATATATTATTTAATGGTTATTTTTATTTAATAAAATAAATTCCGTAAACACTAAAAAATTGAAACATTACTCATAATAAAAAAATATACATAATATTAATGTAAAAAATAGTAAATTGTAGAAATTGAAATGAGCTATAAATAGTAAGTTTCATTGAAAATGGAAACCTAAAACAAATATAATTTGTGTTGACTCTAAAAGTAGATAATTAATGTTTAACTAAATAAGATGATCACTAAAGTATGCTACACCTAAAAAAATAATCATATAATACACCAAGATAGAGTTATTCTAGGGTAAAATAGGTACACTATGACCTCATTAATTTTACTATGGCCATGTTTGGATTAAATATAGAGAACATTTTTATGCTTGGGTAATTGTACCTATCAAAGGTGGTATGTTGATTTTATATGGGTGTTAAGTTATCGCATGGAAATACTATTAATTTTAAAACCCTAATTATTTCATATAAACCAAATAGATTATCAAATTCAAAATGGGAGAATAAGGCAAGTGGAATTAGCGAGTTACTTTGAGAAAACCCTATTTAATCTACATGTTACGTACATATCCCAAAATGGCCTTAGGGTGATGTAGTTATTCCACCTAGAATGAGTGTGTGAATCTTGATAACTACACTTTATGGATGAAAATATTAAACTGATTTGAATGATCAATAATATATTCCCTTTACTTGTAGTAAAATATCTTTAAAATTACCCCGTGACTACTAAAATAAATTAGAACTCAAATTGGAAATATTATTCAAGTAAGGTAAGGATGTTAAGGTTAAACATTTTCAAGAAATTAATTATTAAATTTGAGTGTTTACATTGCAAGACAACCATGAATTTTTTTTAGATTTATAAAGTGATTTTTGAAGAGTTTATGCATAGATTTAACACATGTCAATATATTTTAAGCCAAAAACAAAATTTAATATTCTTATTCTAAATATCATAATTGAACCATTATAGAAATATATAGGAAAGTATTCCTTTATTATAGGAATATTACTAACCACTCAATCATCCAAAATATATTTCAATCTCGTAATAATAGTGAGTTGGGTGATTCACTCCAAACTCACGCACAAATATATTATAAAAAAATCCTAATATATATTATTGGTACATAACAATAATATATTATTACCTAATTATATAACCATATTTATCCATATGGTAACTTATAAATAAAAAGTATTATTTACACTATGTTAAATAATCAACCAATGTAAATAGTATTTTACTTTTTATAAACACTAATACTCAACATTGCTCCCTTATTTTTTACATGGTAAAACATATATTTTTCTTTGATTATAGAATGCCACCTCTGTGTGCTCATGATCTTCTCTTAAATTGTGCAGTATTGAGATTTCATAAAACTCCAACAAACTATATTCTTAGAAGTGGCTTTCATGGACACATACAACCACCATCCAGTCATGAAAAAATACCTATGCTTATGTTCATCCTTAACCCTTGTCTTATAATGGTTTTACTTGGATTAGACCAAAAACCATACCCAATTATTTTTTCATGTGTAATAATAACCTTTCATAAATGGCTTTGTAATTTCACCAAAAAATTTACACAATTGGTTTTTCATGTTCACCAAAAACATTACACAATTGATTTTTCACAGGTTTATAAGTAACCTTTACGTCATGATTTTTCCAATACATTTTGATCAACAGTATACAACAATTATACAAAAGATATTACAAGGGGAATACTCACAAGTGAATAGGATGAACCTCTATTTTTATTACATAACAACTAAAAAATGAAATGTATCTACCACACCACACAACAAAAAAACATAAGCCACTAAAGTAGATGGAACCCCATTGCTAGTGACTAACGAGAAGCTTGAATTGACTCCTTCCCCTTTTGCCTCCAATCTCTTTCATATGAAGTTTATTACTTAGTTGATGAAGATTTGAAGTTCTATTATTTTCACATTGGGTTTACTTCAATGTGAAACAATATATTTTCATAGGATGTTAGGGTCTCCCACAAATGTGTCTATAACATAATTTTATTTTTTACAATTTTAACTCTTTTTGAAACAGAAAAAAACTTTAGACTCTTGGCTCATTTTATTCTTGACATAAAGAATGCTATTGGATTTTATGTAAATGGTAATAAATAATTATTATTAAACCAAAAACTCTTAACTGGAAACTCACATTATAAGTTTTGATATTTTTTGGCAATATAAAATAAAATGACTATACAAATGAATCTAGTTTTAAATAATATAAACAACTGATTTAGACACACCCTATTTTGAAGAAAAATATATTGAAAAAAATCTAATTAAATATTGTATTTACTAAACTCATTAAAAAATAAAACTCAAAACACTAATATACGATTGCATTCATGTGGACTTAACAAGGAATATGAATTGTATGTAGATGATTTTTGTAAATATGATGTTAGAAACAAAATTACATGCTGTCAACAAGCATTTTGTAATATTTTCTATCCATGTATGAATGAGGTAGCATACAACTTGGTGCATAGACTAGACACAAAGATCATAGTGGGAGCCACATATTATTGAAGTGTAGATCCACCTATGTTTGATTCATACACCGCAACAATCAATAGATCTCACCAATAACTATTAATTAGATAATTTGAAAATAAAACACATATATTCAACTTCACTATTGGACTTAGAGATCAATTTTAGATATTTGGTCCTCTAAATTTTTTTAGCTTCATGGTTTCTATTTAATCTTTACATTCATAAATTCTATTCAATCATACCATAAACAAACAACTAATTCTTCACTACATAAATTCTCTTAGATAATATGTATCTCACTAAAAATGTCTCTTTTGAGATGTTTGGAGTTAAGATTAATGCATGTATATCTCAGTGATTGGTGAAAACTAGCCAGATTCATGTCATATTTGATCAATTATATAGATTTTAATGTGCCTGAAAAAAGTGACGTGGGAGTTAAACTCAGAAGTAGTAGGAATGAAGTGAAGAGAAAGCTTGAGATGTGTTTTAATGATGATATCAAAAATGAATGAAGTCCTTAAGAAGTGATGTGAAGCTAAATGAATTAGCACAAAAATGCATGTCCTCAGAATATGAATTAGCATAGACCAGATCCACATGTGGTAGAGTTATTGTATCATTGTATGCAATTAGACATTACCTTCCCTCATGAATAGGATAATTCTCCATTCAAAAAAATTCATCTAACTGGGGGTGGTGTTGAGTAGGTGAACTTCAGTATGTCAAATACTAGAGAGCATACGTGAAACCAAAATTAGATTTTCCAATTTTCAAATCAAACACAATGCTCAGGGTTATCATAACCTTATCTATGTCATTCTCATTTATAAGAGTGAAGTATTAAACAACTTCTCCTCTTTTTATTATATTCCCCTATCGTAGAAATATGAAGCACCATTATGATACCACTGTTAAGTATTTGAATATATTATACATAGATTTAACACATGCAAAGATATTTGTAGCTAAACACAAAGATTAATATTCTTTTACTACTACATATTATAATCGAACCATTACACAAATATACAAGAAAGTATTTCCTATATTATATGAATCTTACTAACCACTCAATCCTCTATAATATCTTGTAGTCTCCTATAATATTGAGTTCAGTGATTCACTCCAAACTCATGTACAAACATATTATAACAAACTCCTAATATATGTTAATGTTACATAAGAATAATATATTATTAACTAACTATAAAACTATATTTACCGATAAGGTAACTTTAAAATAATAAGTATTATTTACCCTAAGGTAAATAATCAACCAATGGAAATAGTATTTTACCTAATGTAAATACTAATACTCAACATCAAAGACTACCACGATAAAATTTTATAATTATAAAATGGTTTTTTATTTAAAAAAAATGGTATATAGATTAAACCCAAAATTTAATTTCAAAATAGGTACACTACCCATCCTTTAGGATAATATTTTTATAAATCATAAATTATGAATTCTTAAATGTCTTTATAGTATTTTGATGAAAACAATAATGTTTTTAATTCTCTTGAGACAACCAGAAAATACATAAATTAAATTCAAAAAATAGAGCACTTTTGATCCAAATATCAACCAATTAAGGAATAAAATTAATAAAGGGAACCTTAATGGAAGGCTAAGGTTGAAGGTGAAAAGGTTCTTTGTGTATGGAAATCAAAAATCAGATAATTAAACCCTAGGGAAAAAAATATGAAAAATGTTTTCTATGTATGGAAATTAGAAATGAAATTTGAAACCCTAGTAAGATAAAATATTTAAAGGAAGACCCGGGGTTTGCATTGTTTGATAAATTTATAATGTCACAAATATGTTTTACTCAAATTTGGATTAATACAAAGGATAAATATACTTGATATTTAACTTTGACATACAATTCAAATAAATAGATATCACATTTAAGCATACATATGGATGTTAATTATTAACAATGATTCTTCTACTATGATAAGGGTATTTGATAAATATGGAAATTACTAAATAAATTATAATACTTAGCATTTTTCATTGATTATCTAACTTTTAATGTTGTCTATAAGTGTAAATCATTGATAAGAATGTATGTGGTTCATTCAATTCAAGAAACGATCTACTAGATTGTTGGGTTGGTTCTATAGGATTGGGTCAATATCACATGTCGATAATGACCTACTAGTTAGAACTGACCTATGTATAAGTGAAATAAAATTACAATATGGTCATCTATAGATTTATTTTCTTAATCTATGTTTGTGATCTTGAACCCTGATGATGTGCACATATCTAAAAATCAACCTCCTATACCTCAAAACTCTAGATGTGTTTGTGAGGGGTAAAAACACAAAATAATGGGGAAAGTATAATGGGATAAACTAACCCAAATCATCTTTGTTTTATGATTTACCACTCCTTACATATCCAATATTCCAAGGAAGCAAATAAATACACACATAGTTATTCCACATAATGTGATTTTGCAATTTTGCTGCTTTGCTATGTGACTTAAACTAACGATTATCTTCGGTACTTGAACATGCTTGATTTGATATGGATTTTGAGTTATTTAGATATAGATTATGATTTATCCTAGTGATAGGTATGTGAATTATGAAGAATATGAAGATTATATTCTTGTGAAATAGATGAGTTCCAAATACATATTAGATAGATGTGAGATCCTTTTTTGAATGAGAACTTGATTTGTTTATCTATGAATCCATTTGAATAATTCATCATTCAAATAACATGATAAGATTATGGGTCAACCCTAAGAATGTGTTTTATTTTTTGAAAATATTGTTTCTCAGAGTAAGAAAAATATGACTACAATGAGTTGTTATCGATATGTTATAACACCTGTACCGTCAAAGTTAATCCATGTACAGGTAGACTACTCTTATAATTTAGAGATTTTTGTGTAGGATATTTATCAATCCTAAAGTAGATAATTATATTCATGTAAGTGTACAACATTATAATAAAAGGATTGATTCATATTATAGGATACAAGTGTGAGAAGATGGTGAATTTAGACTTTGTTTGGGTTCTGAAGTCATGCATGGTAAATGTATGTCAATTTTGTCATTTTCAAGTATTAGAGACCAGAATTAGTATCTGAAATATCCTTAAATTTTATTTTTTATTGTGTCTAATGAAAGTATAACACATGGTAGGATCTTAATGGATTGTAGTAACATAATTATGGATATTTATAAGCTTTAATGTGACCTTTTATAGAGTTTGTGGGTTCATAGAATATTTGAATTCAATTTATTTTTATTTCAACATCCTTACATGGAAATAATATAGTGGTTTCAAGTCCACAAAATAATGGAGAGTCCTTTTTTTTATGTGATGTATTTGGTAAAGTCCATAGGTCTGTTATAATTTTAATATCCACTTAATACTCCCCATGCATCCACTTCTTCCTTATTCACAATACATAGAGACCATATAATTTTGATAATATTAAGATATAAATTTAAGAAAACTTTTGATACTAAATTGGAAACATGGTGATCAAAGTGAAATAAAAAACTATTTTTTATTTGATGATTTAAATCTTGTGTCTTAAAGTGGCATCCATAAATGTATTGGTATATATGTTTCATTCTATATTTTAGCTAGGTTCACGAGGGTCACAAATGCTATTCATATTGTCTTAATAGAGTGTGAACCCTTTTCATTTTGATTATGTGAATGTGATCACCAAAGAGCTTATTATTTTTCAAGGGTTATTACATTTTACATTGATTATTCAACACCTAAATGGGGTTTCAATATTGAAATTAAGATCAAATATTTTGTGAAAATGAAATTGACTTAAAATGGAGAAATTTTTTATTTCTCATCTTTTCTCTTCTAACCCAGTTTATGAATTGAGATAAAAAATGGTTTTTCTAATTAGATGTGTATCTCGATTTAGGAAAAATGTGGGTATAGTTTTCTCTTGAATAAATTGACACGTTTTGGTCATAAAAAATTGACTATCAACTATCACTAAGATAGAATTGACATTGTATCAATTTTGTATCAGAGATAATCAACTTCTTGTTGATTACATAGCTTTGTTTCTAATTAATGTGTACTTAGGTGTTTATTTTATAATCTCCATTATTTATAAATCTATAATTTTTGGGGTTGGTACATAGATTGATGGTGAGTATTTTTTTTATTGCTTTAATGTATTGGTGGATTAAATGTTATATTTGTCTTCTCTTTTATATTTGACCTAAATTTCCTTAAAAGGATGCAAGATATTATTTAATGGGTATTTTTATTTAATATAATAAATGTATAAACACTAAATAATTCAAATATTAATCAAAATACAAAATATACATAATATGTTTTTAAAAGTATGTTACACTTTAAAATGGAATATTAAAATACACTAAGATAATGATGTGCTATAGAAAAAATGGATGAACTAAAACCTTGTCTATTTTATTGTGGTCACACCTACATTGATTTTTTAGATCTTTTTTCTACTTGAGTACTTTCACCTATTAGAGGTGGTCTATTGATTTTCTATGAGAATTGAGTTATGATATAGAATTACATAAAATGTTAAAACCCTAGTTATTTGATAGAAACTAAATAGATATCAAATTTAAAATGGAGGAATCAGGTAAGTGGAATAATTTAGTTATCCTTAGAAAACTATGTGTAGTTCAAGTGTTACCTATATAGCTCAAAATGGCCTCAAGGTCATGTATTTATTCCCCTTGGAATGAGTGTGTGAATATTGATAATTGCACTATATGGATGAAAAATTTAAAGTGACTTTAATGCTTGCCATTATATGCCCTTTAATTTTAGTAAAATAACTTTAGACTTAATATGTGACTACTAAAATAAATTAGAACTCAAATTGGAAATATTAGTCAGGTAAGGTAAGGATGTAAAGGTTAAAGGAGATTTATATCTAAGTGTGTATACATAATGTTTATATTAATGTGAAGATTTATTGTGTAAGGTTCCTTAATGTAAAATATACAATAATGCCACTGAAATTAGTTACTGTCCATATTTGAAAATTGTAAATCTAAAAGTTAAAATTTGAAAAAAGAGAAAGGAAAGAATATAGGTAAAAGAGTATGAAATCTACTTATCATGTAAAATGAAAGAGGATACGTATGTGCCCCATTGTTGAGGTATATAGATGAATTCTAAACCTATGGAAAATTTAGACTGATCAAGTATCAATTTGAAAGTCCCTAAGTTGGAAAGATTATATGATCCAACCCTTGTATGAATATATAGAGTAATACTATAATAATTATAGTTAAATAAGAAGGGGTGGAACCAAAAAATGTGTCTCATTATAGTTCTACCATATTCATTGATTATCCCTATAATTTAATTTGGCCCACTTGAAAAAAGAGATGAATCACACTACTACAAATGGATATATATTATATTTACAATTTTATACATTTAAAAATTCTAAACTTTGAATAGGTGAAATTTGGAGATTTATATGTAGTAACATAAATATAAATGAATATCATTCCCATTATATATGTATATTGTTCTTATATAATACTAATTAAAATTTTAATTGTTTGAAAGGTGTCACTTGTAGTTATTTTTCACATACACATGCAAATGCATCATGCATTTGTGAAACGTTTACTAAAGTAACTTTAGGAATGAGTGCACATGCATTTCATATGCCCAAATAGTATAAAAATTATGAACCATACTATAATTTTGAAAATTATATACTTACATAAGTTTACTTTTTTTTTCTCAACATAAGCCCATTGTGATGCCCCGCTTTTGATATGAGGACATAACCTATAAGTCACTAATATCAAAGGAAATATTATAGAATATTCAAAATAGATAATCATGTAAAAGTATTTGAACATTTTAAATATATTGTATCACAGTAGTAAATATAACATTGAATTGCATATGAAGCATGTGTTAGATAGATATAATAGTGAGGCACATAAGTAACATGTATATGATATGTATCATGGTGTAAGAGTAAAATTAGAAAATAGAAGCAATGAGTGATATAAATAATAGAACCATAGTAACAAGAAAAAAATATACAAGTAATGTCATACAATGTGACACAATTTGCATAGAATATCACTTATAAGGCCTAAAGGCACATACAAGGGACATTTTAATGTCACATTAACACACAAGGAAAAGGTCCACACTCAAATGGATTGATGATTTAACATAAGAAAGAACATGCATATGTTTCACACACTGGGCTAATGACCCCACACAATAATAAATAAAGTCTTAATCTATCATGTAGCCAATAAATAATTTGAAAATAATCATAGAGTGAATGAGACTAGTCTAAATCAACCATAACTATCAATATCATTATTATCAAAAAGTATATCCATGTAACACAGTGTAAAATATGATTGAATATAAATAAAATTATATATATATATATATATATATATATATATATATATATATATATATATATATATATATATATATATATATATATATATATATATATATAAACACATGGTATAAAGTTTGTCGATCGATATAAAGAATTTAAGTGTTCACAGAGAACACATAGATGCCCCCAACTTAGTAGCATATTGGGTAAAAAAGGAAGTCCAACATCAAATAACTGTGTAATAGTATGTCATGTATCACACTCACATACCTTGTGAAAATCAATGTGTATATGAATATTGAAATATGATACTTGATTAATATGAAATACATAATGTATGGAAAGAAGTAAACTAGTAACATAAGAAAATGCTTTTAAGGTCGTAGTTTTTAATTTTTGAAAATATTTTTAATTTTTTGTATTTTGAAATAAACATTTTTTTTTTAATATTAGAATTTTAAAATATTTCAAAAGTAATAAGAATAATGGTTTTGAAAACATAATAAATGAAAGGGACTTGAACAATCCAAAACAAGGTGTGAAAAACTAATGTGACAAGAAGGAAGGAAAGAAATATGCCCTTGATATATGTGTAAAAGAGCTGTATGAATGTATCATAGATGATTGATATATATGAGAATATATATGCCTCCAATGGGAAAGATGTGTACTCATGTAGTTTATGAAAGTAAAATTATGTGATCATGTAAGTGCAATGGAATCCATAACATGATAGATATTCCATAAATAATGTGCATTGAAAGTATTGTAAGATAGGTTTTTTGTAATTTTCAAATTGATTTGAAAATCAAGAGAACAAGTACCTAGAGTGAAAATAATTCCAAATGATTGAAGAAGGCTTGGAATTCAGGATTGAATAATTATCAATTAGATAAATTCAAAGATTCTATGTACAAAATAAAATGTATAAATAACTAATCAAGAGAATTGGCACAACTGGTGGGTTTGGAGAAAGTAGGAGGTTGTATTCCACCAAGTATATCATCAAGAGGATGAACATATGTATACCCAATTATATGTTATGAATAAATGACTTCCTATTAAGAGGAAATTCCAAATGTATATGCCTTTTAATGTGAATAAGAATAATATGATGTAATATAATCATCCAGATAAGTTCCCATATACCCATGTATACATGAATCCTCATGTGTAATAGGATAATATTTAACTACCTATACCTATGGTGCAACACTCTAAATAATTTTTTGTACCTTAGGAGATAAATACCTAATTCTATGTGCCACTTTCTATTTAGAATAATGTATCATGAACTTTATAACTAACTCATTATGCTCATGTGCAATTATATCATTCTCATAAATAGATGGATAAAATAATTATATAATATGTGTGTGTGTAAATAGATCATGCCCATAAAAACATGGAGAAAATTATTTAATAATATGTTCATGTGTATCTGAATCATGCTAATAAATAGATGGAAAAACTAATTTTATAATATATTTTTAAATATCTAGATCATGTTCTTGAATTGTTTTATATACTATTTCATTACTATATTACTCATTGTTTTTGCAACTAGCTATTCTATAGGAGGAATAAATATCATTCGTTTTAAAGGAAATTCATATTGGATTCCTAAAATTTTGACCACTTGATTACAATGAATATATTCGAGACATTTATTTACTATAGAAGGCACTTTTCTAATCTTTTGTATCCAAGGATTTCCAAATATCATATCAAATTCCCATGTGCTTGGTAGAACTAATAATGGGGTGGGCATTATGATAGGTCCCACTAGTAAAGGTAGTACTATATTCATAAGAGTATTGTGTGTATGACAATTCAATTCTTTGAAAACTCTATAAGTACCCTAAAAATCTTTATTTCTATAACCAAAAGGGTAGAGGAGTGTTATGTTGCATGCATTTTCACTTAAACCATTGTCTATCATAACACTATCTATGACTTTTTTTGTTAACACATGCATGAATAAAGAGTGCATCTCTATCTGAATCATCATTAATTTTTTTAATATCATCAAATGTAATCATAAGATGTGATGCTTGGTTGATTGTAACTATACAAATGACTTTATCAAGTGTATGTCCATTTATATAAGGATTTTGAGTATTATATGAAAAATGTACTTTATAATTAGGATTTTTTATGCTTCATGATTTGGAACATGATATTTGAACATTTTTAACTTTCAATTTTAATTTGATTTTGGCTTAGCCTCTTCATTAGTATCATCAATAATATATTTGAATCTTTTTTCTTGAGATTGAAACATCTATTTGAGGAATGTCCAATACATAAATGGTAGTCATAATATATATTAATATAAAAAAGTAGTCTAATTTATACATTTATAATTTCAATGTTGGAGGAAGAGAGATGAGATATCATTAAAGTCACCTTTACAACAATACATGAGAAGGTGATGGTAACCTTAAAACTTTATTCCTTGGTTGAACTTTTATTTGATGATTTTATGTTGGTTATGAGATATTGTTAACTGTAATCTTAGATTTTTTCCTTCTTTCATTGGGTTTTCTCTCATCATTTGGTTGGATTTGAAACTAAACATTTAAAGTATAAAGAACATTTGATGTATATTTTAGTTTATTCAAAGTAAAAAATTTGACCTCATGTTCTTTGAGTGTATGGAATAATTTATCAAACATAATTGATTCTTGGATTGGAGATAGAAAACTTTGAATGAATATATTTTACAGATCATTATTATCCATTTAATTTTTAATTTTTTATAGAATAATCTTAGGTACATATTCACTAGTTTTTCATTAGACTCTTTTTTGAGATTTACAATTTGAGCATATGATAACCCTTCACAAATTTTGATAGAAAAATATTCTAAAAACTAATTTTTAGAAGGATTGAAAGCCTTTAATGATTGAAGAGGAAGATTTAAAAACCATCTAAGATAATATTCTTTGAGACTTCTTGGAATGCATTTTGTCAAAAACTTATCATTATCTGCTTAGTCTAGACAAGTTACATAGAGTGCATGTAAATGTTGTTTAGGATCAGTTTTTCCTTCATATAAACGAAGCTTAGGATATATAAGTCCAACTAGTGGTGGATAATATTTCATTACAAGTGCCAAATTGTTATGTAACAAGGAACATGATTCCATGGAGGGGATAGTATGAAAAAGTGTTTTATCAAGTTTAGATAACTTAGCTTGTAAAGAAAGAGCTATATGCTCAAGAATAGTATTTGTAGAGATGAGTGGGGGAATATAAGTAGGTTTATTTGAAATATACATGAATAAAATTTGAAAACCAAGTGATGTTCCCAAACCAAGGGTTGATGATATAAAATTAATTGGATGTTTAAAAATAGCAATGGATGTAATAATGGTAGTCATAACATTGGAAGGACTACCTTGGTAAAATCTCTTTAGCTCATCTCTATAAACATATAAAAGTGAGTCAATATTTTCTATATGTTTGCAAAGATGTTCCATAAATTATGCTTCATTAGTCCCATCATATTTTATTTGGGTGTGAGATTATATAAGGAGGGTCATAATGTGCCCCTCAAGAGGCTGTGGAGGAAATAATAAAAGATCATTTAAAATTAAAGATTTAGTACAATGTGTAACATGTGCCTCCTCTTGTTCCAAAGTCATTTAAATTTTGAAAAAATATTTTTAATGGATTTTTCATTAGATAAAAAGAATGACATGATACAGTAGTATAGACATTAAAAATAGAAAAGTCATAAAATTGGACATTATTTAGTATAATTTATTTATTAATCTGTAATTAAATCCATGCAAAAATTTACTGAATAACATGTTGAAATTTAATACAAGATTTGACAATGAATTTCCTCGACCTATGTAACATATGAAACAAACATTCATTCATTGATGCCATTATGAATTCAATACAAGCAAAAAATAAGGTATAAAGGGTGATCTAGGCAAGGGTTTGAATGATTTTGTGGGATCTGAAATATACTTTTTTATTCATAAATTAGAGTTGAACCAATATTTTAGAGCACTAACTATAGAGGATAAACTATGCCTATATTCCACCATCCCATCTTTAAGGGTATATTGATGGTAGATTTCTTAGGTGATACATTCTTGTATGTAATCAAAATTTACATAGTGTGACACTTGTAATATAAATCGATGATGATGCAATGAAATCTTATTTGATGCTCCATAGGGAAATCTCTAGCTCTTTTCCCTCCCTCTGCCTTCTTATTCCTTTATTGACCCATTTTGATCCCCCTTTGTTTTTTTGACTTTTTTGACTTATTTTTACCTTGTTTCAAGAACCAAGTATGTATTATAAAACCACCACTGCAAGTGATGAAACCACATCTATCCATACAAAATTACCCTTATTTTACATAACCATTGTGGTTGTTTTATAGCATAAGTGGTGGTTTTGAATTAATGTAATGGTTGTGAATTAAAATAGTGATAATTATGTAATGACAAGAGGACATTTTGTCATCTTAAGTGATGTTGTGAAAACACCCATGCATAAAGCATCAATTCTATTATAGTGTAAATATGCTTCTAAATTAGCTCCTATAACACTAGTTTTGACATGTTTTGCATGATTAGTGTTGCATTTATTATTTTAATCACCTTGTGTTTGCCTCCAATCAAGCCCATCTCACTCTCTCATGAATTTTAAGTCCACTTTAGTTCCTCTTAATTTTAACTCATTCTTAAACTTAGTGGAACTCCTCCATATAAGTTCTCATATCTTTCTACAAGATGGCCACTATTAGCTTAAATTAAGATCTAAAATTGACATCAAAATATTATATTGTGAAGATTTTACAGCCACAACCTTACTACAATTTCTTAAAGATATAACCTCATTTTTTTTGATTTGAATACATATATGAAAGTGAAAAAGTGTTCTTGGTGAAAGCAACTCAGACTTTACAAGTCAAGACATTAGATAGATTCAGTTCAACTTCCCTCCATTAATTATTGTGTCTCCTCTTTTCCCCCTTGTTACATAGATTTTGCATCGTATATCTAGATAGTTTATATAATTTATACAAGATAATATGGAGCTATCATAGTGAGAATTCTTCTATCAATACATCACATATACTTTATTTAATACATGCCTTAATTAGGTTGGAGTTTTATTGATTTCTAATAATTGGTTTCTCTATTAAATTATATTTAATGTAGTTTTTTGTTATGATAGATTAGTTTCCATAATCTTAAAAGATAAAATTTTATAGAAATAAATATATGTTTATTGTCTTTTTCTTTGCTACTGAAAGAGATCGTTATCTTTGATTTGTATTTTCATTCCCACAAATTAGATAATTTCAATTGGTAATACATATCACCAATCATTCTAAGAAATATATTATTTAATAACCAAGTTATTTCCATCTAAGATAATTTATTTTCCTTTTCAAGATCCAAACAAGTCTCTTGCACTCCAAGCAATCATCTAGGAAATCATGAAAACATAGACAACCATAGGTGTATACACAAGGGTAGTATATTACTAATCTTATTTATTTTTAGAGAGTTAAAATTATTTTCATTTAACTCTTGTAAAATATAAAATTAGAACTTAATTCCCTTCTTTCCATTTTATCAATTAATTAAAAATAATTGTTCTTAATAAACTAAAGAAGTTGGAAAGCTAATTTAGTTTGTTTATGAAAAAAGAAAACCAAAATAAAGTGTTGTGTTATTTCTATTTTAGATCATATTTATTGATAAATTATTTTTAAATTTAGATTTAAGTTACACATTTAGTCCACTCATACAAAACATCTGAAAACATAGTCATCTAATTAGAATATAAACAAAATTTAGGAAAATTATGCACAATAGTATAGTTTATTTGTCTCTCTTTACATGCATTTCAAATTAAAAAGTATGAAAAAGAGTTTTTATTTTTATAATATCAGATTTTACATTATTTTACTTTTATCATTTAATTTTTATCAAATAAATCATTTATTTTCATAGAATCAAAAAAATCCAAAAACAATAAAAACTTAACAAAAATAGTGTGAAAAATCCTTGCCAAGATATGCAAGCAAACACATTTCATTCAATCCTTATCCATTCATACAAGCACACATTACAAATTATTACTTCAACATTATAATAATCACATATTTTAAGCCATTACCTAAACAAGCCCATATGCTTTTCCTTGGTTTCTACCTAGCCTCCTTTGGATGACCCTTCTCGAGATAAATAATCTTGTTTGACATGATATATTCGCTAGGTTTAGAGCATCTAGTCCCACAATTATCAAATAATATGATATTAGTACTAAGTTAATATGTGAGGTATTTTTATCCACTCCCATTTCTCATCTGATTATAGATTTCATAGCCACATTAGAAGAACAAGAATGCATTCCTAGCCCACCTATCATTATTTCTCTATAGAATAGAGGATGTCAACACAATGTCATCCAAGCCTATCCTCTCATCCATCTTTCCTTCTCCTTGAGTCTAGCCTCTTCTTATATCAATCAAACTTAGTGTATGAGATGGAATAGGAAAAGTCAACATAATATAGTAGACCTTTTTCAATAAATCATATAACTTGATCTCCCCCATTTCCTTGGTCCTATTATTAACAAAAATCTTCACGTTATAGTGATATCAAAGACTGATGGACCCTAGATCTCTATTTTATCATAGATTGATTATATTAATGAGCATCCAAATATCACTAAGGTCTTTTGGTTTTATCATGATAACCTATTACCACCACCCATCATAAACCCCATTACCCCAAATAACCAACCAAACCCTTAGCCTATCCATTACATCCATTGCATTGACTAGACCTTGAGGAGTCAAGTCCACAATTCAACATTTTCCATTCATGTGTATATAACTATTTCAAGGTGAAACATAAATAATATAGATAAAAGGCTTCTTTTGGTGTAAACAAGGGACCTTAAGTGTTTCCAATATACCATGAGGTATGAGGAAATTAAAATTCATGTATAGTGTTGTCTCGGGCCTAGGTATTGGGACTATATTCCTAACTTCATAGTTACAATAAAACAAATCATTATTTATCCATAAATGATAATTGTTTATTTAGTTTTACAACTATCAAAGCACAGTTTCTAAATACAAGTAGCAAATAATAGAAAATAAATATTTTTTAAAAATGTTTTTGAATATAAATCAACAAATTTCAACATGGGGCCAAAATGAATGCTTAAGTATTGGATGTTATCCAATGTGACAAGAAAATTTATTCAATATCAGATTAAAATCTAAAGTTAAAAAAAATTTGGCTCATGGTTTCAAGTTTATATCTAGATTTGAAGGTTATTTCTTTCAATGTCAAGAATTTACAAAATAATTATAAAATCCTTGGATAAACACCAAGAAAATAGAAAAAAATGTTGTAATAGATA
>JARHVA010006215.1:160000-177500 GCA_037957365.1 Torreya grandis
TTTAGGATGAAATAAAATAGAATAAAGAGAGAAAATATAATAAATATAAGGGCACAATATTGCATAGAGAAGAAAGAGATGAATGAAAACACACAAGAAAATGACAATAAAAACCTAATTGAGATCCATGATCCACATTATGAAATGTGTGAGATATGTTTTTTCAACTCCTTTATGAGGTTACTTTCAAGTTACACAACCTTACAATGTAAGGTTGTGTAACTTGAAAGTAACCTCATAAAGGAGTTGTAATGACATATCTCACACGTTTGAAATTGGAGTTAGTGCAATTATCTTATGTATATAAATAGAATATAGATAATTATATTCTCCTAACTTCCTTAATCAAAGTGAAACTAAATGAATATTATTTTATCCCTTTTTCATACAAGATGTAACTAAAGCCTTTTCGAAGTTATTAAGATTAGAAATATAGAATTTTAATATGTGCCTAGACTTTTAATGCTTGATGATGCCTCTTAATACTTATTCTTGAAATGCCTCTAGGAGGATTTTTATATAAAAAAATTTCAAATTTTAGTTAAAATTTTATTGGGATAAAATATGACCAGGAAAAAAGACAAGGAAATGACCATCATGGATTTGGACATTAAAAAGAAGTGAAGGAGATCATATGGGGGAAATAAAAATAGAAGGGACATAATAAACATGCCACTATTTTTGACCCAACATAATAAAGAAAACAATAATAAGAGAAAATAACATAGAAAAATTGTAGGATGAAATAAAATAGCACAAAGAGAGAAAATATAAGAAACATAAGGCCGCGATATTGCATAGAGAAGAAAGAGAAGGATGAAAACACACAAAAATATGAAAATAGAAACCTAATTCAAATCCAGGATCTAAATACACAAAAAACATTCTAATAATATGTATTTTACCATGAACCAAGCATATAATATGCATATCATTTTGAATGGTTGTATACATGGCTCTCATGAATGGTTCTATGAATGAATCCATTGGTTCCTTCTCACCTAAGGAAAATTCAAAACTCCTTTATTTCATTTCTAATGGCACTCACTCAGGGCCTTTACCCCAAACTCTGTTAGTTGGTTCTATATAGGGAATAGGGTAAGTCTTTTATGTGGCTAGTCTTCTACTTTATGGAGGGATGAAACCTCAACCACCCTCCCCCATGTATTCTGGGTCAAGCAAACCATAGTAATAAGATTTTTTCCCAACCTCCAGACCGAGTTATCCATGTGTTCACCACAGCCTCTATATAGAGGACAACTCAACCACCACTCTCCAAAGCACCCCTCCTCATGCTTAGATCATTTCAAGTAGGAGAATGGGAGGGGAAGGATTTATATTTTGAGAGACCTAATACTCTGAAGGAGATGTCAACCCTAGATCTGGTCCCGCTTGTGGATAGGTTTTTTACTTTATGGGGTTGGAAGACATGGCTGATTTGAAACATAAATCAAAATCTTTTGCTAAAGCGGCTTCCAAACTGATACCTAGATATGCACCTAAGGATCTCAACACTACACTTTCTGCAATAATGGTGATCTTTAACGAGAAAAATACTAAAGAAGTGATTTCCCATGAAGAATACTCTATCCAATGGCATCATATGAAGATTCACTAATCTCTGGACAAAACTTCAAGACCTTCATGCATGGATATCAGAAACCTAACAACCATTCTTTCAAGGTAGGCTCAAGATTTATCTTAGTGTTAGGTTTTTTTTCATTATTGTCTTTTACTAAAGTGATGACAAGGTTTGATCCAAAATTAGTTTTGGATTTTTAATCTCCACTCTTTAATCATGAAAACCTAATTCCCCTTATTTAACCCCCTTACTAAACCTCTAAATGAAATACCTATCTAGATTTGCCTTCCATATCTTCCTTTCTAATTCTAAGGTAAACATAACTTTAAAGCTATAGGAAAATCCTTGGGTAAATTTATACTAACACACCCTGACACTATAATTTTTTCCCACACCACCTTTACCAAAATTTTGGCCAATGTTGATACCTCAAAAGATCTTCCTAAAAAAGTTATCCTATAAGTAGGCAAACATTCTTGGTCCCAACCCCTCAACTATTAAGTATTAATATTCCATTAACATATCTATTTTAACATAGGGCATTTGACTAAAGACTTTAGTAATCATAAGAAAAAGAAGGAAACCTCCTAGTGGTCTAACTTCTGGCTTTCCATCCTCACTGTGAATGCTAACAAATCCATGAGTGATGATTCAGATTCATCCTCTGATGAACCTGAGTCTCCTACTCTAAAAGAGGTTAGTTTTGTCTTCTCTGACATAAAGGGGGACTCCAAGGTAGACCCACCAATTTGAAATGTGAGGGGGGCAGTCTCAATTTTGGAAATCCCTGCTCCAAATATCACTAAGAGTGTTAATATTCTCTTTGAAACTCCAAGGGCAAAACCAGTGGTGGTTTTAGTAGAAGATAAATCTCAGCCCTCTAAATCTTTTGAAATCCTAATTCCTTTAGCCATAGAATCTGCAGAAGATAAGGGAGCTTGGACTAGAGTGCAAAGGAAGAAAAAAGGTAGGAAATTTGAGTCAAACATGACCCTCTATTCAGGTGGGGGCATTCTAAGATAGACATGAAATGATATAGATTTTACTAAGGATTTGTGGATGTTGTTGTGCAGAAGTTTAGTGGAAGCAAAAAATTGGTGAAATATTCTATATTTGTAGTTTGGTTTTTTTTTGGTATCATTTTTTTTTTGTTTTCCAAAGGTTTAATGGTGGTAGGTTGTAATCAACATTGTCCTAAATTTTTTGTTCTATAATTTATTGTTTGGTACCTTAAGGATCTCCTAGGAGGGCTTTTTCTTTTATTTTGTTGTGCAGTTGTCTCATGGAAACAAATGATTGGTGGAATATTCTCTATTTCTTATTGGTTATTTTGTTTTTCATGGGTTGCTTGTTGTGGTACCCGTTCTAAGCTGTTTTGGTGTATCTTCTAGACACTTTTGTATTGGGCACGGGACCCTTAACCTGTATTTTAACTTATCAGTTAAAAAAATATGCATTTTACCAAAATTTAAGTGTCTAAACCCATTAATATTACATTGAAATAGACCTCCATATCCTTATGGAACACTAAATTTTCATATAATCTCTTTAGAGTCCAAATTCAAGGGCCTTTTTATTTTCAAGTGCTCTTCTTATAATGATATAAGAGGATGATTATTTTGTTTCTTCATAGATTCACTTAGATATCTATAAAAACTTATGGATTATTAAAACTATAGATGCTTAGCCCTCTTCCTTTGGGAGATGTTCAATATTTTTCAATGTCTTTCAAGACACAAGTCCCTTAGAGGGGCTCTCTCCAGATTAATTATTTTTTACTTCCATCCCTATCACACCATCAATAGGAAGATGCCCCATGGTCGTTTTCTAAACTCATATGATAAACATGTAAGATGTTTGTTACCCATTGATCACATGTCATCACACCCATCACGTATTTATGATTTTGATTGTTAAAAGTGTTTCTCCATAGCAATAAGTTTCATTTGATTTGGTGGGACCTTCATCTTATCTTTTTATTTGGTAATTTTATATATGGACTGTCTTTTTTAAATGGCACAACCATGGAGTATCTCTTTGAACAATTTCACCCACGATTTGCATTTTTTCTCTTATGTTGGGGTACACCACACCTATAATTTGATGTTTTAATTTTCCCAATCTTAACACGTAGCATTTATATATTTAGCATGTAATATGTCTATTGATGATTTGAATGTAGATATCTACTATAAATACTAATAATTTATCACTTGAGCTCATCCCATTTGATGGGACCCTCTTCTTTTTAATCTTCTTCATTATAGTTTATTTCCATTGATTGTTTAATGATTTATATTTGTTCCCCCTTTATAAGTTTAGTTTTATTTTATATCTTCGTTAATATTTTTTTCTACACTCCCCTTGCCTTCTACAAATAGCCTGAAGAGAAATAGGAATATATAATTAATTATCACCCTAACCTAATGTATAACAAAGTCTAGGTGTGAGATATTAAAAAACAACTGCAAACTATATGGAAACATAGACGAATAGTAATATCCCCAAAAATTTATGAAGGCGACCTCTTGACAACCCCAAACTATATGGAAACATAGGTGAATAGTAAATCTCCAAAAATTTATGAAGGCGACCTCTGGACAAGCCCAAAACAAAGACCACTACTTTCCATGTTTGCCTATGGCATTATTAAAGGAATTTATCGTTGACATGCCAACATCACATTTGTGTGATGTAAATGTTTTTGAAGGAACTTTTCCTCAAGTTGGCAAAATCATAGTTGTGTGATATCAACAATTGTATCTCATTACGTTGAAGGCGTTTCATTGAGATATCTTTTACATACCTTTCATCACACAAGAAAGAAACACTTTGGTAGGATCCATTCGCATTGTTATTAGATACATTTTATCAGCGATCTTATCAAAATGAACCAGTCTACATTCCTCAGCGGGCACATTTACATAGAGCATATGTCGTCGATTGGAGGTGAGCTATGAGATTTGTGAAACACTTTAGCCACCGCGCAACCTGTAGGGTCTAAGCTACCTGAAATTTTTACTGACTTTATTGTATAATATAACCTGCCGTCAATGGACTGGCCGCTGCCACAAGACATGTGAGCAACCAGTCATAAATATTTAGATTCTTAATACATTTTTACTAATAGTATATTTTGTCCTATACGTTTTGCATTTTAATGTCTATGGTTGTTAAACCATATTATTGAGCATATAGGCACCATAAATATCATATTATGCTGAGATTCTGGTTTTATCTATCTACCATACCGCATCCATAGGAACGGTGGCTTGTTTCGGGTACAAAAATTCAATGCAATCTTCTTCAACCGCCATGTTTGTACATGTATATATGCCTTCGCTTACATTGTTGATTACATGTTTGTGAAACATCTGTCTGCGTTTAATCCAGGTTATTATTCCGAGGTTTGAGGTTCAGTTGCAGTTAACATAATATATCCACTGTCAATAATATACAGGCATATGTTTTTCAATATTTGATAAATATGGATTGCTTGTTTATTAATAAGTGACAAGGTTTAGTTTATTTATTAATGCTACGTGTTGATGGAGTAATTTGTAATTATGTAAATTTTCTTTGTCAATTAGTTTTCCTTCAGTATGCTTCTAAACGACTAACAACTATTAAATATTAGCGGTTTTATTAAAAAAATAGCTTCCTTATTTAACTTATGTTTTTCCTGAACTTTTGGCATTCTTTAGTGGAACAGATCACTCATTTCTTACTACAGATACTATTGTAAAATATAATTACATTCACTCATAAATTTAATATAAGTATCAAATATCACAGACTAGAATTTTTTATGTAGGAGCATGATGTTGAAATTAGCCATGTAGTTTTAGTTCAGTGACCTATTTATAGTCGGTTAATTTAATCACATGCATCATTAATACTGATGTCAGGATAGAGTAATAATATTTATATTTAAAAGACATAAATAATTTCCTAATGGATTATGGCCCCTTTGAGAGAGTCTCTCTCGACTCAAGCTTGATTGTTAGTCTCACACTGTACTGCCAATCAACAGTACACTATCTTCAGGTGTAATAATTTCAAAATCATCATAACATCAATTACAAATTATACATTTGGAATGTTTTGTTTAAGATCACCATAATATCAACTATAAATTACAAGCATGTCAAGTATAAAATTTATTTTTAATGTTTTTTCTTCTATTAAAATTTACTAACATTTCAAATGTTATGTTGAACAAATAATCATTATTAATAATCAATCATCAAATTTAGTTCTTACTGTCATAGCCAAGTTTATGGCTGGGACTTGTAACTTAACTTTCATAAACATTTTTCACTTCATTGTACCCCAATTATATATTTAATGCATGCATCTGAAAGTGACAAAACTTTAAGAGAATTATTTTATTTTATTTTAATTTTTTAATGTTCTTTACAAATATCATTATTATATCTAACAACATGTAATGTTTGTTTAATATTTTTTGGAAATTTTGATTTTCAATTATATAATTTTATTGATACCCGTCATTCTTTTTTGAGTGAAATCAAAGAATAGTGGAATCCAACCATTATATGTTAGATATGTGATAATAAAATTAAATGTTGGATCCCTTTGTAGTGTGGTTTGTATTCCACTCCTTCATAAGGGAGGTGTGGGAGGAAATATCCCCCACTATTATCATATGGGGGTCCACTATTGTCATAGTGGCACACCAAAAATTCAAGGACTCAAACCCTTATTTTTAAGAAGATGAATTCCAAAAAATTATATTTTTAAGAAGGAAAGTCTTAATGACATTTTCCACTCTATTTTCAGGAGGAGGAATCCTAACGGCACTTTTCCAATTAAGGGATATCATATTTTTAGAGTTCTCATGTAATTTGTTGATCTTGAGTTAATAAATCTTGATATCTTGCACCGTGGATGTTTCCTTAGTTATGCTAAGGTTTTACCACATAATTATTGTATTCTATCTCATGCATGTTTAATTCAATTATCTCTATTATTACGCGTTTGTATTATGTTTATTAGTTAGTTATTATTGTGAAGTATCTAGTTTCCTAGCATTACATTGAATAGTTTAATTTTATTTAATTTAGAAATTAAAGCCTAATAATGGCTGAGAATGACCTATTGAATTAAACTAGTACAATACCTTAAATACATTGATCTATGAATACCAAGACATATCAATCTTAATATCTTTACCATAGATTTTTTACACACACACACGCACGCACGCACGGACGCACACACACACAAAGAGAGAGTTGGGATGTGTGTTTTGAATAAAATGGCTAGTTTAGTCATGGAAGAAATAGATATAAGTTTCAAAAGTATTTCTCAGTGGGAAAAATAGAGCTTCTCTTTTGTGTACCATGAGTGGAAGTTCCAATAGGGTCCTACAATCCAAAATAGGATGTTCACTTTGAAATGGTTAAGTAGTTGCTTCAAGGTAGATCTCTTCTCAAAGCAACCTTGCATTTAACTCTAGGATTTTACTTCATATTAAAGGGAGAGAACTTCATGTCGATGGATGTGGTTGTGGGTAGTGAAAGGTATTTTCTTCCTTGTCCCTCTAGCTTTGCCTATATTTTACCCAGGGAATTTTTTCCCTTTTGTTTCTTCAAAAAGGACAAAATAAAAATAAAATCTAAGATATTCTTTGTAAATCCTTATGTATAGAAAAAATAGATTTGGAAATTTGCATACCCTAAGTGCATGTTTTGCATCCATCCAATTGTCTTGAGCCCAATGGCCATTTTTTTTAAAAATATTTGTGGGTGGGAAAGTTTCATGTTAACCCTTTGCTTACCCCATGTGTAATTTTATATTTTCCATTTCATGTGCATTGGATCAGTGGTTCTTGAGGCTATTTCATGGCTTTTGGGCTCCAATTTAGAGGCAAGGGAGATATTTGATGCTCTAAAAGTTAAAAATTCATGTTACTTCTAGTCCGCTAAGGGATCTTGTTGAGTCCTTTGAAGACAAATTCTATTCACTTCAATTATTTCACTATGTTTTTTTTATCTTGGGTCAATTCTTGGTCTTTACTTTCCTAACTGGTTATTGTTGTTTCAAATTTAGCAATTGGTAAGAGTATCATAAAGGTTAAGGGAGCCTTCAAAACCCTTTGCTTCATCGTTTCCCCGCCCCTGCCCCTCCCCCCTGGTGCTCTCCAATGGCCGCCAGCCCGCCCTCCGCGCCCCGCCTTACCTTTTAATTCTTTGGGTGTTGGTTGTGTACTTTGTTTCATTGTTGATTATTTGTTATTGTTTCAAAGTGAAGGTTGCAAAAGTTTTTTCTTAGTTGCATTTGGATACACTATTATGTTCTATTGTATAATTTGTGGGCCCTATTTTTAAAAATCCCATTGTAGAGGTTGTGGGACATACTATAAAAAAACCTCTTTTTGGTTGTGGTACCTCATCAAAACCCTCATTTTTATTATATATAATTTCTGAGAAATTATTGATTATATTATTTGTTTTATATTTATATTTAATTAATTAACATTATGGTTATTTAAAATTATTATATTTAAATAGAAATTTATGTCTACAATAAAAAATTATGAAATTATCATCTTTAATAATGAATCAAAGAGTGTGATCAAAAGCATTTTTTTATTTGAACATTGTTGACAAACTTTTATTGAGAAGCATTCATGCAATCATATAAACTATGAGAAGGTTCCCTTTTATTGTCACATATGCAATAAACATGGAAATGTATTTTTAAAAATGACCATTTATTAACAAAACACTTAAATGGATACTTTTGAAGAACAATAAATGAAAAATAGCAGCTAATTACATTAGAAAAAGATTAATTTGAAGAGTTGAACTCCAAATATAAAATTTTCAAAGTGCAAAGATAAAGGGAACGATATAATGGATATATGGAATTCATTTGATATCTTATTTTCCTTGAATACTCAAGAAGTTGTTACTATATTTAACATGTTTGAGAATATCAAACAAGATAATTTTCAAATTATTAATAATTGCATTGTAAATAAAATTGAATAATATCAAGAATAAATAGAACATCATGTATGAAAAAAGACTCAAGAATCTCTAAATTTATTGTTCCCATTTGCCCTCAAATGGGGAAGATAAATATCTATGACACTTTGTATTTATAATGGTGATCAATAAAATAAAAAAACATAATTCAGCAAACTCTAAACTATATTAACTAATAAAGAGAGAGGAATTGAGTTATAATAAGGAATATCCAAGAGTACAATCCATAGCTTACACAAAAATAATGATGTTGGATTAAGAATCAAAAAGGATATTACTTGTTCAATTAGTTTAATTAAGTGAAATAAAAATCTTTCATTACTGACTCAAAAGGATATATATCATTTTGGAATCTTATTTAATCAGATAAGTTAATAGCTTCCATGATAGACCATGGATTAAAAATATGGCATTTCAATATGTTTTTTTTCTCTTGATATTAGTTATATGTTCATTTTAAAAATAATAATATTTGGTAATAAAAGTGATTGTGATTTTTTTAATAAAATGCATCATAATGATGATTTTATAATATTATTGGAATTGCATACTTAAAATATTAAATTATTTGATGTCCATCCTATTGTATATTTTATATGTAATATGTAATTTGATATCTATTACTAAACAACATTTTAATTTGATAGTGTAATTTATTGAATCAAAAGTTGTTGTTGTTGTTGTTGTTGTTGTTATTATTATTATTATTATTATTATTATTATTATTATTATTATTATTATTATTATTATTATTATTATTATTATTATTATTATTATTATTATTATTATTATTTAGTTAATAGTATACTATTTAAATTTATAACAAGAGACCACGATTAAATGGTATAATATTTGATGTTTGTGGCTTTTATAATAACTTATAACTTATATATGTTCAATTTAAATTTTAAAAAAATTATTCATGTCTTCCAAATTTCATAGTAGAATTTTTATTGTAAAAACTAATTGTGTTATGATGTTTGATTGGTATTTTACCTTATCCCCTTCCCTATTTATAAATTATTCTTTATTTCCTTTACATCATAATAATAATAATAATAATAATAATAATAATAATAATAATAATAATAATAATAATAATTATTATTATTATTATTATTATTATTATTATTATTATTATTATTATTATTATTATTATTATTATTATTATGTTAATAGTATACTATTTAAATTTATAACAATAGACCATGACTAAATGGTATAATATTTGAAGTTTGTGGCTTCTATAATAACTTATAACTTATATATGTTCAATTTAAATTTTTTTAAAAATATTCATCTCTTCCAAATTTCATAGTAGAATTTGTATTGTAAAAACTAATTGTGTTATGATGTTTGATTGGTATTTTACCTTATCCCCTTCCCTATTTATAAATTATTCTTTATTTCCTTTACATAAAAAAATAATAATAATAATAATAATAATAATAATAATAATAATAATAATAATAATAATAATAATAATTATTATTATTATTATTATTATTATTATTATTATTATTAACCAGTTAATTTTATTTATTTTGGTGCAATCGAATATAAATGACACCATAAAAATAAAAAATAAGACCATTAATAAGACAATATTTTCCAAATAACAAAAAATATTGCTTATTGAAGTAATTGTTCATATTCTACAATTTCTTACATACATACCCAATGTAGGTTCCCACCAAAACATAAATTCAAGGTGTTTGATAGGCACTTATATAATTTTATTATTTATCATCTGTTTTATGTTTAATATTTTCCTCCCCTTTATTTAGTGACACCTTTAATGTAGCAAAACATAATTAAATTTAAAGATAAGTCTGTTGAGCATAGTTTACAAATTGTAACAATAATAATTGATCATATCACATCTGTTGGGACTACTTTGAGTCCATGCTTCCCTATTGATTACCATTTCTTATTAATATATTTGAACCTTTTATATGTTATATATCATTTTATATGTTTTTCATTGTAATTTTTAAAAATATACAATCTTTAAACATTTCAATTTATTTTCATTTATTATACATGTTTTCTATATTAAAGTAGATGTTTAGAAATGTTATGTTTTTTCTATAACTAACATATAAATATAATAACGATATGATAGGAGTGAACAAGAGAAATTAATAATAGAGTATATATAAAAATTACATAGATATAATAATTATATGGTACTACATAAAAATACATAAATATGGGAATTCATATCATTGGGGAATAAATTAGGACACTTGTCCAACTTGCTGTAATGACTTACAAGTTCTTTGACTAATACTAAGAGTTAGGATTTATAGAAGGATTTAAAATCATGTGATGCTCACCAAACACATCTTTAGTTTGATGTTAGATTATGTATATAATATGTTTTTAAATGAATTTAATGAGTGACCCCTCAATGTATAATATTAACTAGGCTAATATCCTTCTCATAAATGCCAACCACTTTAGTTATATGAAACTACCTCCCAATATGTAGTAGTATCCAGGATAACATTCCATTCTTGAAATTCAACCACTTTATCTAATTATTTGTTCTTATTCTATAATTTCAAACATACATGCTCAATATAAGTTTCTAAAAGCAAATTAAATCTAGTGTGTTTGGCAGGGTACGTGCATAATTTTCATATTTTATCATATGTTAATTATTTAATACAAGCCACGTATTTACTTAATGACACCTTTAATAATGTTGTGTTTCATATTATAAATTGACACTATATTGTGTTTGAATAATTTCTATAAACTTCTAGACTCTATAATTCAATATTTTTCATCCTACATATCATTTTGTATGTTTTTTTAATCCTAAATGTTAGATATAAAATATTTACTAGGTCATTTTATTTCCACTTGTTATACATGATTTCTAAATTATAGTAGGTGTTTACAAATTTTATGTTATTTCCCTAATTATCATACAAATAAAATAATGATAGTATAAGAGTAAACAAAATAAATTAATAGTAGATTGCATATGAAAATTACATATATATAATAATTATGTATTGTACCATATAAAATAACATATATATGCACATTCATATCAATGGGGTACATCTTAGGACATATTTCTAGCTTAATGTAATGACTTACAAGTACCTTGAGTGATACTAAGAGTAAGGATTTATGGATGGATTTCAAATCTTGAGATGTTCTCATAATACATCCTTAGTTAGATGTTAGACTGTGTATACAAGAGATTTTTAAATTATGTTAAAAAGGGACCCATGCAATATATATATTACTATCTAGGATAACATATTATTCTTGAAATCTAACTACTTTAATGATACAAAAGTACCCCTTATATATATTAGTATCTAAGCCAAAATTCTATGTTGTTGCACTAATTAATATACAATTATAATGTTGATAGGATAGAAGTGAACAAAATAGATATAAGAATAGAATAAATATAAAAATACATATGTACCACATATAAATACATAGATATGGGCATTCATTCCATTATTGAATTCCAACTGCTTTAGGGATACAAATGATAATTATTTACCTAATTTTTTATCAAATTTTAAATAAAATATTGTATCATTATTTATTTCAATATTTACTAATGTATCCTATTGTAATTATTTATAATTATCCATGTGGTTTATTAACTATGTTAAAATCTTGGTGGGTGGATTCACTAATCGTCCAGGCTTTTGGTGTACTGGTTTGTTACATGTGGTATCAGAATGCCCACTTATGTTCAATTTTTAGGTCTCGAGTGGTTATGTTGGCATGGAACTACTTTTCTAGTGGCCCCAAGTGCATGTGGATGCATATACCCATCCCTAGGATAAGATTATTGGAAGTGTGGTGGTGTTATAAGATCCTAGTGGGTAGATTTACTGATATTTTGGGTTTTTAGTGTAACAATTTTTTACACACTACTTCACACAATATCTTATGAGAAAATAAAGATTGGTATATAGAATTTAAATGAACATCAAATTTAATGTTGTAACTACTCTAATTGTATGATAATTAAATCAATAGAAAAAAATCATTCTTATATTAACTTAGATATTTTTATCAACTAGTATTAATTTCATGAGATTATTTCATTCTTAAATTATCTTCTATATTTTAATCAATTACTATTAAATTCAAGTATTTTATTTATTTTAAATTATATTTTTATTACATGTTTGTTTTCTCTATATATATTTTACTAGTATGACAACCAAGAGACAAAAGATGTAACTATACCTAAGAAGACTCCAACATGGTCTTTATCTATAAAAATATAATAGTGTAAAGGTAAATTTAATAGGAAATAATTTTTCATTCACATATTCCATCAAAAAATTCCAAAAATTTGCATCCACAATATAAAATAAAACTTGATAGATTTATTTTCTATTTCAAACCCTCATACCATTTTTATCTCAGGTTTAAAACCAATTAAACACACTCTATAGACATTGGTATTATTTATGATACTATCTAACATGAAATAAAAAATGATCCTAGCCATATATTGATCCATAGTGGAATACATGTTTTGAAGCCCAATTCTAAATTGTATTGCCCAAACAAAAAACATAATTTTTGAAATGTTCAACAATTTAAATCAGTTTGATATTAAAAAAAATCTTAAATGTTGATAATGACATTGTTTATCATATAGGTTTAACAAAGTTAGGTTTTTCGTCTATCAAACATCCTTTTCAATATATTTTGTTCAAATACATCTACATTATATATAACATAAATAAGAAAATGAAGTTAGTAATAATATACTAATTATAATTGATAAATATAATATTATATTAAATACTAAAAATTGGGAACTAATACAAGGGATTTCATTGATACATGAGTCGTAATTTACATAGATATATTAATCCTTATAACTATCTCCTAACTCATCTCTCGTTGGATGTTATAATTTAAATACATAAAATTGACAAAGTAAATCAAGATATCATAGTTTTAATTCAGGTTCAACTCTTTTACACATTTATATTAGAATTCATGTATGTATATAATAGTATTTAATTTTTAAAATTTATTTATTTTTTCATTAAATTTTCATGCATCAATTTATATTTATTACATTTAATAAAATAATCTTACTCATAATTGTTTTTTAATTTTATACGAAACTATCCATACTGAAAAATAACACATCACTCCTCCAAACCTGTACAACAACTTTAGATTTAAAAAAATGGACAGTCATGGAAAATGAACTATTATTGATGATGTATCAATATAAATGTGTGAATTATAATGCATGAAAATAGTGCCACACACCACATTTATAAACTTACATCCTTAAAAAACACTCAATGATAGAGGGCATAATTATTAAAAAAAGGGATTTTATGTAATTACTCATTTTCAATGGTTTAGGGTAGGTTTTCACCCTCAACATTGTCAACAATGAAGGATATGAAACCACTATGACTTAGTTTATCCAAGCAACAACTCTATTCTTCAATAAAATATAAACTAGAAAATATACTCAATTTCAATGTAAACTTAAAATATGCAAACAAAAAATATAACCACTAAAAAATTCCATGGGAAATGATCCTCAACATGGCATCCTCTCTTAAACAGTGTTTTTAAGAAGATCATATTGTACCACTATATCAATTTGACTTCAAAATAATTAGAGAGATCAAAGATGTAGTTGCCAACATAATGGTTAACACTATATCCATTATTCTATCTATTATTGTTGACTCTAATTTTAAAAATCCAGATGGAAGTTTAAATATTAAAATAAAATTGATAATACAAGATAAATCCATATATAATATCAAGGTTTCCCTTCTGGGAAGTTTCTGTGATGAAGAGGGGAAATGTTTAGCTAATTTGGGTGTATGCAAGAAACTATTGATTCCAATTCTTTGTATTAAAAAAGGTATAATTTAGGAAAATAATGGAAAAATAATAGGGACCAACTTGAATACAAAATTATTCATCAACCAAATATACTTTAGGAAAATAAAATTAGGATATTGTATGAATAAGATAGTGTGAGGCCAATATCATCACTGAGTACAAGTATTATTGATTATAAAATAATTTTAGACATCCAAAGTTTAGGGATTATTAAGAAATCAATTTCAATTACATTAGATTCAATATTCATACAGATTAAAATGGCCAAAAAATCATCATGCTTGTATTGATTTAATTAAAAATGGATAATGTATACAAATTTGATTCAAAAACATGATACATATTAGCATTATCAAATGTGTAACATTGATGTTAAAGAATATAAATATAAATATGACTTAAATATCATATTATAAGATGCCACATGTATAAGATAGACCCTTACATTTGATTAAGTTTATAGTAAAATTATGGGTATGATAGTATATAAGCTATAAACAATATCATCGTCACCTGACAAGGTTGTGGAAATTATCAAGAGAGTGCTCTTCTACAAGTACAATTTCACACTAGCAAATAAATTAGAAGTGTACAATGAAAATAAAAATTAATGCAAATAAATATGAATCTACACCATAAGATACATCTTTAATTGATGCATTTGATAAATTTAATACATATGCATACTCAAAAATGCCAACTAATTTCAACTTGCATGTGTTTACATACATGCATTTTGTAGAGAAAAAAATTATTTTTTCTATATTATATTTTCATTTAGATAAATTAAAATTACACTTATAATATTACTTATACTTTTAAATTTATACCCACGGTGTTATTCACCTTTACCCACAAAATTTTCATGTTGTTATCCATATAAATAACATCATTATCATATACTATTTACACACACCATAAAAAGTTTACTGTTATGATTGCTATGTAGTTGTAATGTTATTCCTGACTTTTGAATAGTTACTTATTTACACATTCAATTTTTTTTATATGCAAAATATTTGTCTCTAAATAACATTTTCAACAATTTAACATTTATGTTTTACTTTGTGATCATTCCATACATCCATGGAAAATGGGCAAGTAAAATATAATGGATCATTCAAGTGATACAATGTGTAATTATAAATAAATGCACACTTTTTACTTAATTATAATGCACATAAAAAAATATTGACCCTACACTCTATGATCATGTTATTGGATAAACTCACAATAAATTATGTGAATGGGTGTATTTTGTTTTTTTAATACATGCATGTTTCATTTGTAAATAAATTTATTTAGGAATTCAAATGAGGATTTTCTATAGTGAACATACTTGTTACCAATACATTACATAGATAAAAAATAATCACTTATATACTTGAATAACATGGACCTAGGTATACAACCTATAATTCTATCTAATCTCAATCAAGTTGAAGAAATTCTTATTGCATGAGTTCATCCAACATTACAAGTAACCCATGTATGTGGTGGGAAATATAAATACAGTGGTAACACTATTATCTTTCCTCAAGATATATTTTCTATTAGTATTTACCTACCACATCAATCTTAAAATATCAACATCTTAGCATTAAGAAGATTGGGCTCTGAAAAACAAACCATGTGTTTTTTTTGTAAGTAGATCATGTGTCTTGAATCCCTATAATACAAAATGGAAAATGAACCTTATTATAGAGATGTCCATCTTAATCATCAAACACTTTACACTACCATCTAAACCTATTGATATCTCATATACCCTTTTCCATATTAATTTATACATTACATACATGAAAATAAATAATATGGACTTGGATGAAAAAATAAATGCACATAAAAATATGTATTACCATCAAACATAATGTTTAGTAGAATATCTTCCAAATGCATGAAGAGAGGTAGATGAAATAAAACATTACCTAAAAAATACCATTAGTATTCCATTTTTAATCAATTTTCCAAGTGTTAGTAGCTCACCTATTAATGAATACAATAGAGGGCAATAATTTTCTATGACATTTACTTATCTTTTTCAACATTAAATTCCATGTATTAAGAACCATATATTATATAATTCTAACTGCATGAATATGCTATACACTTACTTCAGTACCAAGACAACTAGTTTAGAAGCCATTCATGATTTCATTACTTCTTTTTAAACCTAATAATGTGCCATTGAATCCCAATAACATCACTAATATTTGAAAAAAAATGAGGACATCTTGCCAATCATAATTTCATACTTATACCAACATCTAACACAATTACCTAATGCAACTATTATAGATCAACTAATGTGTTTTGGATCAGCACTTAGGGGTATAGATTCATTTTGGTCTAAATGCATAAATTAACTAACATATATGATCACAAAATTAGGATCCCCAAAACTATTCTTTATGTTAAGTGCAAAAGACACTAAGTGGCCAGATCTACATAAAGTCCTGTTATGGGCCCCTCCAACTTTCCCAAGCAACATTGTCATTGGAGAAACCAAAACCTAATTATAAACCTGCATCTTGCATCTTCCTATATGAAAAAAACATTTTAAATATTTTTTGAATAAATCCTAGATAAACAGATCTATATCAAGGATTACTAGTACATATATTAATATTGAAATTATCTTTATTAGTATAAATACATTAAAAACCCCTATAAAATCATATTTATTTTATTATTTTTTCATAAATAAGTAAGAATGGAAACATAGAGGATATACACACATCCATGGATTAATATGATTATTAAATCCATCCAATGTGGACAAACTAAATTGGGAAAACCCTCTTCAAGTGAATTTCATAAAAGTATTCTTTGATCACTATGTAACAACATGGAACCCATGTAGAAATGATGAAATCTATGATAAAATATATCATTAAAATCTTGATAATCCATGCTTTCTCACAAAAAATGAAATATTTGGTTCCAATTATTGAAAAAAATATGAGGATTTTGTAAATTGAGTTCAATATCACACCAAATGTAGTGAGTCTACATGTTT
>JARHVA010006215.1:185000-202500 GCA_037957365.1 Torreya grandis
TTCCATAATGTTCCTTATTAAATCCACATGAATTGGAAATTCCTTCTAATGATTTTTGGGTAGATTTTTCCATTATGGAAATATTTCAAGGCCTTTATATTAAACATGAAGTATGTCTTATCCCTATCATCAAAGGCTAATTGTCCTTCTTCAAAGAGAACCTTTGTCCCATGAACTCTTCTATTTACATTAGCTAATATAATTGTATTCCTCATGGAAAAGGTGCATTGCTTCTCTTGAAATATCATGAGTTTTCCTCCATTGTTACATTTCATCAATTATAACCCATGTGTATGTAAACTGGTGAACTACTTTACTTATTTTCTATACACACATTTTATATGGAAGGCTTGAAATTGTTTATGTCAATTCACGACATCACTAATCATATTGATATTCCAACTTGGTATATTATTATTAGATAAATAATTTACAATATTGAAAGAGTCACCTTATACATCTAGATGAGTGATCCCCATATCCATATAAAATTGAATGCCCCATAAATCTTCTTTTGCCTCAGATAAATTATTTATTTGATTCCTAATTTACCTACATAGGTTGTAACTAAGTTTTCATTATTATTTATTAAAATGCCTCCTCCACTAGCTTTCTCGATGTTACCTCTAGAAGAACCATCAAAATTGAGCTTCATCCACCCTAGAGATAGATGTAATCATTTAACATTTCTTCTATCAGTCTTATTTTCATGAATCTTATTTTTATTATTGATGTTAATATTCTAAATGGCTACAATTATGATTTCATCATCCCTAATATTATATTTATTCTTATTCTTTATCACCATGAAATTTTCATGTATTGGTTGAATGATTCTAGAAGACACCCTTTCCACTGATTTATTTTGGTTATGGAAAATTCTTAGGTTTATTTTCCACCATAATCCTAAATCACATGAGAGATAGTAAATTTCCATGGTTTTTTAAGTGTTTCACTAGCGAAGGGGGATGACCATTAAAGGATAAAATCTAAAACTAAATTTGGTTACACCCAACATACCTCATAATAGTTTATAATGAAATTAAAAGTTTTTTACGCAAAGGGGAAAAGAATCATAAGATAAAACATAGTTATAGTATAATTTTCACATAAGACACACCTTTTCGAAATCATAATAAGTTTCTTAACCAAGTTATTGATATTAATAATCTAGTTTTTTTATCACTATCCAGAATATCCCAAGAATATGTTGAGTTTAGGTAACATATCCATATCCCATATAGTGTTTCAATGAAATCCATCAAAACTAGTGTTTAAGGCTACTTTATATCACGATTGTACAATATAGTTCCCATCTAGAGAGAATCCACACTAACTCATCCTCCCTAATGGATTGGATTGTGTGATAGATTTTAAGGATCATGTTTAACTTAGGATGATATATCTTTCTTCTTGATTGAAAGAATCAAAAGGAATAGTTTTCTAAATTATAATTTCTTCGCTTTTGAGTCTTTAGAATGTCTTTGAAATAACACAGTTCATATATACCTTGCACAAGCCATGGAAACTTATATAGTTGACTGAGATTAGTGATATTTGAATCCTTAAAGCCTTGAGTTAAGTCCAAAACCTATTGTGAAATTTTTTAGACCTAATCAACATCATCTAACCTTTTCAATCATTCAACCAACTCCAACATTATTTTATCACATGTTATAATTGATTGTGGAGGACTCTTTTTAACAACACACCTTTTATTCATAATAAAATGAATCCTTTCTATTACACAAACCACTAATCTATCATTGCATGCTGTCGACTCTTGTTCACTTGCTAATGAATGGTTTGAATGTTGGATAGTTATTTATAAAAGTTATAATAATAAGAGACTAGAAAAACTAGAAATTTAATGAATTAAAAAAAATAACGAAACTATTTTGAAACATAACTAAATGATAAATACAAATGTATGGTGCATTCATACACTAGTTCAATAGAGAACACTTTGAGTGCCTTTGGCTTGTTTATATTTTTCAATAACAAATGAATTTGTGTAAATCATAGGCTATAGTAAAAAAGTGAATGTATATTCATAAGGTGTCAATTTGATGGTTGGTACCTTACAAATACTAAAGTAAATATGATATACTAAAATAATTATCATGTCTTAACTAAGATTTTTAGCTCTCCTGCTAAGAATGGAAATAACTAGCATGTCACCTATATTGAATAAAACTACTGCAAGTTTTTGGCATGGACATTTGATAAGTAGTAGACTCACATTCTAAAATCTAGATGACTTATGATGGAAACAACTTTATTGTTTACAATATGATGGCCTTCAAATTCTTAAATAGTATAAAACTAAATCTTATGACATAATAAGTGGAATACGCAAGGATTCACCATCAGGGCCAGACAAGGTGTAATAAGTTGTTTAAAATGTAGATAAGTTATGGAATCATATATTAATCAAAGGAAATTAAAATTTAAATGCTTGCCTTTATGAAACCACTATGTTACAAATCTTGGGAGCTATGATGAATGACTTTATGAAAGGTAAGACAAATATTACTTTTAGGGCCTCTACCAAGTGAGACACACACACACACACACACACACACACACACACACACACACACACACACACACACACACACACACACACACACACACACACACACACACACACACACACACACACACACACACACACACACACACACACACACACACACACATGTAGTGTTTATTATGTGTACATATTTGTAAGGCTTCTCTATCGACTACATAGGTCTTCACTGATTAGACATACATATTGTGTGTGAAATGTAAATAAGTTATAATAAAATATGGTAATCAAATAATTATCATGTACAACTATATCAAATTTTTCAAATGTAAACTTCATGAAATTTATGGTGAGACTTAGATAAATTTTATTTATTTTAATTTATTTTACATAAACATATTAGGAAATAAAATTAATGATTGAATTCAAAATAGAAAAATGTGAGACGTAAAATTGGAGGGTGGAGGGAAAATTTAGAGGGAAGATTCAAAATATTGGAGTGTTTTTTTATAGAATTAAGTATCATTGATATGATCCATATCATGGATGTTTTTTTTTTAGTTCTCCAAATTTGCAAGGAGTGACAAGAGACAAGCAGGTCAGATTTGGAAGAAGGAAAACTCATCTGCTATCAATTTTTGGGATGATTTATTATTATTTATATTTAAAAATATAATATTTAATATATATATTTGTTTATTTAAATTTTCATTTTAATTTTCCTTTTTATTTATAATTCTAGGAATTTGCCAGAATCTTATGAGTATAAGTTTTTCTTATCAGATTTTGTTTCATTTTTTTTTATAGATGGACCCAAATGTAAACAAGGGAAACATGAGGAAAAATCCATATGTTTTGTGTGTGGAGTTGGATGAATAAATGGCACCATTTCAAAAATGAAAAACAAAAAAGTTTTTAACATGGATGAAAACTATTTAAGAATATTAGGCCTAAAACATATAGATATATGGGCTAAGGGAAATTTGTATCCTCTTGATCCTTCAACCAATGTTTCTCTCTTATTTGAAAACATCACCGGGATGGTAAAATTTATATGTGATGGTGATAATGGTTTATTAGGATATTGTAGGAGGCTACAAGGAAGTAGAGAAACTCTTAATAAATACATCAATGTAATTAGAAATAATATGCTTGAAATGGAGAAGATATCCTCTAGTTTATTAGAAGTGAATAAGAGGTTGGAATCTGAAGCTATAAAACATTTTCAAGTAAAAAATGTGTTGCTTGAAGAAGTCAAATATTTGAAGAATGAAAGTAAGGCATTAAATTCCAAAGTTGAAGACCTTACTAACACAATAAAAATAATGAAGAAAACTCCTCTAGGAGGAAGGATAAGGGTCATAAAGTTAAAGAGTACTATTTCTCTATTACCTTTAGGGGGTTGTTTCAAAAAGAGAATTCAATTTGAATTTTTTTATTGATCTTTATATATCAGTTACAACTAAAGACACAAGCCATATCTTAGCATTGGATATGATGAAAATATTTAAGAAAGATGAAATATTAGACATGCTTCACCAATCACAATGTGCCTCCATAGTAAAATATTTTGTTCATGAAACAATAAACTATCATCTTCAATCAGTGTTAGTGATGTTCAAGGTACTTGTGACAATGCAGGGATTAGTAGAAGAGGTTATAAAGAACTATTTAAGGCATCACAGGTTGAATTTTTAAATTTTGGGATCACTAAGGTCTTGGTGCCTCATCCAAACATGTTAGAGTGGAATGAGTTAATAATAACAAATAAGTTTAAATTTTTTTTGGAGATATGTTTCACATCCAAGATTCTATGGAGGATTGCATAAAGAAAAGAAGGAATCATATTGGCAAGTAAGCATCAATCACTTTGAATCCTTTAAATAATTTCTAGTTTAAAGTTGATAGAATTTTAATGGCCATGGTATGATATTATGACATTTTAATGGAAGAGGCAAATGGGAAACTTGTTGTCCTAAAATTAGATGAGATGGAGCTGATCAATAGTGCTAAGTATGAAAGAGTATTAGTTACCTTGATGAACAAAACTATAAATACAAATATTCTTACTACTGATAAAAGGTATTTTTTTATACAATCAGAAGACCATGTATGGTGTCTTGGCTTATTCAAAGTAAAAAAATAATTCTATGAAGACCTTAAATGTCTTGGCTTATGCAATGGGGGAAAAGCTTTGTGTTGATGGTTATGGCTCATATCAATTTGAATGGCACATGGATACTGACTTAAATTTTTTAAAATGTATGTATAGCATCAGCCATGGAGTAAATGCAAAGCAAAGTTGCATTTGTTGCATGCATTATCCATATAAGTCAAAAGGATTGAATAGAATAAGTTCAAAGGGAATATTGGGTTGTGAACAAGGAGCAGCTCCTGATGGAGATAAATTTGATACAACTATGAATCTAGTGCTATAAATGCCATTGACAAGAGTTCACATATGAACTCTTCATGATTTCATTAGAATAATTGATAAATTAGTTTACTTATCAATTTTATTTGCTCGAAATAAGAAACCACAAGAGGAGGCACAAAAGTCTATTAATAAAATTGATAATGTATTATCAAATGCAAGATTACACAGAGGAAATGTTATTACTGAAAAAGATGAAAAGTGATCAGGAAGTCATGTTAGTATTCCATCAAATCTATCTATGGGAGGAGGTAAGGCTAGGTTTTTTATTAAAAAGGTCACTCAAAGAAGTATCAGGGTTCAATGGGAAATATATAAGGATCTTATTGATGTAGAGGATGATCTCAATGATAAAGGAAATTATGCATTGAGGAAGAAACAAGCATGGATTTCACTCTCATCTTTGTTCCCCTTGATGAATAGTGAATATTCTTTAAAGGAGATTGTAAAAAATTTACTAAATTTGTAAAAAAAACATAAAATATTTTCTTCTAGCTTGGGGAGAGAATGAGGTCACTCATTACATGGTAAGAATTAATAATTTGATTTTTTATTTAGTTATTTATTATTTCTACATAATTATTTTCTAATGTACTATGTTATATCTTGTTTGTTTCTATTTATATGATTTTAGCACATTCTATATGCACATTATCTATGGTTCACTAAAGAGTATGGTAGCTTGAGGATTTGGAATACTCAAGGTATGGAAAAGTCTCATAAGCTAACATGTACTAATTATCATAGGTCTACTCAACATGGTGGAGAATCTATATCATCTAATCCATTGATTAAAATGAGTCAGTGGTTCTAAAGATGTATGCTTTATAGAATCACACAAAAAAAAAACATAAAAATATTTAATAATTTTGATGCTACAGTAAAAGAAGCTAATTCTCGATGAAAATGAAGAATTCCAAAATAATTCAATCTCAATATGACTTGTACAAAGAAAAAAAGATCATAGAGTTATGATCAACATTTAATCATATTTTATATGATGATTTATGAATAGATTTATTTTCTCTTTATAGAAAGATAGTGTATATGAAATCAATAAAAGATTGTATATATGAAACAAGTGTTTTGGTGATTCTCTGTTGATATCATTTAAGATGGTTATTGATATGTTGATAGTTTTGAATCATTTAGTTTTGATAATTTAAGAAGGTGATAAGTTTTAAGCCAATATAGGTGATGCATATATATTGAGGATAAGTCTACAATTCATGATCATCTAGCTCTCAATCTAACTAGTCACTTGAGCTTGCTTGATTCGATCTTCAAGACTCTTTGTTAATTTATTCTCTTAGTTATTAGGTTATTACCCTCATTCAATTATACATGTAACTTAATAGAAACACTTCTTTGTGTCCTTATGATCCTATCAATCCCATTTTGTTCAAACTGGTTTCCTTTGAATGGTTAATTCTTTCATTTGTTCTTCCACTAGGAGCCTCTTGGTTCACAATACCAAATATTATCTAGGGTGTCAAAGACTCAATTTATTGTCAAATATATCCTTAAATTTTCTTAACATAATTTTTTTAATCCCTTTCAATCACTCTAACAACTCATACTTTCATTCAACACCTTTGGGTACAATGCTTTTCTAAGGCTTGTATAGGCTAGTAGCCCTTCTTTAGACATTTATCTTGGATAATCATAATTAGATAAATTTCAAAAGGTGATATTAACTTTTATAGGCATATTTTAAGCACTTGTAACTCCTCATAAATTATCATGACCTTATTCTCCTTTTACCTTCTATTTCCTTTGGAAAATAACTCTCTTTTAAGCCTAATTAGGCATATTACAACCCTCTATGTTCATATATTACGACTTTATTTCAACCCTAAACCACATTAATCACTTTAATAATGTTACAGATAACAATATTATAAATTTTCATCTCAAAATCATGGTTACAACTCGTATCCACTAAACCCTAGTTCTAGGCTTTCAAGATCCTACACAAACTTGAGGGTACAAATAATATAATATTTTTAGATGTATAGTGTTTCAACTAATAAAATCACTTCTAAAAGTGATATATTAGTCCCTCACAACCTTTCCAATAGGTATTCAATACTTGTAACTTTCAAATCTTAGTTGACTATGTACAATTGTAGATTGTGAACAACATAGTTTAAGCATTAATGGACTTTTATTAAATTTTAAAATATTTTAGAGCCTCCATATACCATTATTATACTTTTTTAATCCATATTGACCATTAGAATCAATAGAATCACCTTATTATCAAAAAATGTTCTTATTTTCTATTTTGGTTGTGCATAACAACATAACCTTAAACGGGGTATTGGCAGGGGGCCTGTGATGTAGAGGAATTATGGATAAGTACTCTCTAGCATCATAATATAATTTTTAATCCAACTAATTACATGAACATGTTTATGATTATCCTAATTTGGTAATAGTTTACTCTTCTTATATGCTCTTTAGGATTGATGGTTACCTTAAATAGTATCTTCTCTTTGAGGTGGTTTTGATATTATAAAATATTTCACTTGACAATCAAATTATGGTTCTGCCTCCTGTCATTCACCTTACTTACAAAATGTCCATTGCACTTTCCTTAGATTCCACTAGCTTTTACTAGGCCATTACCACTTCAAGTGTCAATTCTTGTTATTGAATTCCATAGTTCAATCATTTGTCTTATTTGGTATTACCCAGTAAAATATTATGTATATTAACCTTCTTTAACTTCTAGACCACCGTTCATCACCCTTTGTCACTCAATTTGATCACTAGGAATTTCCAAGGCTAGTAGCCTTATTTTGGTATTTTCCCTTTGTTCATGAAATATTGGTATTATTTACAATAAATTAACACTTTTACAAACTTTCCTTCTGCCATTTGAGGTAATTTCAAAGTTACATAGCTTAACTCTCTCCCTTGGTAACACTTTCTTGAGAATTTACCTCTCTTTTAGGCCTTTTTAGCCTTGTTTCTTATTTCATTCCTCAAATTCCATACCATACCATCTATACAAGTCTAAATCATGTTATTATTTTGATTCATGTTGAATTCAACCTAATTACCAAGTTTCATCACAAATTGACACTTAGAGCACTTTTTACAAGCATAACCCTTATTTTAGGGTTTACTAGGCCTACATAGGGTTGAGACCATATAAAATTCCATAAATTAGTTTTTACTTATCTTAAAAAGAGAAAATAAGTTTTATTAGGTCTATTTTACCTTCTAACAACTTTAAAAATAGGTATAATTCTTTATCTTGTCCATTTTATTGCTTGTAACCCTCAATCCTTAGTTGATTATGCTTAAATTGATAACCATACTTAGCATGGTTGGGGATTTAATGCAATTCCATGAAAAATAGTTAATTATTTCCAACTTCTTCACCTTATTATACCTTTTCTAACCAAATAATACCATTTACTACCATGAATACAATTTTATATGAGAAGTACTCATCCTTCTTAGGTTGATTGTGCTCCACTTAGAAACCTAGAGACCTGTTGGTAGTAACTTAGGTATTTTATACTAAATTTAAGCCTATTTCATGTATTCAAAAGGTTTCAAAATCTATTTCTCATAAATAACCACTTTTATAGATCATAAATACCAACAACAAACTTAATTAATAACTAGATATATTTTTTAACTTCCTTTACTAAGTGACTATCAATTCAAAATAGAGGCATACTAGTTGCAATTGATTTTACCTAATTAATATAGAGCACATTCTCATTCCTCATAAATTCTTATGATGCCTTCAGCATCACAAGAGTTCCCTATGACTGAGATCAATCCTTCTTCCAATATTATCTCTATGCTTACAATTTCTTCCTTTGAATAAGACTATGTACAAGAGACCTTTGTAAGCAACAAGGTAACTATCTTATCTTTTGAATTGTTTCAATCCAACATAAATATTGGGTTTTAATCCACCACTGACATCTTTTCATTAACCAACTAAACTCATTCATAATCTTCTATTAGGCCATTCCCACTTCAAGTGTCAATTCTTGTTATTGAATTCCATAGTTCAATAGTTTATCTCTTTTGGTCTTACCTAGTCCCATATTATTTTTATTAACCTTATTTAACTTATATACCACCCTTCATCACCCTTTGTCACTCAATTTACTCACTAGGACTTTCCAAGGCTAGCAGACTTATTTTGGTATTTTCCCTTCATTCATGAAATATTGGTATTATTTAGAAGAAATAACCACTTTTATAGACTTCCCTTATTCCCTTTGAGGTACTTTAAAAGTTACATAGCTTAACTCTCTCCCTTGGTAACACTTTCTTAAGAACTTACCTCTATTTTAGGCCTTTTTAGGTCTTATTTCTTGTTTCAATCCTAAAAGTCCATACCATACCATCCTTACAACTCTAAGTCAATGTCATTATATTGAATCATGTTTAATTCAGCCTAATGACCAAGTTTCATCACAAACTAATGGTTACAACACTTTTTACAAGCATAACCCTAATTATAGGGTTTACTAGTGTTGCACAGGGTTGAGACAATATAAAATTCCATAAATTGGTTTGTACTTATCTTAAAATTAAAAAGTAAGCTTTATTAGGTCTATTTCACCTTATAACAACTTTAACAATAGGTAGTATTCTTTATCTTGTCCATTTCATGCTTGTAACCCTCAACCCTTAGTTGACTATGCTTAAATTGATAACTGTGCATAATAGGGTTGGTATTTTAATGAAATTCCATGAAAAATACTTAAGTATTTCAAAACTTATCACCATATTATACCTTTTCTAACCAAAAAATACCATTTAATACCATACACACACTTTTATATGAGAAGTACTCATCCTTCTTAGGTTGATTGTGATCCACTTAGAAACCTAGAGGCATGTTGGCAGCAAATTAGGTATTTTATACTAAATTTAAGCCTATTTAATGTATTAAAAAGGTTTTAGAATCTCATTCTCATAAAGAACCATTTTTCTAGATCATATATTCCAACAACAATCTTAAGTAAGAATGAAAGATAGTTTTCAACCTCCTTTGCTAAGTGACTATGAGTTCAAAATAGAGGCATACTAGTTGAAAGTTATTTTAGCTAATTATTTGAGAACATTATAATTTCTCCTAAATTATTATGAGGCCTTCAACATCACAAGAATCTCCTATGACTTAGATCAATCCTTCTTCCAATGCTATCTCTATGTTTGTAATTTCTTCCTTTGAATAGGACTGTGTACAAGAGACCTTTCTAAGAAATAAGGTAACTATCTTATCTTTTGGAATGTTTCATTTCAACATCAATATTGGGTTTCAATCCACCACTGACATCTTTTCATTAAGCAACTAAACTCATGCATAAGCTTTTATTAGGCCATTCTCACTTCAAGTGTCAATTCCTTTTATTGAATTCCATAGTTCAATAATTTGTCTTGTTTGGTATTACTTACTCCCATATTATCTTTATTAACCTTATTTAACTTCTGGACCACCCTTTGTCACTCAAATTTCTAACTAGGACTTTCCAAGTCTAGTAGCCATTTTTTGGTCTTTTCCCTTTGTTCATGAAATATTGGTATTATTTGGAATAAATAACCACTTTTATAGACTTTCCTTGTCCACTTTGAAGTAATTTAAAAGTTACATAGCTTAACTCTCTCCCTTGGTAACAATTTATTAAGAACTTACCTCTCTTTTAGGCCTTTTCAGGCCTTATTTCTTTGTTTAGTCCTAGAAGTCCATACCATACCATCCATAAAAATATAAATCCATGTTATTCTCTTGAGTCATGTTAATTCAACCTAATGACAAAGTTTCATCACAAATTGATAGTTAGAACACCTTTTACAAGCATAACCCTAATTCTAGGGTTTACTAGGCTTGCACAGGGCTGAGACCATATAAAATTACATAAATTGGTTTTTACTTATCTTAAGAGTATAAAATAATCTTTATTAGGTTTTTTTCACATTATAACAACTTTACTAATAGGTATTAGTCTTTATCTTATCCATTTTCATTCTTGTAACCCTCAATCCTCAGTTGACTATGCTTAAATTGATAACTTTACACAGTAGGGGCTGTGCTTTAATGTAATTCCATGAAAACTACTTAAGTATTTCCAAATTTATCACCTTATTATACCTTCTCAAACTAAAAAATACAATTTAATACCATGCACACACTTTTATATGAGAAATACTCATCCTTCTTAGGTTGATTGTGCTCCACTTAAAAACTTAGAGCCCTGTTGGCAGCAACATAGGTATTTTATACTAAATTTAAGCCTCTTTCATGTATTAAAAATATTTAAAAAATCTCTTTCTCATGAATAACCAATTTTATATATCATATATACCGATATCAATCTTAAGTAAGAACTAAAGATAGTTTTCAACTTCTTTTAGGAAGTAACTATCAGTTCAAAACAGAGGCATATTAGTTACAAGTGATTTTAAATAATTATCTAAGATCAAATTATCATTTATCCTAAATTATTATGAGGCCTTAAACATCACAATAATTCCTTATGACTGATATCAATCCTTCTTCCAATTCTATCTATATGTTTACAATTTCTTCTTTTGAATAGGACCGTGTACAAGAGACCTTTCTAAGCAATAGGGTAACTCTCTTATCTTTTGAATTTTGTAATTCCAACATCAATATTGGGTTTCAATCCACCACTGACATATTTTAATTAATTGACCAAACTCATACAAAATCTTTTACAAGGCTATTCCCACTTCAAGTGTCAATTCTTGTTATTGAATTCCATAGTTCAATAATTTGTCTTGTTTAGGCTTACCTAGGCCCATATTATCTATATTAAACTTATTTAACTTATGGACCACCCTTAGTCACCCTTTTTCACTCAATTTTTTAACTATGACTTCCCTTTAAATACCTATGCATGTCCCAGAGAGAGGTTTATATGAAGACCTCATCTAAGCATTATACCTCATTACTAGTGACCAACAATATTATTCCAAATCACAATGGTCACTCTAATGCCAATGAGGAGTTATAATAAGTGATCATATCATTAATAATTATATATTCCATTTAGTATCAAGATGGAGTTTATAAAATGTCCTTTAAGACTATCCAAGATGTGGATTCTAATTTAAAAAATAGAGCATGATTTTGTACAAAGCAACAAAGCTCAAGAAGACCTTTATATGGGTCAAGAGGTATTCCAACAAAGACAAAGACTCATCAAAGAGAATCATGATAAAAATTATTATTAGATAGATCTCTAATTAGGATCTTATAATTTTCAAAGTCTTTCCAACTACTCTGCCCTATTTTAGGTTTCAGATTAAACTGAGTGTTCCCAAGGGATTCCACCCTAAGGTAGGGTTATCTGGATGTTCTTAAATACACCATGTATGTACCATACCATGAAATATATACTAACTAGGATTAGTATAAAGAGAAAAACAACTTTTCTTATTACCATTTTCAAAGCATTGAATTGCAAGTCAGAGTTCTAGGACTTTGGGGGAACTTTTATTAATAACCACCATGCATAGCTCTTGAGTGATGACCCTCCAAAGATCTGACCTGAAGGATTGGGAAATCCAAACTCCAAAGCAACTTGAAATTAATTTATGCCCTTAATGATATATTTTAAATCCCATAAGTTGATATCTTTATAAATGAATGCAAATATCTAGACAAAGATATAAATAACAACTGTGGGTTTTAGTCTTTTAGATGGAAGATAACCATATTTATAACCTTCTCTTATAGATAAGTCTAGGGTTAAAGGATAAAAAAAATACCATATATTATAAAACAATAAATTATTCCAAAAGTTCCAAGCAAGTTAGAATAAACCATCTTCAAATTTGAATGACTATGTTAAGGACAATTTCCCTAAAACACAAAAACAAAGGTCCCATGCACTTTTGTTGATGCCATGGAACAATGTTGAAAGGAGATATTATGTATCAAAATTTTTACATATTGTATCCCTATCATAAGGGAAGATCCTTGAAAAAAGGAACAGGGTGTGTGAATAGAGGAGAGTATTGTTTGAGGGCCTCCAAGTTTCACTTTTGTTCACTATGATCACTCGGTGTATTCTATAGGTTTTGAGTGTTAAATGACCATCACACCCAAATATAGTAATTAAATGTATAAAATTTGTAATTTTACATAATTTTATCTTCCCAAAGGTAAATAAAACTTGTCTAAAGTGTTTTCATATATGTGAAGGACAAAAACTATGTTTTTTAGTTTTCTAGCCTTATAGAGAGATAAGAGAGGCCAAAATTACCAGAAGAGAAGGGGGAGATAGAATTATTTTAATTAGGATTTATGAACTTAAAATTTTAGGATATTTTGGGACATGTATTCTAGAAAAAAACCTATCTTAGTTTCCATAGTTCACCCTTAGAACTCAAGAACCATCATCAAAGTAAAAATAGGGCAGCAAGCTGGCACATTTTTTTTTTTTTTGTTTGAGAGCTTGGTGATGTTTTTATGATTTTTTTCCAAATCTCCCATGTTTTACCCATTTATACATATCCAATTAATCCAAAAATATATCTAGGTGAGGTATATAATGCATTTTAACCACTCAATCAAAAACACGGTTTCATAAAGAACATGAGAGAAGCCCTAAACTAGGGTTTTGAAGATTCCAATAGTTTTAACAGTCCAAATTTTCCAAAATTTTTTAATATAATGTATTTAAATGTGATATAAATGATTCAAGAGTTTTTGGGTTCATTAGAGGATGTACAGTATGGTTTCTAGACCTAGGGTGTGTTTAAAGCCTAATTAGACCTAATTGAGGATATCTTAATGAAGGATGTGTGGTCTAGGAGTTGCATCTAACCATGGAAATTGGAACACACCTCAATGGAGGTATAGTATGGATGAAAAGGTGATTACATATATAAAATAGTACCTAGTTTCACCAAACTAAGGATAAATGGCAAAGAAAATGTTATGAGCCTCATAAGGCCATTAAAAGCTTAAAAGGTAGAAATGAATGTTATAGTGTGTTTGGGAACACCTAGGGGGTGGATCAGATGTTGATTGACCTCTTAAAAAAATCTACTACAAGATAATATGCCACATTCAATAAACCATGCTAAATATTGAATGTAATGTGTTTAGCGATAAGTTCCTTAAAATGCTAAAATAGAGGTCCTAGCCTTTTTTGACAATGTCACATATAGTGGAGATAGAGGTTTATAGGAATCCCAAGTGTCCCATCTTGTAGCCCTATCCTAGGGAAAGAAACATGTAAAAATATATAGAGGTTCGACAAGTAAGGAAGATGTTAGGAGGTTGCAAAGTTATGCTTTTATTCACTGTAAACTTTCATTATTTTGTATGGAATGTTAAACTTCAAGTAACCTCCTTATTCAAAGAAGGAAAGGTATAGACATCCCCCCATGGTGAGAAATATTTTGAGATTAAATTCATATTATTAACTTAAATAACATCAATATGGACTGGAGTATAAAGTAAGGACTATGCATTGATATCTACAAGTGCCCCTTTTATCTAAAATCACCACCTATAACCAATTGTAGGGTGACAGGTAGGCTAGTACTATAGTTCGTTTTATCATAATATTTGAGAATGAAGTAGATTTAATTGAATTTAAAGGGAACATGAATGATTCAAGGGTTTAATGGCATGTTAATTAACAATGTTTTGGGACCTTTCAAAGGTCTAGCTTCAATTCAATCCATACAAGATAACCTATAGGCCATTAAGGATAGTCAAGTATATGAATTGGAGAAGATTGTCTATGTCTAATAATATGGTGGTTTGATATGAGATGGATATTACTCTAAATTTAGGTAAATTTTAATTTTTCTCAAAGCCAATCTAAGGAATTAAAACTTAGTTAGACATGTTTGAAACCAATCACCACCTACAATTGAGTATGGGTCTCTTGGGATCCTAAGACTAAGTCTCCAAGTAAAAGCATAAAAGTGGGACTTGTTTTGGCATAAATTTATTAAATATAGTTTTAGGTCACTTAATATAAGGTTAAAATGACCTAAAATTAGTTTGAAACTTGATATAATCATCCCCCACATCATCTTACAGCCAGCCAACAGTAAGCTACAGTTAACAAGGTGATCATGAACAATTGGAGAGGCCTTTCATGAGATGAATAGGTATATTGTATACATGTTTAGATGATGTAGGATGGAAATTATAAAATTATTAAGCAAGGTTTAAAGATAAAAATAACACCTACAACTCACCACATCATCCTATAGCCATCAAGGTTACAGTTAAAGCATAGTCATGTATTCAAAGTTGGCAAGTAGTATATGAGATAGAGCTCTAAAGAAGTTCCACATTCAAGAATATAGAAAGGAAGGATGAAGATGGTCTCAAACAAAGGGTTGTTGTAATTTTTGGTTTTTATGTTAAATTTCATTAAGTATGGTGGTGAGGGTTATGTTCAATAAAGAGGTTCGTGTTGATAACATGTTGAAGTGACTTCTAAACCATACAATGAAGCTAAGAAACACTAATGCAGAAATATAGAGGGATGAGTGAGATATTTATATGTGAAGAAAGATAATAATGAGTTGGATTATTCAAAAAATTCCACACATTTTTTCCTATACCCTAGTTTGACACAGGCAGTCTATGAGAAACAAGTGTGTTGGGAGAGAACACAGTGGTCTTAGGACAAGATTGATGCTCAAAAGGTGATTCAAGAGAGTAAATGATGTGAAAAAATGAGGAAAATGATATGGGAGATATTCCTAACTTATTATATACAAAATCGTCATCCTAGGTCACAAACCAAATAAAAGAGAAAGAAAACTCAGTTGTGAATTTTGTCCAAGCAGAGATGTGTCACTAGTTCTTGCCAAAATGGGCCTATATGGAAAAATATGAAATATCCAATCACGTAATTTGGTGGAGAGGCTCATTATGAGATATTTTAAATATTAAAAATAATTTATATTTTTTTTACAATGGGAACTATTCATTGTTTTAGTACAGTCAACCCTATGTTAAATCATGCACAAAATTGGAGCATACCTTGAAGGAATTGGAAATTTTGGGGCATCTACAGATTGAGTCAAATAAAAAAATGTTATGTATAGTCTTCATGACATAATAAATAATCCCATTCCATAACAAAGGTCCTATAAATATTTAATTTACCCTCTATTCTTACAAAGTCCACAGGCACTTAAAAAGGCAGTCATTGGAGACCAAATGAAGTTTTGTCAATTTTGGATATAAATAAGTAATTTAGGAATTATAAAGGTCTTAAAATGGTATAATATGATGTTTTAAACCTAAATTTTAATATTTTATTAACAAAATTTAGGGTCTTCATGTAAATTTTTGAATAAAGACAAGTTTTGGCACGAAGGAAACATGCAGGCAGATTAAGATAACTTTTGGTAAAAAGGGTATACATGAAAAAATACACATAAAAATAAATTTAAACCTGGTAATATTGGTCATAATGACCTATTATATAAATAAAAAATCTCAATAGGTTCATTTTATTATTTAAAGTTCCCATTGTTTATACATAGTCCTCCCTATGTCTCATTATGGTCACTATTCTTGTAGACATACTTTTTAGAGTTTTAAGGTGTGTTTGATGTTTCCAATATTAGGTGATTATTTTATAAGTAATTTTTATAATAATTATCTGGTTATATATCCTTTAATTATCACATTTAACTAATTTTTTATTAAATTTTTCCTCATGATCCTAACACCTTCTTTCTTTAACTAGTTCTTTGCCTTTCACTAGGAAACACTTGACAACTAGTATTTTTTGTCTCAAAGATGAAAATAAATTATTTTATACTATTAAAATATCATGTCATACTTTTATTCACATCTTTAAACTATTCACTCATCCTTCAATGCTTCTTACCACACATTTCCTTTTCAAGGCTACACTAGGCTAGTAGCCCTCTTTTAGTATTTTTCCTTAGTTAAAAAAATATAGGATATATTAATTAAATTATAATACCATATTCATGATTATTGTATTCCATGTGAACTATGTTTAAAGTCTCGTATCTCCATTCTTCTGTCATCTACCATTCCCTTTGGAAACCTCACTCTTTTAAGGCCTAATTAGGCTTATTCAACAACTTAGTGCTTTGAAATCCATACCATACATACATTTAAAATAAAAAACCTCATGATTCATATTAAACATTATTATCAATACCAGTATATAAATTTTTAACTTTTTACAATGGTGGAAACTCAGTAAAAAGGCCAAACCCTAATCTAGGGTTTGTATGACTGTATATAGGCTCGAGAGCTTACAAAACCCTATATCTCAATATATATATATAACTTAAAAGGATTAAATAAATTTCTACATATATTTTTTTACTTATCCCAAATTATCAAATAAGTTAGCTACTATATTAAACCATCCTTAGTGCTAATAATCCTAATATACAAAATTATGAGCACTAATATGGACTGTGGGGTAGAGTATATCTCAGTTTGGTGTTTGTTAGGATTTAGATAACCATACTAAGTATTTAATACCCTTCATAAGTCT
>JARHVA010006215.1:210000-280000 GCA_037957365.1 Torreya grandis
ATTCATTCTAAGTAGGCTCATTTGTATCCTTGATAACATGTTTTCAACAAAAAATTAACTTGTTTAATTTTCATGTTATGGACGGAAAAGAAAAATGTAACAATATATTTGTGAGTCTATATTCATTTTCACTTTGATTTTATATACCATCATGTTTTTATTCATTTACTAATTAACAATTAATGTTTGTTTTTAGATTCAACTTGGTGAATAACATCAACAAGTATGCCATGTAGTACAAGACCAACTAGTGTCAAAAAAATAACCTATGTACATTTTCAAAAATGTCATATGCAAATGGACAAACGGTTCTCAGAAACTATTAAAAAATAATTCTTTGTTTGTTGAACCATTAGTTGATGAAATCACCAATAAACATTTACAAACAATAATTGTATCAAAAATTGAGAAAAGTGTTAGTTGTTTTTCTTTCTCTATTCTTATCTTTCCTTTCTTTTTATGATTTAGATAAGAAAAATTTGCAATTTCATTTTTTTGGTTTCTTTAAAAAGTTGATAAAATAAAATAATTAACTAATAGTAACATTTTTAGGTTATAGGAACACTAAAACCAAAAAATATATATACATCATCATTTTATGCCTAATTTAATTATTTTCATAATGCAATTATGTAGGTAGATCTTGAATATGAAGTTTATTTACATTGTATAATATGTCTATTAAATTTACGAAATTCTTTTGTTCATGTATTGAAATGCAATGTTTATACAAGAAATGGAAATATTGATTGAATTTTGAAAAAATATTTGCTCAAGACTTTATTACCAAAGATAATAGCAATATCCTTTGATAAATATAAAAAAGGCATCTCAACAATTTTGGTCCTATTATGCAAATTTTAGTTGAATAGCAATTTAAGAATTATAATGGATGCCACAGTTTGTGATATTAAATACGACTAAAACATGTTTTTGAATCAATGAGGTTCACAATAAGTTTTTTTTAAAATTTGAAAATGCCTTTTTTGAGATTTGATGATAAATAAATTTTTTTGTTTTTATTTTTGCATTATAGGATATGAGATATCTCCCAAGACATGGCATAATAGTTTTTTTGATATTATTGACATGCATGCTAGGCATTTATACTATTGATGTTTTATATAACATCATTATCAACATGTTTTTTTTTGTAACAAATACTTATTTTTGATAGACACAATTGATACATATAAATAGTGAACTAATACATTTTGACATTTTACATAATACTTTTTTATATTGACATGAATATGAAAAAATACCAATAATAAAAATATGTGGTCTATGTTATTGTATATCTTTAATTTTTTATTTAAATTTAATTATATCCATGATATTTCCAAAAAATTTATAAGGTTATGCATGTGATTTAAAAAAATTGAGGTAATCACTTTTTCTATTTTTTTAAGACTTGGACCCAACACATGTACTAAATCCTTTCATTTTTTCATTGTTGTATGCACCCTTGTTTTAGATTCATATTTTTTATCACTGCAATCTATTATATTTTTATGATTATACATTTATAATATATTTAGAACTAAAAGATTGATATTTTATTTTTAATTTGAATGTACATTAATATATATTACAATTTGGTCATTATATTATTTAAAAAACATAGTCTTATCCCTTATTTTTTATTTGGTATAATCTATACATGTTTTTTTTCAATGTTTATAGAGTTCCAACATAATATGGTTTCATGGTGACTGATTTGTCAAGGGATTAGTGAAAATGTTTACTAAAAATTGACATATATTTGTCTTGTATTGAAAAAAGGCAATGTTATTTATCCAAAAAAAAAATGTATTTGATTTCGAAAGGATATATGTGTGGTGATGATTCAATTATTTGGAAGTAATTAAGCTACTTTATTCCTTCCTTGTCTAAAGTTAAATAATATTTAAAATTTGTTTATATAAAACACTTTATATTCCATTTTTAAAATTGTTCTCTTATTTAGAATTTCATTACATGGTTAAATATTTTTTATTCTTCTAGGATATATGGTTTTTTGGGATTTATCATTGATTATGATGCCCTGAGTTATGGTGCAGATCTTTGTTTCTACAACTGTGGTGCCTACTCATAATCAGAAAATAATAATAGTAATTAAATGAAGATATTATTTCATTTCCTTACTATGAACATAATTTTTATGTGTTAAAGTAAATTATTTGTGAATGTGCAACTACATAAATGCCACATTTTCTAGATCTAGTCACCCATCAACCAATCGCTCAATTGTAGTTGCACAATATTTCATGATCAATCAATTGTATGTATTAACAAGTCCAATGTTTATGAAATAATAAAAAACATTCAATGTAAATTTTAGATGATCTTCAAGTACGACATGAAATTTTTATTATACCCATTAGAGTTGAATTAGTTTTTAACATTATGTATATCATATTAAAATCACAACTAGTGTAAATCTATGAAACTAAGAAAAAACACATACAATAAATATGAAAATTAATACATAAAAATAAAATGATAATCACTTCAAATATGTTGGGTCTAACATGCCCCATATGCATAATTTTAGATGGGGACCTTTTGGGTCAAACACACCCCATATTTAATTCTGAAGATGGGAACAATTTTATTTAGTTTGGTCTCTAGTTTAGAGGTTCATAGATGTGAAGTCCTATTTTATAAGTGCATCATTTATATTAACAAGATTTTCTAATCAATACTCCAATATTACACCTAGTCTAAAATTCACATCTAGGACTACTTTGACTAGATTTCTTGATTTCTTTACATCTATTATGTTTCCATCTAAATGTTGCTTTGGAAATGCATCAAATTTTAATTTTTAAGGTCATCTCACTTTTTATATAGAAAATATATCCAATTATTTTATATATTTATAGCTCCTCTTCTTAAGAAATTTAATGCATTTATGTTTCATTTTTAAATTAATAACTAATTGTTCATATGGTTTCACCTTTTAGACTTAGCCAGTTTCATTAAAACGTGGGTAAAATATGATTTTAATTTAGCATGTTTGGTTTTGAATTATTTGAAAGTGGATTTATCTTCACCAAGTTTTTGAACTTTATGGATTTAATTTGATTACATAACTATTATATCTTGGACACTTGTGATGATATTAGAATTGTGGAGGCTTCTTTCTGTCTCCAAAATCTATTGGCCTTTGAACACTCTAGGTTGATGTCATATGTCTCTAATCTTCTTGTCGATATGTCTAGGTGAAAAGTTGGCATCATCATGCATCAAACAAAGACACAATTTGTAATTTTCAAATTTAAAATGTAACAGCCTAGTCATTTGAAATCAAGCAACTTGATATTTCAAATTTCAATGATTAATATTTTAAAATAAGAATGGAAAATTAACAAAGGAAGATCCATTTTTTATAAAATCGAATAAAATTTTCATTAATTAAAGAGACTGATGAAGTTGAAAATTAAAACAATACAAAAACTTATCCATCTTTATCTTGAAATAGAGCATGAATGAGTTAAAATGTTAAAGTAAAGATTGTCATGAAAAATAAATCTAGTGGTTAAATAAATATTCATAGAAGGTACAACAATCCTCTTGAAAATATTGTAACATCAAGAAATATACTTTATTAGGAATTAATAAGGTCTAAAAATTCATCATTTGTAATCACATCCATAAGAGAAAATTTTGACTATGTGTTTTTCTTTCAATCAGAATAAGCTATCAGTTGGTATCTAATTTGTCTATAAAATTTTGGTGAGATATTTTCCTAGAGGGATGGTTATGTGTTTGTATTTATACCACTTATTAGTTTCCAAGTTTCCAATACTTCATGGATGTTCACTATGTTTTGTTGGGGTCTATTTTCTTCCACATGTCATGATATTGACTACCCAGAGTCTTCTATAAATCTTCTAACTATTGATATCTCATTAAGGTTAGAGGGATAATGATATGTGGAAGGATATTGACACTTTACTTCCTTATAAATTATAGTAAAAATAACTATGATGAGATTAACATTGGGTTAGTGATATGATGACACATGGACAACTCTTGATACTCCACTTTTCCAAAAAATACTTGTATGAATAATTATTATGGTATCACATCTACATTAGTGGGATGACATGTGGATAGTTCTCAGTGCTCTAAATTATCAAAAATGACTATATAAATAACTATGTTGGCATTACCTCTAAGTTAGTGAGATATTGGCATGTAGATGCTCTTAATGTTCTACTTGGTTGGAAATGATTGTATGAAGAATTGTGTTTATGTCACCTCTAAATCTTTGGGATGATACCATATGGAATCACCCCATGGCCCCAAGGGCCTAGGAGCTGAGATGACATCCATATGGCTCCATGACATTAGGACCTTGGGATGATGCCATATGACATTATCTTATGGACCTTGGGTCGTAAGAGCTGAGACAATATCCATATAGATCGAAGATGTTAGTGGTATGAAATTATTCCATGTGGCATCATCCCATAGTCATGAAGGCTTGGGAGCTAAGACAATATCCATGTAAATCTATGATGTTGGGTACTCAATATGATGCCACATGGCATCATCCTACAGACACAGGGGCTGAGATGATATCCATGAAGATTCAGGTCACTCACTACCTAGGATGATTCAATGTGGGAATCTATGAGCATGAAATAAAGGTACAACCATAAATTTTAAAATTTAAAATGTAGTGGCCATGACATTTGAAAATTTTGAAATAACAACATTAAGGGTTTCAAAAAATGAAAACTTATCAAAGGAAGAGTCATTTTTGCTAAAATCAAATCCAAATTTCATTATTTAGATAGATTGACTAAGATGAAAATTGAAACAATGCAAACATTTGGCCATCTTGCTCTTGAAATAGAGCATGAATTAGCTAAAATGTTAAAGTAAAGATTGTTATAAACTTAGATAATTGACCTAAATTTAAGGTGAAATGCCTAGAAAGGGGAAAATTTGATGCATTCCAAAACATGAATAAGACTAACACTTAATATATCTAAATAAATTTAGTTCTTTAAATTAATACAAAGACTATAAAAAGCATAGATAGCTTGACTAAATTTAATGTGAAATGATCTGAGAATTTAAGGTCAAGAAACATATATAACTTGCCTAGATTGTAGTGTATTTATCCCCATAAACTTAGAAATATTTAAGAAAATAAAATTTTGAATTAAAAAAATAAAACATAATCCTAGACCTTTATAGATTTAAAAACTATCCCTATAGGGTCGATGATAAAATTTACCATGTATTTTTTATTTGGAAGTTTTGCACTAGGTTTGATAATAAATTCTATGTCAGTTGCATACATAATATATTTTATAATAACAAACATGATAATGTAGTTTTATTTTTCCAATCTTATATTTATTTTATCATAAATGACTAGTTCATGTGATATAAATTGCATAAGGGATTTTGCTTTCTTACATGTTTCAATTTTAAATTTATCAAAGAGATTAAATGTTACACTTTGGGTTACCTAAATCTATTTTTTATGTTTTCTATGGAAATAAAACTAACTTGGATAGAATAGACCTTCATGGATGTATCGATGTTATGTTTGGCTCATAACTTTGGATAGGAAATGATAAATCCAAGACCATTCATTAATTATTCATCTATTATTTTGCTTATGTGGCTTTTGTTTTGCTTTGAATGGAATGTTATTAATTTGGTCTTAACTATAAAGATATTTTTTTCCTTAGTAAATTTTAAGGTACTTTAGATGAGAGCCACATGTATATGAGATATTGGATCTCCATGATGATACCACATGGCATCATCCCATGGACCCAGGGCCCAAGATCCAAGATTATAGCCTCATGGCTATGAGATGTTAGGGCCTTACGATGATACCACATGGAATCATCCCACATACATGGGGGCCTTATATATGAGATTATATTAATTTAGATCTAAGATATAGGGGCCCTAGGATTATGCCACATGGAATGATCCTAGGAGCCCAAGAACCAAGATGAGAGCCATGTGGCTCCAAGACATTAAGGCCCTAGGCTCGAGATATGAGACAAGAGCAACATGTTTTAAAGATGTTGGTGCCCTAAGATGATGCCACTTGGCATCATCTATGCGAATGGGGGATAGATAGATTATATGGAAGTCACATGTCTCTATGATGTCATGGACCTAGGATGATGCCATGTGGTATCATCTTGTGAACTTGAGGACTTCGGAGCTAAGATGGTAGCCACGTGTCTCTAATACACTAGGGCCTCTGGATAATGTGTCTTTTATATCATTTAAAATGAAATGATACTTAATTCATATTATTTTAAAATATATTTATCTACCTTGTGTTTACTTCAAATCAAATACTAATGTAAAGGATGGAAAATCAACTACTGAATATGTGGCAAGCCCATAGACATAGAGTAATACCACATGGCCTAGAACCAGTATGTATAGGAATCATAAATAAAATCCAAGGAGATCTAACCAAAAATACATGTAGGATAACTGTAAGCCTAAATAATTATAAAAATCATAGGCTAAATAAAAAAAGGAATCTTGCCAAAGGGCCTGCAGGACCTGCCAAGTCATCAATCATCATGAGAGTAAAATTTGATGACTTATCTGACTATCAAAGTAACTACCAAGACCTATAAACATATTTAATGTCAAATATAAATATGTGAATTTGTTTTATTTATCTCTTACCATTTAAAAGATCCACAAGTGACAAAATTCAAAGATATTAAAGTGATGAATTGATTTGAAAGGGACTCAAAGTCATGCAAAGATAGTGTACTCATCAAATCAGCCTATAAATTGACAAGAACTTTTTAAAATAAATTTTAATTTAATTATCATGATATTCACTACATGGTAATAAGTTGTAGGTTAGTTCACATATATAGTAAATTTTATACTAATCAATATTTATACAATGAATTTGTTATGCATTCACTCATACATGTATAATTTATCAATTATGTTTTATTGTAGCTATATTTTTAGACTATGTTGGTTAAATTTTGTAGAGTGAACTGTAGCTAAATATTAAATACACATGATACAACCATACATTATTCCATTTAACCCATGAAATAGATTTTTAGAATGGTGTATCCTTCAATAGATATCTGCACATATTAATTCACATCTACCCTAGTACCTTTGCATGTGTGAAGTCACTACTGATGATGTCACTAATATACCCCTAAATAATATGTAAACAATTTTGATCAGTCAAAAGATAGATAAATGTCATTTTTTTATTTATGTTAAAAAAATTCTAACTTGACTATTACAAAACTACATGTTTTTTGGTGGGCAAAAAACATTAAATTCTAATTAGTCTAGAGGGTATTCTTTAATCAAAAATTAAATCAAAATAATACCTTTATTTTACTCTTTGGGTATAGTAATTCAATAATATCAATAAATGTCTAACTCAAAAAGTGGGTACAAGGTTATCACACTTTAATTATATGTTTAAGAATATTGAGTATGAATTAAGAGAAAAGAACACATATATTTAGACCACAAATTTTTTAACTAACATTCAAATTTAAATTAACCACAATCAAATTTTGAACACATAAATAATTATAAAAAAATTCACCCATGTCAAATTAAATAATTGACACCACCATACAAACCAAAAAAAAGAAAGAGGGAACATGCTTCCTTGCTTAATTTCACAACAAACATACCTAGAAGGATGAGCAATGTTAGATATGTGTTCCTCACCTTATTTTTCTCCATTTTGATTTGTGGCTCACTCCATATTATATTTCCTTGGATGGGAGATAACTAAATTTAAGTAATAAATTTTTTGTTTCACCTCACAATATATCTATCCATAGCCTTCATCCTACACGGAGAGAAAAATTCCATGACCACCTATCAGTAAGAGCTAAGGGGGGAGGCCTGTAGAAAAAATAATAATGAAAAAATATACTTTAGCCCCTACCACATTCCATAATGTTTTTTCATCATTTATTATATTAATTCCTAACAGAGTAGAGGAACTCTATTTATAATGCAAGGGGAAATTCCCTAGTGGCCAATCAATGTACAAATGTGATCTACCACCAAGTATACTTTTTTTTCTTGAACTTGTATTTGTAATATTGAATTTAATTTAATAATACATAAATTATTTTAGTAATGGTGATTTATTTTTCCTACTGCTCATGGTAAAGAAACACACCAAATTTTTAACATGAAATATATTCCATATATACTTGTATTTGGTAGGGAGCAAGGTAGAATCCCTAAAAATGACCTTGTTCTAAGTGAAGGACTATAGATTAAAGGTTTTTAATAAGTATAGTACCCACTTAAAATCTAATTGCGCTCTCACACAAAACTAAAAAATATGTATGAGAGACTCAATTTGAGCACTTGCATGGAATTTCGGTGTGAGACTACCCATGTACACCAATTTATCACACACAGGAAGCCCTTTGTAAATAATACATCAATTAAATTGAATTTTTTGGGTTTAATAATGATAGGCCACACTATGAAAAAAATTGGATCTAATGAAAGAGGAACTACTGAAATTTTAAAAAATGTTAAATATCTCATAAGGCATTGAGTTGTGGGAAATCTATTGATAACATAATTAGGGTTTATACAAACCAAAGGAGAAACCATCCTTGCATCATTGAGAAGTATTTTGAGGTATATTTTTTGTAAAAATTCATCAAGGATTGTCAAATTAATTTCATTGATAAATTTAAAGTTTTTATTAGTGAGCCCAATTTTAACTTTAATCTTGATAAAAACATGACATCCAATTTTTAAAAGGTTTATTGAAGAAATTAATAATAATTTTATAAATAATTCAAATAATTTTACTTATAAATACATCCAATTTCTAAAAATTTTATTAAAGAAATTAATAATAGTTTTATAAATAATTTGTGTACTTTTACCTTAAGCAATTTAATAAGTGTCACTCCATACAAATTAGTCACACATGACTATTATAGACAATAAATATTAATAGATAACCTATTCTTACATTTATTTACTTTTGAAACTAATCAAGATTGGGAAAAATAAAAAGATTTCTAGAAATTTTATGAGGATAAAGTTGATGAAGAGGATATATGAATCGTAAAGAACTTCAAAATAAATATATCATAATATCTATAATTAAAAATATAATTTTTAAACAAGACATTCCAAACATCATATATTTTGATATAGCATCCCTCATGTAATCTACAAATCATATTACTACTAAAGAAATATAAATTCAAGTTAAAATTGTATTAGTTTATGAGAATAATGACTATGTTTATGAATATTGATGTAGGAGCATCTAGGTCCATGCATAATCTTACATCAATAAAAATAATGAGTGTTTCATAAAATATTGTAGTGAGGTTTTTTATTCTAGGACATATTTTCAATTATTAGGATTCTTATTTGAGTTATATCAATTTTTGATTCTTCATTGTGTAGACCATGTAATGAATCTCAAGTCATTTGAAAGCCCTATAATAAAATGTTGTATTGTTCTTGAACTTATATGATAATCATAGTACAAAGGTTTTCATGGTGAACAGTGGATGCAAATTCTTATGATTATTTTAAAGATTAATATTAGTTATGTGGAAACCTTACAGCTAGATAAGTGGTAATCAGTTGGGATGTGGCTTATGAGAACATTGGGAATGTATTGACCATTTAATAATGATGATACATAGTGTTTTACCCTACCACACTCCCCATTTTAAAATTCAAATAGAGGCCCACTATTTGATTTATTATATTTATTCGAGGTCTTGTGAACCTTAGGAGTCTACAATATTGATTTTGATAGATATAATCCTTATGTTATTTCCAAAGTATAAAGCATGTTTTGAAGTTATGGGAAGAAGAATCAAAGCTATGTATAAAACATTATCATGATTTACCTTTTGTATTTGATTTTTCTTTAAATCAAATGCTAATGTGCATGTCATATTTTCAATTTAAAGACAAACTAGATTGACATGTGTATACATAAAATATTTTCAAACTTTATCAATTAATTGTGTTTTATCTCTTGCAATAACCTCTAAAGTCTCATTCTCACTAAGTGTATGTCTTAAAGGTTGCACTGAAAAAGGGGTGGGAAGACCATTGGTTCTTCACAAGATTGTTGTTCCCTACCATTACTCAAAACCATCATAATTCCCTCCAATATGTTTCCCTAAGCTTTGACATCTCCATTACATGCTCCTATAATTAATTCATCAATTCAAATATCCCCTACCTAAGCCAAACCTATTTTTACTATCCTCTAAAAATAGCTGAATGGGTTGACCCTATTCTGGGAAATTAAGCACACTGTGGGATGGCCCAAACAACTTAATCTAGGACCTAAATGTACTATTTCCTAAAAAAATATGTTGATTGAGCCCACTATGTTGGCTAAATTTATATAAAGGATTAGGGTTAGATCTGGCTATATATACACCCATTTTATTGAATTTTCAATAGAGATAGATATAATCATTCATTTGTGGATCTTTGTCTACTTATCTTCCATTCTACTTGAGGATCATTACTTAGGGTTTCGTACTTCCTTTGGAAAGGATAATCTTGTCTTGTGGGAAACATATTTTGGATGCATAATAGATGTCTTGTAGCCAAAATTTGACATATTTTTGTTATACTTATGAACCATAATAAAATCTTACAAAGCACCATTACCCAAGGGAGAGATTAAAGCTTGATGAGTTCATCTTCAAGGTAAGTATTCCTAACTGTTACTCTTGTTTTATTATTAGATAGATTTTCATGAATTATCTTACGAATGTATTTATCTCTCCATGATTAGGGTTACCTATACATTGACTTGAGTAGATTTTTTATTTGCACATTTTATTTTATGCTTACAAGATTTGGTGATAACTAAATTAGATTTATTTTACATTTTTATAAATTATATGACTAGCTAGTGTTATTGTGTGGTATTTCTTGACTAGAGGATTTGGAACCCTATCTAATGATATTATGTTGTAAGATACCTCTCAGTTAGGTATAATGAATCCATATTGATAATGACCCTGATTGTATAGATATACCAACAAGTGAAAGGGCTAGTTTGATTTATCTTCTCCAAGCTTGGATTGATTTATAGATCATCTTCACTTTCCCTTGTATAAATTTTGGTAAATTTGACGTGAAACTAACCCTTTTGGGTTTTACTTCATACTTAAATTTGTTTCCATTTATTATTTATTTCATTTATATATCACTGGGTCAAATCTATCAACTCAATATAACATAATGTACATAGGTTTAATATAGAATTTACTCGATCGACTCTTTTTGGCTTTGTGAAAGTCATTTTCTATTACATATAACTAGATTGATCTGATTAGCTTAGTTTACTTGATCACATAAAGATTTTTAGACTCAGTCGACCTAGTAAACTCTATTATTAGGTTAAAAATATTCATCTATATGACACAATATAAAATTAGTAATTCAACATCATTAAAATCATCATGTTCATTATCAACAACTTAGTCATTTTTTTCTTCATATTAGTCATGTTTTTCATAATTTACAGTTGATAAAATTATCACCTTATAGTAATCTAAGTTGAATAGATCAACTTAGTTATGTATTTTTTTCTTTCCCAAGAGACTCGGTTGACTTGTTTGATTATGTTTTAAACCTTTTTTTCAATAGATAGAATCAACCAAGTTGATTTTATTATGTACTATTTACATTCTTGGTCAACCCTATTGAAGCTATACTATTCAAGCAAAGGAATTATCTTTAATTTATATTAATTAGTTCATCTTTCATTTTGTTTCTTTATTACTTAGAGTATCACACATAGACTACATAAGAAAGTTTAATTTATTTATTTAGTCACATTGCTTTTTTTTTATTTGCACACACTTCTAAACTATAAAATATCAAAAAGCCTTAAAAATCTATACCCAAGGTCTACCTACTTGAATTTAATCACCAATGGGGAAGTCATATAAGTTTTATATCCATGTATAAATACATGGTTGATGTTATATATTTTCAAAGCACACGATACCCTTATTGTTGCAGGATTATGAAATGAGGGGGAAGGCCCCAATACCAAGCTAGTACTATCACAAATTCATATCCCTTTTAGAATTAAAAACTTGAAACCATATTTATCTTACCTTTATAGTTTATTTATAAATCCAAAAACTATATCACATTTATTTTTATAGTTATAATTTAGAACATTTAGGAATTACCACATAGATTAGCATTTATATTTTCAACATTAGTGCTTGCTCTTTGAAAATTGTATGTTTTATTGTAAAACTTGTATTATTCAGCATATTTAAAAGGTTTGAGTTATGTGCTACATATCCATCACTGAGTTGATCTAGTTGTCTATTTATTTATTCTAATGTATCTACTAATTAATGTTAGATCATCTAGAGTCATAACTGTCAAAACCTATCTTTACCTTCAGAACATAGTCGACCCTCTCAACTATCTCTTATATTCTTCCTTTCTATATAACATACTTATTATGTTCAACCTAGTCTATCACATGTTGGTATTTTACCTTATTACATAACATAGTCATTATGTTCAACACATTCTCTCACAGGTTGGTCTTTTACCCTTTTATAGGACATGGTTGTCCTATTTGACCCAATCTCTTATAGATATATTTTTTTTACCTTCAACACATATTCAACCTATCTAATTTTGTGTTTTACATAATTTTACAGATTAACCATACATATAACACATTTTACCTATTCAACTATGTCTATTACATCTTATCATGTTTTTCTCTCATAAAATAATGACAACTGGTTTGACCTACTATCATACCAATTTATCCTCATCTTTAACAAGTGTCCATCTTCATTCCCTTATCATGAATTTATTATTTGATGATAATATAGATTTGAATCAAAAAATTATGACGAGTTTCACTAATCCCAATAGGTTTACTAAAACACACCTTGTGGCACCTAACACAAATCAATGCAATGTCCATGTTATCACCTGCACTAATAACTATGGAACTTCTCCTTATTCTTCCACAACACTTAACCCCTTTTTTTCAATAGAAGATGAAATTGATCTTTATTACAAGGCTGAAATGATATTTTTCATCAAATAAATTCCTCAACATAGAGGTAAGGATCCTAAAGTCATCTATAACCTCATAATAGGACCTCATATAGGAGAACCCCAATCACCTTCCCCTAGTTTTTCCATAGGATTTGAGGCCATCCATGTTTTATCATGTACACCTTTCCCCTCTATCATGTCTCCTTCTCATGTCATGACATCATCTTATATGTCTTCTTCTACCTCCATGACAAGTATTTACACAAATATGTTAGGTTCAACCTTTAGTGGGGCTCTTCAAAATACCATCATGCATACCCATGATACTAGTGTATCTCATGATACTAATGATTTTTATGTTATTAGTTCAACTTACACTATTAATGCTTAGTATACCACTAGTACATCTCATGCTACTACCATTTATTATACCATTGATGCCTCTCATGCTACTAATGGTTTTTATGCTAATAATGCATCTCATGTTAAAACTACTTTTCATGACACTAGTGCGGTTTATGCCACTAACTCATCTCACACACATAGTGCATCTAAAGCTCATAATACCTCAAATTACACTAATTCATCAATTATTGCTTTCACTATCCACAATAGCGCTCAAACTAGTCAAAGTTTGTTAAAAAATCTTAAATAAATTCATACATTTCAAATCAATAATGAAATTTAAATGATGAAAATACAAAATCACCTATTAAATCTCCAAAACCAACCCAAACATGCTAAATAGGAAGAAAAAATCCCAATGTATCCCATCCCCTCCACCCCTCCTTTAGATATTCACATGGTAACCTCATATCATAACCCCCATTTATCAACAAAACTATCAAAATTTACAAAATTAACCTTTTATACTTTAAGTCTCCAACATTGACATAATAGGTATTACTCCCACTATCACTTAAAACAGATCTACATATCTTATCTTAAATTTAAAATTGTATGGTAACCTTTACAAAGATTGGGTTAAGCTTAAAAATGTCACTTCTACTAAACTCTTAGCTAAAATCCTTTTAGGAGATGTTTTATATTGGTATAATTGACTTAAAACAAGTCCATTACTAGCTTAGAAGACTTGGTCAATTAATTGGTTCAATAATTCCAAACTAGTGATCTTCCTGAAAATATATTGGCTCATTTCATCAATTGTAAACAACTAGAAACCAAAATGACACAAGTTTCCATCAAATGATGAAAATATTTATATAATAAATTTGAGCATAATATGGTGGATGAGAAACTCTTCCATCTATTTACTAATTTTAGTCACCCTAAATTACAATATCGTGTTAGTTTTATTTCTCCAAAAACATTAGAATAGGTTCTTGACTAATCCAAACATCAAGATTTTCTCATACGTCAATTTGAACCACCCCAACCTACAACAGGAACTTGCATGCTTGTCAAGAATAAAAACTATCATGTAACGAATGATGATGTTATTGATACTTATGAAACCATACACATTATCCAAGCCATTACTCTAAAAAATACCATAGAGCATGTTCCTTGAACTAACAATAATTCTCATCATAATCCCACATTTTCTCTAACAAAATGATACTAATGTGTACAAACCTTTGTCATTACAAGATATTTAAAAATGTCTTCCAAGATTTTTACAATGAGATATTGACCCCACATGTACTATGAAGACATGATATGATCTAGATATATATTTTTGCTTTCATATAAGTTGGGACCTTTCTCATGAAACTTGTAGACAATTAAGAAATGTTGCTATGGATTTTTTCCTTGTATTCAACTTTTACCACGAATCCCTTATACACAAACATAAACAAACTTATGACATAGCACTTAAATATCATGAAACTCAAACTAAGAATAAATATTTAAACCAAGATAATGCTCATATATATATATATATATATATATATATATATATATATATATATATATATATATATATAAGGATCCCATTCTCAATCAACAAGATAACATATATCAACCTACCCTTACTACCAATAACATTGAAAGTACTGTAGACCTTAACACCAATGATGAAAATGTGGTTAACATGACTAATATGAGGCAATAAGTTGATTATATCAACTCAACCCCAACGCCTAACCATCACACACCCTTAATATTTGACATTATTCAAGACACTTACCCATCCCATTTCATACAATTGGGTCACGAGGAACCAACACACATACAAGCATCACCTCTAACAACATAAATTGAACATACATCTCATACCATTGATATAAATTCTACTATTTCCCCAACTTCCATCTCTAAAAAAACCATCCCTCAAACTTCAAATAGTAGTTTTTCTACCCAACCACATCAAACACCTCAACAAACAACCACATCACCTAAAATCAATCAACCTACCTTAAACTAACCTAAATTAATCATACCTTATAAACATAAGTTTCATTATAAATCAAACCCCCTTTCAATAGATCCATTACAACACTATGCACCTTTATCCAATATTCATCTCATGGTTTATGATGATTGGGATCCTATCATGAAACTTTCCCATCTTTCATTCCATATTCCCTTATTATATATTACATGAAATTATCCCCGACATCATAATCACCTAATGCAATTATTTTTTGAAATGAACATCCCTCATCCTCCTCCCATAGGAAAAGAAGCTACCTTATCTAGATATGAAGATAAAATTCTCAAACAATGTGAAGAGATGTCCATCCATTTTGAAAAAATAGTGTACACCTCTCTATTACTGAGTTTCCTATCTCTTCTATGATTCCTAATGAGATATTGGTTTGTGCAGATGACCCTCCTTTATTCATTTGCATTCAAATATGTGATTTTAAGTTCAGAATTATTTAATTGATTAAGGTTCATGCACTTATATTTCCTCCCTTGATTTTATCAAAACATTTGGATACTTCTAATATAAAATTAAATATACACATAATACATGCTAAGGATACAATAGAAGATAATTGCCTCCTTTAGGTTATGTTTGTATTCCTATCACCATTCCACCCATCATTGCTCATGTGAAATTCATGATATTTAACTCTCTGATCTCTTACAATATCTTACTTGGTTGACCTTAGACACATCACATGAGATAAGTTGCTTCATTCACCTACTAATGTGTCAAATTTCCTTACAATGGTGTTATATACAAGATTCAAGGGGACATGAATCCTAGGAATTTTGAACAATTCCAAGAATGAGGTGTAATTAAAATACCCACCCTTTAACCCTTACCTAGTGTTTCATTTAGAGAATCCCAATGATTTAACTATCCCATCAAATCTACTAGAGGTTATAATGGTCATCCCAGTTTAATTAGATAATTTCTTCTAACCTCTTAGATTCAAATGATGATGAATTAGATGAGATAATCTTAAGGATCAAACTTTTTGATCTATCCCCTAACATCATTGCTCAACATCCTCCCTCTCATCAAACTTTCTCCCATAAAAAATAGTTTGACAAAATACTAACTACTTTAACCAAAACTAAACATTCAATTTACCATGCTTCCTTGATTGATAAAATTAACTCATCTACTATCAACTTACATACACCTGATTATGATTATGATTATTATTTAGATGACCCATTTTTAGTTAGATTCATTTAAGCTAAAAATATTGAGGTTCTTAGATATAATTCTTCTTTGTTACAATATTTCAATTATTATTCTATTATTTCTTCTCATATATTACTTGATGTTAGTTTTTACTCTACTATTCATAGGTTAGAGATGGAACACACACATATTACACTTCTAGTCACAAGAGAACCTAATAGGGTTATGTGTATGAACCATGCCATGATAATAACTTACCATTTTTCATGATATCATGATCCTTTCAATTTGCTTCCTCTATGGATGTTAGTCACTTTGCTTAGATCCGCTACACATGCATCCATCCATACATATAATCCTATTCCAATTTTCACTCTAGCTTATCCCTTCCTTGGTGATGGTCTTATACCATTACCTAAGCTTGATCCCTCATTCAAAAAATGGTAGATGAGCCTTAATGTGATATTCATAAAATTATTGGTCATTAGACCAAGCATTATCATCTACATCAGTAGCCATAAGCTTCTTCCTCTACCACTTTAGCTAGTAGACCTCCACCGCCTACTAATAGACATATTAATTGGTTACATGGAATAAATAACCATTCCTCTATTCATTTCTGAAAGCTTAGATAGTACATTGATACACTGTGCCTGGTCATTACATAACCCAAATATAAGACTATCCCACCTCCCAAGCTACTTATAAAGTACATCCATAAATATGGGGAAGTCTATTGTCTTTGGCATTAATGTACTACCCATCATACTAATAGGTTTTGAGTATTTCATCAGCATCTCTGACATTTCCCACAATCTATAATGGCACCAGTTGTTCCTCCTACTATGGATTTCCCACAAATGAAGGCTACTCATTCACATTTAGTTTCACCTCCTCATATATCCACATATACCATTCATATTCAGATACCTATTCCTCACATTGAGTATCCTAAATAGGAGGTACCACATGATCATCACTCATTTTATACTACACTTACATTTTCAATAGAGATGATATGAAGGGAAGTCTTTTCACAACCTCCCTCTAAGATTGATGAGACTTTGAATAACATTAGAATTCAAATATATAAAGATATGTCAGATGTTATGGATGACATTTATGGTTAGATATATCAATATCTGTGAACACAACATGGTGTTCTCTCACATTATTTATTTATCATTATATTACATGACTTGGATCAAATTTGGGATTAATTTATATATATTATATTTTTAAATATTTTTCAAACATGATTTCACTTAATTCTTTGGCATGAACCATTGTATTGGGATTTATATTTTACATGGTTTCATTCTCATTAGATTTCTCTTATGGCTCATTATTATTTTTCATGGCTTCAAACTTATCCTCATGATTTCAGTTATTTCACATGGATTCCTTTATTTTTATTCTGATGATTGTATGCTAATATCAAACTAAAATAATGATAATTTTTATTTTCACTTGGTTATAAAACCCTTATTCCCTTTGTATTTTATCTCTACCATATGATCAATTATAAAATATGAATTCTCATTGTACTACTTATATACACCAATCTATTTTATTTCTCTTATTTTCTTATTCATTTTTCACATACTAATAATAAAAATGGTTGAAACTTGAGAATACATATTGGTTCATTGTTGAGCCTAAGTTGTTTAGTCAGTCATATCTCTAGTTATTTTTTCTCCTATAAATAAAGTGTAAAGCTATTTCATGTTTAATAGTTTTATCTCTCATGTTGATTATTCCATATATATGTTTATCACTATCTTCTTTTTTCAAAACACCATCCCGTGTTACAACTATGTGATACGTCATTAGCTTCGAGTGGGGCATATATACACACACATTATTTTTAAACATTATCAATTATTAATATTTTCTCTCTTGATGGAACCCATGGATTACCAATCTCTTTGAGTGCATTCCTTAATGGAGAAATAGGAAAGGGGTAGGTAGACCATTGGTGATTCACAATATTATTGTCCCCTACCATCACTTAAAACCAAAAAAGTTCCCTCCTAAATGTTTCTATAAGCTTTAATACCTTCATTACACGCTCATCTAAGTAATTCACTACCTAATTTATCCCATTCCTAAGATAAATCTATTTTTACCATCCTTTGAATAATATTTAATGTTTTGAACATGTTCTAAGAATTGAGCACATTACGAGAATAAGCTAGTCCAACCAACTTAGTCTAGGACCTAACTGATCTATTTCCAAAATAATTAGGTCGACTGGATTGACTATGTTAGCTAAAAATTTTAAAGTGTTTAGGCATAGATCCATCTATATCTACACATATTTTAACCCCTTTTCAATAGATATAGATAGAATCATTCATTTTACATGTTTATTTTCTTATCCACCATTTTACTTAGCAAGTCATTGCTTAGGGTTTCATACTTTATTTGGAGAGAAGAATATTGTCTTGTGGAAAAATTATTTTGGATGAATAGGATAATTCATATAGCCTAGATGTAACCTATATATTTTATCCTTATGAACCACAAAAACCTCTTTAAAATCACCATTGGCCAAGGGAGAGATTGAGGCTTGATAGGTTCATCTTTAAGGCAGGTATTCCTAACTCTTATTCATCTTTTATTAGTAGACAAATTTACATATATTGGATTATAAATGTATTTCTCTCTCCATGCTTAGTATTACCTATAGTTGAATTATGTAGATTTATTTATTTATTTTTTAATTTTATGTTTATTATACTCCATTTTCCCCATAAGCTTTAATGAGCATTATATTAGATTTATTTTACTTTGTTAGAAACCATAAAACCTAGATAGGGTTATTATGTGGTATTTCTTGAATAGAGGATTTAGAACTCTCTCTAGTGATATTGTGGGGTAAGAGACCCCTTATTTAGGTTTAGTGGATCCATATTGGTCATGACCCTGATTGTATAAAAGTACCATAAGCAAAAATACTAGTTTAATTTATCTTCTCTGAGCTAGGATTGATTTATAGATTAACTTCAATTTCCCTTGTATATAATGTGTTGTATTATAGTTTAATATGCACCTAGGTTTGTCTTGAGTAGGATATTCTATGATTAAATAATTTATTGGGATACTTTTGGGCTCATCTTCTTTTGACATGGGACATCATTATGCTTACCCAGAGCCCAAGTGGTAAGCACAAGTCACCCAAGTAAGTTAAGAAGAAATAGTATAACACATGTTATAATCCCACTAACCAAGGGATGAAACCAATATAGCTCATTATATGATGATTTTGGGTAATTTGATAAATGAGATTCATCCACATGTCATCATCTTACCAACCCAGGGATGATACCAACACAATTAATTTCACAATCATTCTAGGTAAGTGGATAAGAGAGAGCCATCTATATACACAATATTTTTAAACTTTATCAATTACTGATGTTTTCTCTCTTTTAATAACCTTCAAAGTATTAATCTCTTTGAGTTCACTCCTTAAACAGTGCACTAGGAAAGGGGTGGGTAGACCTTTGGTAATTAAAAATATTTTTTCCCCTATATGACCACTTGAAACAAACATAAACCTCTCCTATCCATTTACTTATTATTTGGCACATCCCTTACACAATACTCAAAGCAATTAACCACCCCAAATAGCCCCTACCTAAGACAAAACCTCTTTTTTACATTTTTTGAATAAATTTCTCTTGGGCTGACCATATTCTTAGAATATAAGAATGTTATGGGATTAGTTCGACCTCAACAGACCTAGTCCTAGACTTGGCTACTTTATTTATTAAAGAATAGGGTTTATTATACCAGATATATTGGACAAAACTTTAAAATAGTTTAGGGTTAGATATGGATATATAAACACATCATTTTCTCCATTTCATAGAGAGAGAGATAAAGATAATCATTTATTTGTGTATCCACTTATCCACGATTATACTCATGGAGAGATTACTTAGGGTTTCATAGTACACTTGGAGAGAAAAATATTATATTATGGGATAGTATTTTATATGCATAGGATAATTCATGTATCCTCGAGATGACCTATATCTGTTATCCTTACAAAACACAACAACTTATTTCAAATAGCCATTGGCAAAGGGTAAGATTAAGGATCAATAGTTTGTCTTTGAGTTAACTATTCTTAACTCTTTCTATTGTTTATTAAGTAATATATTTGCATTTTTTAGCTTATGAATTTATTTATATCTCCATGCATCAATATTACCTCTACATTGACTTGAGTAGAGTTATTCTTAGCATGTTTATTTTTATGTTTATTACCCTACTTTTGTGCCACATGCTTTGGTGAGCCCTAGGTTAGATTTAATTTACTTTTTTTTTACATTGATAATAAAACATAAGACCTATCTAGATTTATTATATGATATTACTTGACTACAGACTTTCTAACCCTCTCTAGTTATATTGTGTGGTAAGGGACCCATTAATTAGGTCTATTGGATTCATATTGGTCATGACCCTGATTGTCTAAATGTACCAACAAGTGAAAGGGATGGTCTGATTTATCTTATCCAAACTAAGATTGATTTGTAGATAATATTCACTTTCCTTTATATATAAAATGTTGAACCAAACATGAATTATCTCTTGCAAGTTTTCCTTCATGCCTTAATTTATTATCATTTATTATATTTTCATTTTTACAGTGCGAGGTCTAATCTACCGACTCAGTCTAATAATATGTGTGTAGGTTTAACACACAGTCATTTTTATAGACTCTTTATTTATATGTGCATGTCATATTCAACCACATGTAACTAGATCAATTGACTTGAATCATTTCTTTGATTTACATAACTTTATCAGTAGGCTAAAAAATTAGTAACTAAATAACATAGTATAAAAATAGAAATTTTGACATATTAAAAATTATCATGTTCATTCTCACCAGCTTATTCATTTATGTTCATCATTTAGATACCTATTTTTCATAGTTTTTAGTATATAAAAATGTAACCTTACAATAAACTAGGGTGACTAGATCGTCATAGTTTTTTAATCTTGTTTTCCTTCCTAGAAGACTCAGTCAACTTATTTAATTTTGTTATTTTGGATCATGATCCAAAATACAACATCATCCTAGTCAATTTTATTATATACTATTTGCATACTTGGTCGTACGAACTGACACCGTGCTCTTCAAGCAAATGAATTAACTCATATTGTTAGTAATTAATTCACTTTTCATTTTTTTCTTACTTTCTTAGAGTAACACACATAAAATAAATAATAAAATTTTAATTTATAAATTTAGTCATAGTATTTTTATTATTCACACACTTTCAAATGACATAACATCAAAAGTCATTAAACAAATTCTACCTAAGTTCTACCTACTTGTATTTCAGCACCAAGGGGGAAATCATCTTGAATTTTTGCCCAAGTATAAATACATGGTTGATGGTGTATATTGGAAAATAACATGACACCCTTATCACTATGATATTGGGAATTGAGGGGGTAATCCCCAATACTAATCTAATTCCATCACCAATATAGATTCATCAATGACCACATGAACTACCTAAAACCATCCTTAGATTGCCTTTCTAGTTCCTTATTTATAGTTAGTTCTCTATCACATTTATTTATAAAATTATTATAATATAAAACATTCATGAATGACCACATAAATTATAATTTATATTTTTTTCTTTTCTCTTTGATAATTTCATGATGTATTATAAAACTTGTATCAACCAACATTGGTGATAGATTTATGTTGTGTGTCGTAACTCAATCGACTGGATTGATAAAAAAATTGTGTTTCTAAATTATTATACAAATAAAACCATATAATTTAGATTATTTTTTTTTAAAACTTATATCTACCTTCAAAACATAGTCAATATGCTCGATTGTGTCTCATATAGTCTCTATTTTCTAACAGAACACAATTTGTCTATTCGACGTAGTCTCTTACAAATTGCTTGTTTTGTTTTCCTTTAACACACATTTGACCTATATAACTATGTTTATTTTATAATATCTTAGTTTAACCATCTTTATAACATAGTGTACTAGTTTGACTATGTATTTTGTATCTTTTTCTATATACTTTCCTATAATATAGTACTGACTAGTTTGACTCAGTATCCTACTATTTGACCTTAATTTTTACCAATTTTTTAGTTTCCCTCTTTCACCATGAATATATTTATTAAGGATAATATATAATTTAATCAATAAAACATGATTATTTTTACCTATCCCAATAGGTTCTTTAAGACACATCTCGTGGCACCCATTATGGATCAAATCAATGTCCATGTTGTCACCCACACTACCAACTATGGAACCCCTCCCCACTCTTTCCTTACACTTAACCCTTTTTTTTATTTATAACATGATCATGGTATTGAATACATGACAAAAGTTATCTTTTTTATCAATGAAAACCCTCAACATAGAGGAAAAGATCCTATAACCATCTATAATCTCATGATGCGACGTGATTTAGGAGAACCCCATTCAACTTCCCGTACCTTTTCCCAAATATTTAAGGGAATCCCTTTATTTTCATCCTAATATTTCCCATATATAATGTCTCCTTCCCATACCATGACATCATCTTTTATATCTTCTTCAACCTCCATTCTAATTATTTCTACCAACATGGCAGTTTTAAATTCTAGTGGGGATCTTCAAAATACCCAAATCCTTAACCATGTTACCAATGCTTGTTTTGCCATCAATTCTTCATTTTTTACCAATTATTATTTTGTTACTAATTTTAATAATTCCACTAGTGTTGTATATGCTATTACCTCATCACACACTCATAGTGCATCCCAAGCTACTATTACCTCACATAATACTAATGCATCACATGATGAAACCACTAGAAAAAATTCTACTCAAACTAGTAAAATTCTATTTAAAATGCTTAACCAAATTCATACTTTTTAAAACTATAATACAAATCAAGTGATGAAAATTAAAATAACCTCATACATATCCAAAACCAACCTCACCAAATTCTATGTTGAGTACAAAATTCTAATGCCCACTCTCCCCCTAGGGATAAAATCATACCAAAACCTCTACTTATAAACAAAAGCATCCAACATTTAAAAAATTAACCTCTAGTAACTCAATTTGTTAACATTTACATATAAGGTGTCCCCCCCACCATCACTTATAACATATCTAAAGATCCTACATTGCATCTAAAAACATTTGGTAGCCTTTATAAAGATTGGGTTAAGCTTAATACTTTGGATGCCACCAAAATCTTAGCTAAAATTATCTCAAGAGATGCTTTAGATTAGTACAAGTAATTGAAAACCCAATCTATCACTAGCCTAGAATACTTGGTCAACCCACTGGTCCAAGAAATATAAACTAGTGGTCTTCCCAATAATAACTTAGTTATTTTATAAATTCCAAGTAATACAAAATAGAAACATCACAAGTTTTAATCAAATGATGGAATTTTTTTTCTAACATATCTAAGCATAATATGGTAGATGACAACTTATTCCACCTATTTACCAATGCTCTCCACCCTAGATTTTAATATAATGTTAGGACCCTCTCTCCAAAAACTTTGGAAGAATATCTTAACTAGGAAAAATTATAAGACTTCCTCATGCATTAATTTGAACCACCTCAATGTACAATAGGAACTCACATGCTCATCAAAGATAAAAATATTCATGTACCCAATGATGGTGTTATCGACAATTATGACACCATACACACCATCCAAGTTATTGATCCAAACAACACCATTGATCATGTTTCTCCCCCTAAAACCACTTATAATCCTACTCCCACATTTTTTAAACATAACCTTACTAATGTGCATAGACCATTATCCCTAGTAGAAATTCAAAAACGTCTTTCAATACATCTACCACAAGATATTGACCCCATACATCCTATGAAATCATGGTATGATTCAAGAAACGTTATTGGTTTCATGCAAGTTAGGACCATTCTCATGAGACTTGTAGACAATTAAGAAATCTTTCCATGGATTTTATTCTTGGTCCTAACTTTTACCATGAAGACCTTATCTAAAAATGTCAACAATAATATGACATAATGCTTAAAGCCCAATGAACACAAAATAAAAATAAAAATATAAATCAAGCTAATGCTCATTTAGTTATCTACAAAGATCCCCTTCCTAACTACCAAGACAACATTTAACAACCTAATCCTAATACTAACAACGTTGAATTTATTATAGACCTTAACACCAATGACAAAAATGTGGTTAATATGACTAATATGAGAATATTTTTGTGCTTATATTGTCTCAAATCCAAAAACTACACTTCACACCTTTCAACCATTATGCATCATTCAAGACACTTCACCATCCCATCTCATGGAATTAGGGAAAGAGGAACTAATACACATGCAAACACCACTTCCTACTTCATAAATTTATCATACCTCTCATATCATTGATATAATCTCTACTCTTCCCCCAACCTCCATACCATAAGACATCACACCTCAAACTTCAAATATTATTCCTTCTACTCAACCACAAGAAATACCTCAACCAACCATCACATCACCTAATGTCACTTAACCCAATATAAAACAACCTAAACCAACCAGACCCTATAAATACAAGTTTAGTTTTACCTCCAACCCTCCTTCCTAGGAGATCTTACAACACTATGCACCTATATCTAATAATCTTCTCATGGATTATGATGAATGGGATCTTATTGCATAACTCTCTCAAATTACATCTTAAATCCCCTTCTTAGAGCTAATGATAACTTCCTCTTACATCAAAATAACCTAATGCAATTATTATTCAAAATGAATATCCATCATCCTCCTAATGTAGGTAAATAATCTACCTTATCTAGATCTAAAGATAACATACTTCAATAATGTGAGGAGATGTCCATCCATGTTGATGAAACAATGGACACTTCCATCTCATTTTTGTTCCATGTCTCTTCTATAATTCTTGATGAGATATTAATTCAATCATATGATCATCCTTTATTCATTAGCATCCAAATAGGTGATATCCAATATAAGCATGCTTTAATTGATGAAGGTTCAGGTACTTGTGTTATCTCCCTTGAATTTATTAAGGCACTTAGATATTTTAAATGCAACCTCAAATCCACACATAGTACGTCTCAAAGCTATGACAGAAGGTAAATGAATCCTCTAGGTTGTATGTTTATCTTCCTATTTCCATTCATCCTATTACCATCCATGTGACAGTTATGATCTTTAACTTTCCACTTTATTACAATATCTTACTCAATTGACCTTGGACTCATCATACAATAGAAATTACTTCATCTGCATGCCAATTTGTCAAATTTCATCACAATGGAGCTATATACAATATTCAAGGGGAAATGAATCCTTGAAATTTCAAAAAATTATAAATACATTATGTATTTAAAGTACACACACTTGACCCATTACCTAGTGTCCCATTTTGGGAATCCCAACACTTCAACTATCCAGTTAACTCTGCTTGAGGTTATAATGGTCACCCTAAATCAATTAATAATATTCCACCTAACCTTTTAAACTCTAATGATGATGATGACGATTTGGATGAGATAATACTAAAGATCAAAACATTTTATCTTTCTCCTCACACCATCACCTAACTTCCTCCTTCTCTTCAACCTTGATCCTATCAGTAACCTTCTGATGACATACTAGTTACACTGACAAAAACTAGACACTCTATTCACCATGTTTCCTTGGATAATAAAATAATTATTACATGTAATATCAACTTTCATACACCTAATTATGATGATGTTGATGCCTTATATGATCCATTTTTATCTATATTCATCTAAGCTATAAACATTAAAGTTTTTAGATATCACTCTTCTTTATTTTAGTCTTTTCATTATGCTTATATTTTTCTTCCTTTTATAATACCTAGTATTAGTTTTTCCACTAATATTCATAGGGTAGAGATGGAACACTCACATGGTGTCCCCCCAGTCATAACAGATCCTCTTAAGAGTATTCTAATGGATCATGCCTTGAAATGTTTTTATAGTTTTGATATATGTAATGAATTTTATAATATTCTTCCTTCAAGGATGTTAGCCACTATTATTAGACCTATTGCATAACTAACCTTACCTAAAAATGAGCTTAATCAAGTTTTTGATTTAGCCCATAGCTTCATTGGTGATGGTCTTCCTCCCTTACCACAACTTGATCCCTTACTTGCACAATGGGCATATTAACCTTATTGAGATATTCATAGAGTTCTAATATTTCCATATATATCAACATCCCTAGGCTTTCTTTTATACTCCTTCATCTATTCAACACCCATAGTCTACTAATAGATGCATTTTTTACTTCCACATGATAAATAACCATTATTCTACCCACTATTAAAAACTTAGGCAATATATTGACACATTATGACTAATCACTACTCAGTCAAAAGATAAGACTATACCTCCTCCCAAGATACTTCCAGAGTACATTCTTAAATATAGGGAAATCTATTGTCTTTAGAACAAGTGTTATACCCATCATACCGATTTATGTCATGTACTCCAACAATGTCTTCATGATTTCCCATAGTTGACACTAGCACTAGTTATTTCTCCTCTTTTATATCAACCACACAAGAATGATATTCCTTATATGTTGATTATACCTCCTCCTAGTTCCAAATATACCATTTCCATCAAGACATCCATTCCTCATATTGAGTATATGACACATGAGATACCAAATGTGCATTACTCTTCTTTTGATACTACTACCTTTTCAGTTGAGATGATATAGATGGAGATCTTTGTACAACATTCTATGAAGATTGATGACACTTTGGTTAGCATCATAATTCATCTACATAGGGATGTTTCAGATGTTATGGATGACATTTTTGGTCAAATATATTAGTATTTGTGAACATGGCAAGGTGTTTTTTCACATTATTATATTTTATGATTTTGATTAGGTTTGTGATCCATTTATATATCTTATATTTTTGACTGTGTCAAACTTGATTTCACTTAACCATTTTTTCATGAACCATTATATTATGCTTTATGTGTTTTACATTGTTTCATTATATTTCACATTTTCTTGTGGCTTATTCTCTTTATGAATGCAAACTTATGTTTATGATTTCATTTATTTCATGGATTTCTTTATTTTATCTATAATGATTATTTGATATCTTTTACATCCAAATAAAGATAATTTTTATTGTGACTTAGTTATATAACTCTGGTTCCCCTTATATTTTATATTTACCATGTGATCAATTAGCAAACAATATTTCTCATTGTAATACTATTATACACTGATCTATTTGAATCTCCTTTTTTCCCTTATTTTCCTTTCACATGATAAGAATACATATTGGTTCATAGGTAAGCCTAAGTTATTTAGTCAGTCATATATCTGGTTACTCTCCTTTAACCAAAGTCTAGATCTCATTCATGTGAATTGGTTTTATCACTCCTTAGTTATTCCAAATCTTTATGGAGGAGGAATCACAAAAACCATAAAAAAAGTTAAAGGCCAAATCATTTAAACAAAAGGTAATAATACAAAAGCAAATATTTATTTCAAAAGTTTGCTCACACCAAAAGACATGATTTACTATCTTTATAAAATCTCCAATTTCTTATTTACACTCCAACTCCACTGTTGCCTTCATGATAAAGCCAAGGTCTATTAAGGTGTGATAGGCTCATATATTGGGATAGGAGAAGAAAAAAAACTATAAGTACTACCAACTTTCTCACACAAATACCCAATATTTAAAGTATACTGATGGATCTATATGACGTCCTAAGGAATGGGGAGCATCTTGTGGGAAAGTAGGTTCATTTAAATTTCCTTTTTATATAACCTTCATGAATTTCATTTTAGTATCTCACATATTTGCCTGTAAAGATTTGTGCTTATTGTGAGCAGGTATACTTTGTATTTTGATGGTCACCAGATTCTTCGTGTCTCTCCTTCCTACCTAGTATGCCTCATGTTTACTAATGTTTTCTCATAAACACATATGTCATGATTTTTACATTCCCTATTTCATTACAACATTCTTAATATTTGTCTTGAATAATAATTTTTTATTAACTGATCATACCCCCTAGGATTTCCCTTTGTGAGTTGCAAAGTAAGATAATGGATAGGACCAATCTCTCCTCACAAATTAACATTAAAAAACATTCCCTTGTTTTTCCCCTTATTTAACATTCACATCATTGGTGTTCACCTTATGAATTGTAGTGTAAGATTATGGATAGGACTAGGCTCTCCTCACAAATTACCATATTATAAAATCTCTAAATTATTCCCACTTTTATTTCCATCTCATTGGTATTCCCCTTGTTAGTTGTAGTGTAAAACCTTGGACATGACCAAGACCTCTTCACAAAATATTCTAATAAATAGTTCATACAATAACCAAGTCACAATAAATTTACATGCTTCAAATTTGAGTTAATTTGTGTTACATTTTGATTTACACATCATTTACATCCCATCTTGATTTTGTATGTTTTATGATTACTTCATTAACACTTCACTTTTATCTTCTTATTTTCTGATTGCATTTATGTTTACAATGATTTTATTAAAATTCTCATACGTCCCATCTTGACTTAGTATGATTAATTTTATCTATACTCACATTTTTTTTATTTTCATAGTTACCAACTTGACATAGTATGACTTTTATTTGTTTTAATTTTGTTAAAATCCTATACATGGTTTGAAAACATTTTATTGCATTTTAATATACCATTTTGGTTTCTTATATTTATTCATATTTTGTTTTTCACATTTCCCATCATGATATAGTGTGTATTACATTTGTTTAAATTATTTATACTTTTCCAAATCATTTTTATTTTCTTTTTAAACATGATGTGTATCACAAAATGTCATAAAATGAAACATCCATCACTTATTTCTCATATAATATATAACAAAAGTAAAAATACATGTGCTAGAAAGGAAATATATCCATAGATCCATCCATAGATAAATATAAATCATAGATAAATAAATGTCTATATAAATATATATACTATGAGTTTGATATAATATAATATAATATAAAATAAAATATTGACATCTCTAAAGTTGTGATCCATCATCTATATCTTTTGTCTGAGCCACACTACCCATGGATGCCTTTGACGGACCCATTTGAATGGTAGATTGTAATGAAGTAATTTGGGATCTCAAGCCATTGGTATGTCACTTTAGATTAGCCACAAAGGACTACATGTGTCTAAGTGATATAATGGTCACCATATGAGTGGCTTGCTCCTATGACAATGTTTGTCATGCTCAAACCTCTCACTCTCCTACTCTTATATATGGGTGTGAACCATCTCCTTTCACCTACATCTATAAAACAACGTCCTCCATCAATCTAAACTAGCTAATATAAGTTGGTGTATATGTTAACACAAGATCTACCAAGGTGGATGGATCATAATGCAAAAAAACTCCATTTAAAATATCATGGTGTGCAGCCACAATCATGGCTCTCCATATGGTCTCCTCCATTGCATTACATGAAAAATGAAAAACCAAATATACATAAAATTTAATGTGTGTGTGTGTGTATGTGTACACACACACACACACACACAAACCATATATCTATCACTAAATACATAAACAATAATGTAAATAGTGATATATTTTAAAAACTTATTAAATCAAAGCATTTATCACCAGTGCTAGTGTCACCAACCATGGTTTTCCCATCATCTCAACTATTGAGCACATCCTCTATTAGTTTCCTTCATACAAGTGCAAAACTAGGAGTATCCACCTGAGCCCATCATGGGCCCCTCCTTGGAGGAGTCTCTATTGAGAAACATCTCAACTATTGAGCACATCCTCTATTAGTTGCCTTCATACAAGTGCAAAACTAGGAGTATCCACCTGAGCCCATCATGGGCCCCTCCTTGGAGGAGTCTCTATTGAGAAATTGTGTACTTCAACCACCATAGGATCACCATGTATGACTACTCATGCTTGTGTCCCCTCTCATTGATGGTGCCTTTCCCTCTTATGATATTTATGTGGTTTTTTTCACCCATGTTATGGCTTTGATCCCACATTCTTAACTAAAACATCTAAAACCATAACATCCTCTACCCTAGGAATTGTTTCCTCCTACTATTGTGCTTATCCAATCTATGGTATCACCCACCAAGGCCTAATAATAGGTATTTTATTAGGCACCCTTATGCCTTCTCTCCCTCTCAATTCTTTTCCATGTCATTCCAAATAAGAAAGCACTACTAGAGGAACTTCTAGATGTGGTAGGCCTAGTTGCCTTTGTACATAAGATATTATATGTTGCTCTACCCTTGAATTATAATGGCCTATGATCTAAAGGCATGCCAAAACCATAAAAATGGTGGACTAAGTCATCCATATCAAATTAATATAAGTGTAAGGATACCACACTATCTACCCTCCTGTAATAGTATGTAATGTTGGGACATGGGGCATGACATGCACTAAATGATCTTGCCTCCCTTACACCACCTAAGGTAACCTATCATTGATTGTATGGGGCAATTAAAATGAAAAATACATAAGAAATCACTCATATATCCATGCACTCATCATAATAATGGGGTCCCTAATCTTTTAACCCCAAGTCAACATCCATATATATCATATATGAACTGTACCTGAATGATAGAGCCTCAATCATATAATGCACCTTGCTCTAGGATGGACTAACATAAGGATACCACATAAAATAATACCTTCCCATCCATCTTGTGACATAGTACATGTGCTATCATAAGTACTATTAATGCCTTCTAAATATATGGAATGGCTAAGATATACACATCAAACAAACTAACCCAAAAACTAGGGTAAATCCTCCCTAAGCCTATTATCCAATTGGCTAAGGTTCACCTCACATCCTTCATCTCTAGCACATCACATATTATCAAATTACCGATAGTAGGATTTTTAAGTAAGGCATGGGCATCCTCAAAGGTGATGCCCACCTCTATCATATCCCCCTCCACCTCCAATAACAAAGTGTTTTTCAATTGCTCCCATGCTCCTAGGAATATGATGACTAGATCAAGACTAAGAGGGATCCTCCTCATCTCCATGATGCCTCCAAATCATAAGGAAACCATCCAATTTAGATCCACATATGATATGTTCTTTAGTAAATTTGGTATCCATAATGCATCAACCCAATTCCAAAATCTCCATCACCTCTTTAAAATATCAAACAACATAGAATGTATTAGATCTTGATGCCATAATAATCAAATACATTGTTAAATATTCTCAAAAAACTAAAAAATGAACTATTCATTAGCCTATTTGTCTTATTTTTACCTTTTCCTATACAATCATCAATTTTGATACTAAATCAGCCCTATCACCTCTTTGTCATATTAAATATTCCCTTTGGTACATAATCAACCTATTCCTACAGACATAGTAGGCCCTTTTGATACTAAATCAGCCTTGTCACCTCCTTGACATACTAAATTGGCCTTTGAGTGCACAGTTGGCCTATTCCTACAAAGACAATCAACATTTTGATACTAAATTAACCATTTACTATCATTTTCATGCTATACAACCCTATACCATGTATTTTGCCTCCTTTAATAGACTTTATAATCCACCTACTATATATTACATTGGATAGAAGGTATTATGTCAGACATACTTATTTTTCTAATTACATTGGCTCTCTATTATGTAGTTAGATACCCTTAATGGTACTAAATTAGCATTATACTATGCAATCAACCACCTTGACTTCTATCACCCTTTCAAACTAAGTCGATAGGGTTGAGCGTATTCTTAATTTATGGTGACTTTTTAGCCATTTACCATAAATGTGTTAGGCATTTATTTGACTAATTCCTTACTAACTAATATATTGTTATACCCCTAGTTTACCTAAAAAAAATCTTGTGGTCATTTTGAATATTTACATGTTGTTTAACATATATTGTTCTATATATAAGCTTAAATTAAATTAAAATTAATTAAAAAATTGAAATTAATACATTACTTACCTGAGTTGCACTAGCTATGGCTGTTAGGTGTCGTCCATGTCAAAGCTGTCGTCTCCTCACCATTGTCACTCTAGGGGTTCAACTATGTCTCTAAAAGAAATATTTTTTAGGAATAGTAAAAATAATAAATAAATTAATTTTACCCTATTTATATTTACTATTAAAAATTATTTACCTGTCAATTATTTACCAATAGATTTCATTTTTTTCCCATAACTTTGTTTCTAATAACTCTTTTTCTAAACTAAAATATGTTTTGAAATATTTGTGTCATAGAGAATTATTCTGCATATTCCATGTATATTTTATGAAATTTTGTTTATTTTTTCTTATTTTATAGGTTCACTTAATATTCCCTACATTGAACACCTTCACACTTATCTCACTACCATCCTCTTCTACAGTGCTAAGGTAAGTAAAGGTATGTATTTTTCAAATTTGTCTTTTCATTTATCTTATTTAATTTTTACTTTAATTTATAGATCTCAATGTTGTGTGTTTTTATGTTATTTTCCCAAAACACCATCATGTGTTATAACTACATGACACATGATGAGCTTCAAGTGGGGGATATATATACAAAAAATATTTTTAAACTATATTAATTAATGATTCTTTCTCTTGAAGGAACACATCAAGTCTCAATCTCTTTGAGTTCATGGTTTAAAAGGTACACTAAGAAAGGGGTGGGTAGAGCATTAGTTATTCACAATATTATTTCCCCCTATACCAACAATTGAAACTAACAAAAACCTCTCCTTTACATTACATAAGATTTGAAACCTCCCTTACACACTCCTCCAAGTAATTCACCACTTCAAATAGCCCCTACCTAAACAAAACATCTTTTCTAAATTTACCAAATAAAGTTGGTATGGGCCAACCCTGTTCTTAAAATATAATAATGTAATGGGATTAGGTCAAACTTATCCTACATATTCTAGGATATAAATTCATTATTTAATTAGTAACATGTTTGATTGGGCCAACTATATCAACTAAAAACTTAAAATATTTTAGGGTTATATACAACTATATAAACACATCCTTTCCACCATTTCACACACACACACACACACACACACACACACACACACACACACACACACACACACACACACACACACACACACACACACACACACACACACACACACACACACACATATATCGATAGTCATTTATTTGTGCATCTACTTAGCCATCATTTTACATGAGGAGACATTGCTTAGGGTTTGACACTACACTTGGAGAAAAGAATATTGTCTTATGGGAAAAGTCCTTTGGATGCATACGAGAAATTGGGTAGCATGGATCTAATCTATATTTTTTATCCTTACAAACCCTAAAAATCTCTTTTAAAGCACCATTGGCCAAGGGAGATATTGAGGATCGATGGGTTTGTCTTCAAGGTAGGCATTCCTAACCCTTGTACTTATTTATTAGGTAGATATATTTGGATTTATTAGCTTATTAATGTGTTTCTCTCTCCATGTATTAGTATTACCTCTAAATTGACTTTAGTATAGTTCTCTTTCACATGTTTACTTATATGTTTACTACCCCCATTTTGTACTAAATGCTTTGGTGAGCACTAGGTTAGATTTTCTTTACTTTGATAAGAAAACATAGGACCTATCTAGGGTTATTATATGATATTACTTAACTAGAGGCTTTAGAACCCTCCATAGTGATATTGTGTGATGTGTGACCCATTAGTTAGGTCTAGTAGATACATATTGGTCATGATCCTTATTATATAAATGTAGGAACAAATGAAAGGGCTACTGTGATTTATCTTCTTTGAGTTAGGATTCTTTTTTATATCAGCTTCACTTTCCATTATATACACAATCCACATGTCATCATCCTACCAACTCAAGGGTGACATCAATAGATTTCATCTTAAGATGAATTTGGAGAAGTAGAGAATTGATAACCATCCACTTATCTTCATCATGCTAACCTAAGGATGATGTTAACATGGCTCATTATACAATCAATATGGGTGAACATAATAGTTAGAAATGTCCACTTATCACCATCCCATTAACCTAGTGATGATGCCAACATTCATTATATGATCATTAGAGACAATTCATATAGTGATAACCATCCACTTATCACCATCCCATTAACCTAGAGGTGGATTAGTTCATGATAATGACTTTTACACCAAACAAGTAGATCATCAGGATCTTGTCAAATGTCATTATCCCACTAACCACAACCAAGAGAATAAAGTACATAATACCAAATTTTAGATATGAATGGAGTAGCGATATGTAACCATGTATCTATTATCCATATAGCCAAATAAAATATACATGGATTCCAAGTTCAAAATCTTGAAAAGGGGACATTTGTCACATTATGTTGATAAGGCATCTAGGATTAAGTACAAGAAACCACATTGGAATAAAATCCATAGTAATTGGCATTCTAAAATCAAAATTAAAAGAATAAAAGTAGAGAGGGAATGTAATGAAATACCTTATTCCAATTAATTCTTATGCATTAGTGACTTAGGACATTCAATTCTCAAATCTAGTCAATCTAAAGCAATATTATTTGATTTGCAATACCTGATTTGATCACATTATAGGGCCTCCTAGCTACCAAGTGAAAACTATGAATTTGTGATCTAAATGAACCAAGCTATTTCAAACTATTTATAGAAAAAAACATATTATTGTCTATGTTTAAACGGCCTCATCATCTCGCATTCCTCCTCCATTTATATTTTTAATTTTTGGGCCAATTAAGTGTACAAATATAATGTTTGTTTTGACAACTCTCAATCATGATTTGAATCACTTATCAATAATTTGGGATGAGGAAAATCATATGGAACCATATAGGGCACAATACCATCTGTTAATTTTCACACAATGATATGGAGATGACCTTTCGTAATATATTCATTTACCTTATATAATGATGTAGTTAAGCCAAAGTTAATGCCCTATTTTTACTTACTATTTTATTTATTTATGAATTGTAAAAACTATAAGAAAAATAATAAATTTTTGAATTAGTAACACCCTTGTACCATACATGACTGGGAATGTGTTCAATATGTACTATAGGCTCCTTATTATAGAGATGACCTATATTCAGGACATGGTCAATTCATGGATCACTATAAATAATATCCATAAAAAATTGAAATAGTGGGATGGAAACCCAAGAAATTTTTCCATTCAAGGACCTACTTATTATGTTCCCATAGTTACCTTTAGACTAGGGGTAAGAATTGATATGGCCTTATTAAATAGAATATATGGCTTCCCAAGCATTTCTTATGTTGATGAGGTATGCATCTTATTACTTGATATCATATAATTTCTAAAAAATAATTACCTTAGGGGATATAATCAACTCCAATTTGGTTCATCGACTAAAAAATGTAGGAATATTATCATATTATAAATTTTACATGATGTCTTATTTGGTGGATGTTGTGACTATAATAGTGCATTAAACTTATGAGGAACCCTAGAAACCATCTACATAGTATCTAAATAACATTATTTGTGATGATTTCAATGTACTAATTTTTTATAAGTTTAAGAAGAAAATTCAAAGGCTGATAAATACGTTTTATGCTAGGGTTTACTAGGCTATTAATGAGTAGAACATTCCTAGATTATCAGAACCCACAAAGAGAGATATTCAAAGAATGGGTGATTGTTAGTTCTATCCTGATTGTACTATAGTCTTGATAAAAAGTACCAAGGTATAAGATCTATATTTACCACGAATAATTTATAAAAAATTGGTTGATTAATAAATTACTGCTTAGTTATATGATAGTGTTGATGTTGAGTTATGAAAGGCTAAGTAAGCAACTATACACCCAACCCCTCTCAGCATCGATTGAATACAATATACAGGGAAGGAATAATTTTAATATGTGGGTAAAATAAAGGTGAATTATATATTGGAATGGGAATATTTTAGGCATTAGGATCCTAAGAAGAATATTAGGGATAACATAAATAAATATGAGAAGGTGGGAATTAACTATGGGCACTAATCTTATAGTCATGATATTTTATTCATGAATGCTAAGGATTATACCAAATTTTCCATAATGATGCATAGAGTAAATATGTCAATGATTTTACCTAATGAATCCAATGTTATCCTAAAATTACTAGTTAATATGCCAAGAGTATCAAAAGAGAACAATGGGTTTCTAAACCTATTCATGCTCCCCCTTTCCTCAATTATAATCATATACCTAGGAATCCATCTAAGAGAGAAAATATTGTAGAAATAGTTGAGGCTACCCCAGGTTCCCATACACATTTAGTTTTTGTTTCCTCTTCTCAAAATGTATCTAGCATAAAGGGATCTACATGTTCTAGTGGAGTAGTGGTGATATTATCTATGTTTCCTCTACCTCCACTAACCACAATGAAACATGTAAATTAGATTGCCTTCTTGACTCAATTTCCTATTGTTTCATCTCTTTTTTCACCACTTATTTTAATAACACCACCAATGGTAGTTCTCAATTTATTGGGAATCCATATGCACCTCCCACAAATTTCCCTAGTGGTTACTATCATTCCCACTTCACTACCACCTATTCCCATTATAACCCCTGAATCTCCCAATCCACCTTCAAAGGGATAGCCCCCATTAACACTATGCCATGAATTAATTATAATAAAAATTACAAAACACCTCTAATCTCAACTTAGAAAGTGCAAGTAGATGATATAATACAAGATGTTAAAAGAGAAGAAAAGAATAAATGAAGAGGCTGATGAAGATCAAAACCTATTAAAATATATGATAGTGAATAAAAAGATAAAATATGTAAAATTAAATAATAATGGGTGTCAAAAATATAAATTGAAGAGATATAATCATTCTATGAAATAATAGATGAGGATGAGGAAGATGAGTGGATGACAAAAGAAGAGACTCAATGTAGAAGGACTGAGGTATTAGGGGAATTTGAGGAAGTTGATCAAGGGAAAGTCATCTCAGTAAACATAATGTTTTTGCAAAACAAATAAGGAGATATGAAATATGAGGCACAATCAAAAGTGCAATCCTCAATAATAGGGACATCACTATGCACACCAACATACTCTTCAACTCAAACTACCATGGTTCTAATTGCAGTAAAAATCACCTTAGCTACATCCTCTAAGAGTGTAAGTACACAAGTTCCCTATTATTTGGTGACTTATTAAATAACTTTTACTATAATTTATATAACATAAAATCCTCATTATTTACATTCTTTAAGCCCATGAAAAGATCGCAAAGTGGCCATAATGCAAGTTTTGCCAATAATAGTCCAATTTACTATGATTTCGGTTTTTCACCCTAACCAACCTACTAAGATTCATCTTAATATGTCTAATACCACTATAATTTCTTACAAATAAGTCATAAAGTACATGAAAAATATAATTAGTTCCCTAGATACTTACTTATTATTTAGTGGAGTTCGTTCCCTATCCCCTGGGACATCAAGTAAAGTGCACTTTTAAATTTTAGTATCTAATTCCATTTTTTATACATAGGCTACACCTTCTATGTTATCTACATAGATGGTAATGCCCATTGTCTATGTTATCTAGGTATATTCCCCTATAATTCTATTAGAAAAGGTAACTAGGAAGACTAAGTATATCCTTGATACCTCAACATAGAATAAAGTCACTAGATGGAGGAAGTCCATACCTCATTTCGATTAAATGGGGACATCTTCCATAAAAAAAATTTACCCTCTATATTAATATCATTATACTTATCCTATATTCATAGAGAAATATAATTTTGAAGTTATATTGAATGTCCCTTGTGGATTCAAAAACTACAACAAGAGGAGGCAAATAGACAAAACCTAGTGATTATTAAGCAATAAGTGGTCAAGTTTTGTTTTCATAAACAAAAAAACACTTAAGGAAGCTAAATATGAAGACTATGGTTGCTTAGGGATAATATTTAGAATAATAACAAATACAATACATATTTTCCTTGACCCAAAGGATAAAATAAACCGCTTTGACCTAGATCGATATAGGGAAGATCCCTCAATTTTTTTATATGCTACTAGGGGTGTAATAAAGTAGATGTTCATAATAAATGACAAGTATATATATAGATCATAAGAGAGGATCACTATTCAAGAACCAAAATAATTAATAGAATGTACAGTGTATAACTAAAAAGATGTAGGATATTATTCAATTAATAAGGTTTGCAAAGGTCACATCCCATACAAAGTTGAGGGACATTCTATAATTATTTAATAAAGTTAAAGATATTGATAGTAATCTATGATTCCTAATATAGGTGACAAAAAATAAGGCATATTCCTAACTGAACATAATAATATCACTAAAAGTTGCTTGGGCCCATAATGACATGCCCATTAAGAGGGATATATTGCTTGACTATCATTAAGAGAGGAAACATTTAGTGAAACAATTTACAATTCAAGAGAGAGAGAGGGGAAATATCCATTTTAAATGACATGAGGGTCACTGATGTGAGCACTCCTCTTGGGTGGTTAGTTACTAGCTATAGTTTGAAATAAAGCATAAGGTCAAGCAGTTACATGTATTTGATGATTAAAAACTAGTTGTTAACCAGATCAAAAAGAAACTATTAATGTAAGATAACTTACTTGAAGAAGTAAAAATACCAAACATGTGATCTAATTGAATCCTTTAAATCATTCAACAACAGGGCCATCCCAAGGGAAGGAAATGAGATAGTAGATTCACTATTAGCTTCAACTACTAATTTAACACCGATCCAAGAATATAAAATGCATAAATTATTTATGGATCTAGTTCCTTGTCCCTTTTTCCTAGAAAATATTGATAACTTATAGGTATTTTAGGATGATCATTAGATTGTATAATTTATTAATAGTTCTATATCCTTTGGTCTTATATAATAGATGAAAAGGATTTTTAACCCATTCATATTGAATATTTAGGAGAAGATGGTGTCTTATAGATGAAACATAACTATATTCCCATGGGGATGATTTACCTAGAGAAATATTTTGATGTGGATCCATAAGAATAAAAATATAAACAACATAAAGTGACTGAATCTGGTTGTATCAAAGAGAATCTAGGCACTAACCAACATCCAAAGTATGTACACATTGGCTTGAGTTTCACTCAAAGTGAGAAATAAAAGTTGAAGATTATGATAACATAATATATAGACATGATCACCTAGATGTATGAATACCTAAAGTTATTTGTCCTTAGCATCATCACACATACCATCCCAGTGAATTCAAATCATAATCCCTTCAGGCAGAGACATAGGCTAGTAAACACAAATATGAAACCTCTCATTAAAATAGAAGTACAAAAAAAATTATATTTTAAGATTGTTTTTGCAATTAGGGATTATACTTGGGTATCAAACTAATTCAAGTCAGGAAGAAGAATGGATAAATTAGGCTCTATATCAACTTCATAAAGCTGAACTAAGCATCTAAAAAAGATAACTATCCTTTTCCTTCTATTGATGATGTAATTCAAATGGTTAGTGGATCCAATATTATGTCCTTATTGTATGGATTCCCAAGATATAATTAATTTTTACTTGAATTATAAGATATAATGAAGATGACCACCACCAAGTGGGGAACTTTTTCATATGAAAAGATGCCTTTTGGCCTAATCAATGTAGGAGCAATCTTCCATCAAGATATAGAATTTTCCTTTTAGGGAATCACTTAATTTACCATAATTTATATGTATGACCTAATAGTGTTTTCAAAATATAGATTTGATCATTCATTCCATCTAAAAAAAATGTTTGATAGATGTAGAAGATATGGAGTATCACTCGATCCAAAGAAGATCATCTTTGGAGTCACTAAAGTAAAACCATTAGGCCATGCCATCACTAAGGAGGGGATATACATTGATCCAAAATGAGACTAAAACATTTCTAAGTTGATGTCTCCTAATAAAAATAAAGAGATGAAGTTTTCAAGTTGGTAAGATAAACTTTATAAGAAAATTTATTTCTGTGTTTGCAAAGATTTTCAAGATATTGAATGTCATGTTGAAGCAGTATGCTAAAATATACATTTAGACAACAAAATACAAGAAATATTTTTAGGAAATCAAAATTTCCATTTCTCAAGCTCTACTTCTAATCATCTCAACTTCAAATAACTATTTCTACCTTTACTCATTTTATTCAGAGCAAACTATAGTAGTTGTACTCATGCAAAAGGTAGATGATAATGAACATCCATTTGCATTCATGAGTATTAACTTGAAAAATTTAGATTTAAAGTATTCAATGATAGATAAACATATATATGCACTGATCAAAGTGGTAAAGAAGTTCATGCACTATATTCTACGGAACAGGGTGTATGCCATCATTCTTGGCCTGATTATCAAGCTCACACTTAGCTAAAATGAATTGGGTGAAATAAGAGGTAAATATATGGAAAATTACATGATTTTAATCTTGAGATCAGACCATACAAGATGGCTTGAGGCTAGGTAATCCTTCAACTCATAGCTAAGATTAGTCCACACATTTATATTAAATAAATCAATGAGACCCATATAACTAGTGTTGAATGGTATACTCAAATCATCCACTATTTACTCCTAATTATATTTCCCTTTGAGATAAATAGAAAACAAACATGAACCCTTAGACTCAAATCATACAATTATATGATAGATAAAGGGGTGCTACACTAAAAAACTATGAGGGCATCTACTTGAGATGGGTCTCAAAAGGAGAAGCCAAAAAAATCCTAGATAATTTACACTATAATATAGGTAATGGAGATACCTCAAAAAACACAAAATCTCATAAAATATTGAGAATATGATACTACTAACCAACAATCTTCAAATATGCCCCTAATCATGTCAAGGCCTACAATGAATACTAGGTATTTGGAAAAATGGAAGTGAATGCCACCATGCCTCTATAACTAGTCATTGATGGATGTCATTTTTCTCAATGGGGTCTTTGTTGGGATTATCTACCCAAATTCTCTAATAAAGCATAAATTTTTCCTAACAGACACCAACTATTAAACTAGATGGATATAAGTTTTGGCCACTAAGATTTCCATAACATTAGATGTTATCAAATCTCTGGAAGAGAACATAATTAACAACTTTGACACTCCAATTTATTTGGTTTTTGATAATGGTCTAGCTTTCCAATCTACTAAATTTACGGAGTGGCATTATATCAATTATATTACCATCAAGTTCTCTTCAAATTATCATTAAAAATGGAATGGAGTTGCTAAATATAATAACAATAATCTAATGGATTCCATCAAGAAGTCAACACAAGATAAACCAAGAGAATGGCACCTAATACTGAAGTATGCATAATGGGTAGACAAAACAAGACACAAGAAATCCTTCAAGACTTCACATTTTTTATAGTGTATAAATATCACCTAATTTTACCTATCAATCTTAAAATTTTGACTTCCTAGTTTATGCAAGAGTACATGGGAGATGATAAAATATTCTAGTCTAGATTACTTGATTTAATCTAGATGGAAGATGCATGAACTGAAGCACTACACAACTTCAACAAACACTAAGACATTTTCAAGTGATGATTTGATTAAAGGGATAAAATTAAGGATTTTAGGATTTTAAACCTTATAAATTTATGGGATAAATCACATGATAATATAGCATAACATGATCAATTCACTCTTTTATGGATAGGCCCATATCAAATATTTAAAATTATAGGTAACAATGCCTTCTTCTTGAAGAAACTTTAAGGTAATGACCTTATTTTTCTAGTCAATGGATTGTTTTTTAAACATAATTTTATGGATACTACAACTAGAGATACTTCTAAATGATTGTAAGTGAACATGTAGATATAGGAGTAGAATAGATTTCCTACTTTCTAGGTTAATATTTTATGTTTTATTAGATTAGGTTCTCTATATTTTTCATTTGCTTTTGGTTGATTAATTTTTATGCTGTATAAATTAGTTTTCTTAAAATTTAAGCACATACACACTAATTTCCTATGTTGGAATTATAGAAGACTTTTTAAAAAAAGAGGAAACTATCTAAATAAATCACATTTGGCATTCAATAGGACTTACTCTGATAACACTCAAGGTTGCAAGATTAAGGTATGTATTATGATTGAATCAAGATCTACCTAGATTGAATCAGTTTACTAGACCTTTGATATTTAATCTGATATACTCATGTAAATTTTATAAATATTTATCATTTACAAAGGATTAACTACACTATTTCATGTTAAAATTTGAATGATAGATAATAAATATTGAATCGAGTGCACATGGTAGGGATGTATTGATTAAAATAAGTATTATTATGCATACACCTACTCAATGGTGATTCAAAACCCTTATTATATTCATGTTATCAAAATCATCATGCAAAATTATGGAAGAAGGATGATTTAAGTAATCTCTATCAGGTCTATGGATGTCTAATTGGTAATAGAACAAGACATAGAGTGGAATCAGATGTAGGTTTTTCACAGATATGAATTCCTATGTGGTTCTAGAATAATGACTAGGATCCCATTATTTATTAATTAAAAAATCTAAGATCAAAACAAAATCTACATAGTTTATTCTATTCTTTGTTAAAAATATCATAACAAGGTGGAATTAAAAATCATTAAATCACATACCTAGATCCAAGGAATGAAAAGGGTTAGTATGTTTCATGAGGAAGGAGAAGTATTTTTTATAAGACTGGTTTACTTATTACTTTCTTATAGAATTGAAGTTTTGTTATAATGGATTACTAAGATTATGGGTTATCAAATACTTACGAGTATTTCCTCACGGAGTTATCATTTTTTGTTCCCTAACATAGACACCCAATTTTAAAATTCAAATAAGGACCCACTTTTTGATTGAATATCCTTTTTTGAGGTCTTATGAACTTTAGGAGTCTATGACATTGATTTTTATAGGCATAAGCCTAAGGTTATTTCCAAAGTCTAAAGTACATTTCAATGTTTTGAGAATAAGAATAAAAGCTATGTATAATCCATATTCATGATTTACCTTTAACCTTTGATTTTAATTTAACTCAAAAGCTTATGTATATGTAAAATTTTAAATCTAATGACTAATTGGACTGATGTGTTATATTCTATTTTATTATGTGCTTAGGTTTTGTCTTGAGCAGAGTATTATATGCTTGAATGTTTTTCTAGGACACTTATGGGATCATCTTCTCTTGTCATGTAGCATCATTTCACTTACATGTATCCCAAGTGGAATAACAAGTCACCCAAGCAAGAGGAAAAGTGAGAGTCATCCACATGTCATCATATTTCTAACCTGGGGATGATGCCAATATAGTTCATAGTATGATCATTATGGGCAAGCAAAAAACTAATATCTAACCACGTGTTATCATCCTTATAACCTAGGTATGAGGATAAAATAATTAATTTTAGGATCATTATAGGTAAGTGGATAAGTGAGAATCATCCATGTGTCATTATCCAACCAACCTAGGGATGACATTAGTAGAGTTCATTATATGATCATTCTGAGCATGAAAAAAATTGATATTTTTCCATGTGTCATCATCATGATAATTTATGGATGATGTTAACATAGTTCATTACACAATAATTCTAATTGAGTGGAATAATGTGAACCATCTACCTATCACCATCCCTCTCACGTAGGGATGATGCCGACATATTTCTTTGTATGATCATTCTAGGTGAGCCTAATAATGAAAACCATCCAATTGTCACCATCCCACTAACATTTAGGTGGTTTAATTCAAGATAATAACTTTTATACTCTAGGGAAGTTAATCACAAGGATCCTACAACATGTCATTATCTCTCTAACACACAACTAGGAGAATAATGTACAATAAGACAAAGTCTAGATACTAGTGGAGTAGTGATATTCAGCCATGCATCCCTTAGTCATGCAAATAAATAATAAAGAAAATAATTTCAAGGCCAAAAGTGTGGTAAAGGGATATTTGACATATTATGCTAACAAGGCACCCAAAATAAAGTAAAAAAAAGACATGGTAGCAAAATCCATGGAAATTAGCATTATGAACTAAAAATTCAAATAATAAAAGTAGACAAATAATGAAGTAAAAGTTATTATTTATATTAAATTCCATGAACTGGTGACTTAGTGCATTCAGTTCTGAAAGGTAATGAATCTAAATAAATATTATTCTATTTGAAATAACTAATTTGATCACATTGCCTCCTATTTACCAACTAGAAACTATGAATTTGATCTCTATGGTGGACAAGATATTTCAGATTATTTATAGAATAGATGTATTCTTGTCTATGTTTCAATGGAATCACCATCTCACACTCCTCTTCCTTATGAATATTCAATGTTTGGGCCAACTAAGTATACATATACAACATTTTATTTGGTATCTCTTAATCATGATTTCAAGCACTACTCAGTAATTTGGGATGAGGTTGATGATCTGGAACCATATAGGCCAAAGGACTAGCTATCAATTTTCACACAAAAATTTAGAGACATCATTTTGTTAATAAAGATAGTTAGTATACATAATGTTTTAGCTAATCTAGAGATAATTCCCTACATTGACATATTATTTATTTATTTATTGGTATATAGGAAAATCTCTAGAGAAACACTAATTTTTTGACTCAATAACACCCCTATAAACTAAATAAGTATGAATGCATTCAAAAGGTATTATAGGCTCCCTAATCTAGATATGAACTTAGGTAAGATGATGGTCAATACATGGATATTTGAAAAAATATATCCATATCAAATTATAACAATGGGATGTCATCCTAAGAAGATTTTTGATTTAAGGCCCTACTTCCTTTGTTCTCATAATTTCCTTCAGACTAGGGGTAAGAATTGGTATGGCTATATTAAATAGAATATATGGCTTCCCAATAATTTCTTATGTTAATGAGGTATGGGTCCCTTTATTGGATAACATCCTAACTTCTAGCAATATAATTTCCCTAGGAGAGATAATCAGATCCAATTTGGTTCATCAAATCAACAATCATAGAAGCTTACCAAATGGAAACTTCTACATGATGTCTTATATTTATACATTGTGACTATAATGGGGCATTCAAATTATGAGGAACCCTTGTAACCATTTAAAAAGTATCTAAAGAATAGGATTTGTAATGAGCTCAATTTCTTCCATGTTCACAAATTAAGGAAGAAAATATAAAGGTTTACAAAGCATTTTATCATATGGATGACCAAACTATCTATGGGAAGAACATGCCTAGATTATTAGATCCCATAAAGATAAATATTAAGATAATATGTGATTATTATTTATATCATGAGTGTACCATAATTAGAATACAAGGTACCAAGGCACACACTCTATATTTACCATGAATCATTCTTGACAAAGTGTCTAAGCAATAAATTGATACTCAATGGGATGACCACATTGATGTTGAGTTGTAGAAGGATAATCAAGAAGATGTACACCTAACCCCTCTCAACATTGGTCAAATACATAATATAAGGTGGGAACACTTTCCATCTATGGGGAAAATCAGGGTTCATTATGAATTTAAATGGGCACAATTTAGGCATTGAGTTCCTAGGAAGAACATTAGGGAACATAAATAAATATGAGAAAAATGTGAGAATTAACTATGGGCACCAATCTTATGGTCATTATATTGTATTCATGAATGTTTAGGATGATACTAAAGTTTCCAAAAGGATGCACTAAGTAAATATGTCAATGACTATATCCCAATAGATCTAATATGATCCTACAATTACAAGGAAAGGTGACAAGATGATTAAAATAAAATAATATGTTTCTACACCTATTCATGCCCCCCCTCCTCAAATATAAGAAATTAGGTAGGAACAAACTGGCCCATCTAGGGAAGTGAATGTTGAAGACATAGTTGAGTCTACCCCAAACTCCCCTCCACATTTAGTTGTTGTCTCTTATCAACATACAACTAACATAGAGGGATATATAAGTTATAGTGGAGAAATAGTGATATTCTCTATGTTACCTCTTTATTCACTAACCATGGTGTAAAAATTAAGTATTTTTACCTTATTGTATCAATTTATTATTCTTTACCCTTCATTTTCACACCTATTATAATGACATCATCCATGGAAATGTTTTAAGTTCCTAGGAAACCATCTTCACCTTCCATAATTTCCCTGGTGGTTACTTCCATTCCCACTTCACTACCACCTAATTCCATATAACCCCCTCATCTCCCACCCCAACTTCTATAGTTTAATCCCCATTAATGTTAAGAAACCAATTAATTATAATATAAATCTAATAACCCCTATAATATCACATCAGAACATTCAAGTAGAGGAGAACCCTATAAAATTTCTAGGGAAAGAAAAGGATAAAATAAGGTGTCGATGGAGATCAGACCCTATTGAAATATATAAAAAGGAAAAAAATATGGTCAAATAAAGAATAGCATGTGTCCAAAATAGATACTAAAGAGACAAAATCATTTAAGAAAATAATGGATGAGGTTGAAGATGATGAATGGATAGATGAAGAAGATACTCAATCTAGAGAAACTAAGGCATTAGGGGAATATATCAAAGTTGATTAAGAAAGAATCAACTATGAATAAACCATGTTGTTATAAAAATATGAGATATGGAAGGTGAGGCACAGTCAAAAATACAAGTCTCAATACTAATGTCATCACTAACCACACCCCCATACTCTTCATCTCAATGTATAATGGTTACAACTATAACAACAAATGTCCCAGCTACCTCATTCTAGAGTGTAATTACATAATTTATCCATTATTTGGTGACTTATTCAATTGATTCTACTATAATTTATACAAAAAAAAATACGCATTCTTTTCATTCTTTAAGCCCAATAAAGGAGCCCCAAGCGGCCATAATACCAATTATGCTAAGTATAGTCTAGTTTCCTGTGATTTTGGATTTTCCAATTAACCAACCTACTAAGAGTCCTCCTACTATGAATATTAATACTATGATTTCCTACACATAAGTCAGTAAATACATGTAAACTTTTTTGAGCACCTAAGTGACTTACTCATTATTTAGTACAACTAGTCCCTAATCCCCTAGGGCATCAAGGAAAGTGCATTTTGAAATTATGGTATCTAAGTACATTTTTTCTACACAAGTAATACCTCCTAGGTTATCTACATATTTGTAAATTCCTATTAACCAAGTTTCCTAGATAGATTCCACTAAAATTTCAATACATAATGAAGCTAGGAAGACCAAGTATATCCTTAATACCTAGCATATAAGAGAGTTACTAGATGGAGGAATGCCATACATCCTTTCCATAAATTGGAAACATATTCCCCAATAACAATTCACCCTCTAGGTAAATATCCTTATAATACTCCTACATTCACATAACACATTGAGAAATAAGTTGTATTGAATATCCCCTCATGAATTCAAAAACTACAACAAGAAGAGGTAGGTAAATAATACCTAGTGAAAGTTAAGAAACCAATGCTCGTGTTCTATTTTGATAGAAAAACAAACACTTTGAGGATGGCCAAGAGGAAGAAAATGATTGCTAAAGGAAAACATGTAAAATTATAGTAAAGAGAAGACATATTTTATTTTAACAAAAGAAGAAAAAAAAACCCCTTTGACCTAGATTGATACATGGAAGATGCCTATAATTTTGTAGATGATATTGGGGGCATAATAAAGTAGATGTTTATAATCTATGACTAGTCTGTATAGAGGTCATAATAGAGGAGAACTTTAATCTCAAAAATAAATTATAGATAATAAAGAGTTTAGCTAAAAAGTTGTATGATACTATTCAATTAATAAGGTCTAAAAAGGCCATATCTTAGCCAAAGTGGGAGGTCATCTAGAAATTATATAATAATATGAAGGGTATAAATGGTAATCTTCACTTTTTGATCTAGATGATAATAAATAAGGCATATGTCCATTTGAATTTAATAGCAACACCAGAGGCTATATAAGCCTAGAATAATGTGGATGCTAAGAGAGATATCTTTCTTGATTGGAATCATGAGATGTGAACTTTATTGAAATAATTTACAAGTCAAGAGAGAGAGACAGATGGTATTAATTTTAAAATAAATGAGGGTCACTGACTGACAATTCCTCTTGGGTAGTTAGTTATTAAGCCCATTTTTGAGAACCCCATCAAAATGTAGCTGAAATTTTTTGAGAAAAAATTGATGGAACAATTTATAGAATTAATGAATAGATTATTTAATTTGCCAATTTCCGAGGGACATGTCTATAAGGATAGATAAAATTTAAGTTGAGGTTAGAGGTACATTCACCATACATAGGAAGTGAACAGACAAGCTTCCAAAGTTGTTTAAAATTTCTTTAATTTATTTCTAAACTATCAATATTGAATTTCAAGGTAGTCATGCCTTATATTTACAAATGGAGGTAGCAAAGCAATCCACATCAGGAGTAGGGGAACCACTAACACCTCGTTAGAGGACTCAATCTCAGTTTCCTAAGTATACATTGGTACAAAAACAAATAGGGATAACATATTTGCCACTTCCCACATTCATAACTTCAATTACATTGGAGGAAACTTATGTCATAACTCCATCTATATCATCTACAACAACAATGCCCACTTAAGCTGTATCTCAAGTTACAACTACAGCCTCATCAATTTCAATGAGCATGCAAGTTACAATTATGAGTGATGACATGTCATATATAAATTTTAATATGAGTGCAAGTTCTAATTATTAGAAAAGTATATTTTTTACCTTCTTTTCTACATAAATATTTTGGGAAAAATTTATTTATAATCACCTTGTAAACATGTATGCCATACATGAATTTTTCACACATGGTTTTATAATTGGATACGTAAATTTATAATTTTCTTGAAAGATGAGGCATTCCCATCCTAATATTATATATACTTGTATCCTCTTGATCTAAAAGGGTGGATAATTTTAACTATTATGATTAATAGGAAATTTTAAGGATTGTTCTATAATTGATCTTTATGTGCAATTTTTTTTCCCCTAAATTTTTGAGTTTCATAATAAGTTCTATTAAATTGATATTTTAGTCTTTGGTGGTGCATAAATATTTTTTTAATGTAGTCATTTATATTATGCAGTAGCTGATTTGAATTTTTTAAAATAATAATCATAGTTTCTTTTTGTAGATGTACAATTTCAATCTTACAAATGTATCAATGTTTGATTATATATGATAAAATCAACTATATCTTTGTTCGCTTTAATCTTAACTATGTTTGAATTTATGTGTGATAAATGTAACTTATAATAAGAATTGGTTCTTGATTGTTTATCTAATCCCTAGTTTAAGATCCATATTAGAAGCTTTTCATCTTGTTTGATTCATAGACCTTCTTTCTTGCCCTACCTTTCTTTATTTTTTGTAGTTTATTTTGATCCTACACACCTTTGGTTAGATTCATCATCAATCCACCCATATCAAGTATATCAAGACTCATGTTTTATCTAAATCATCCAAGGTAAACAACCTCTCTACTCACCACTATTCAACCAATATATTATTTATAAAACCCAATACCCCATAACTCATGCCTTAGAGTAAGTTTTTCTTCGTCGATCCTAAAAAATTTAAGGTTACCTTGTAAGGTTATTTTGTGTTCATAAAACCCACATCAATACAATTTAGTGTGATACTATAATTTAATAATTTTGTTTCTTAGGGATATATTACTTATAGTTAATAACTAGAGGGACTTTTGTATAATTAATATTTGTAGTACATATTGAAGAGTCAAAAGTATTTAATGTTTTTGGCCTTAGTATGTTGGAAAATAATTAATTAAATGGGTGGATTTTGTATCTATATAAACACATCCTCTTTATTTAAAAATGATTTTATTCCATATTGGGAAATAGTTATAAAATAGTTGTAAGTAGTATCTTAGTAGAGATATATAGACTATTTCATATAATTTGGACTTATACCGACTAAAGTGGAGTGGAGAAAATTTTCTCTGAGATAATTTTCTTATGTTCTAAATAAAATGGATTGTTTCAAACCATTTAGGCTATAGATCATTTTGAATGAACTGGACTATTTTGAATAATTTGGATTTATACCCAATAAAGTGGAGTGGACAAAATTTTCTCCAAGAACTAAATTTCATATATTATAAATAAATTAGAGTGTTTAAAACCATTTGGGCATAGATCATTTCAAATAAATTGGGCTATTTTAAACAAAATGGACTTATACCCACTAAAGTGCAGTGACGAGAATTTTATTTGAAAATAAATTTGTTATATTCGAAATAAATTGGACTGTTTTAAAGCATTTGGGAAAAGATAATTTTGATAAAATAGGGATATTTTGAATAATTTAGATCTATACCTATAAAATAGAGTGATTTAAAAGAATATTTTCTTCAAAAATAAATTTTGTTTATTTGAAATAAATTAGACTATTTCAAACAATTTGAGCATAGATCATTTCAATTAAATTACGTTATTTTAAATAATTTGAAATTGTACCCACTAAATTGGAGTGGAGAATATTTTCTCCATAAATATGTTTTCTATATTCCAAATAAATTGAATTATTTCAAACCATTTGGGATCTAATAATTTTGAATAAAGTGGATTGTTTCAAAATCATTGCACCCTTCTAGCCCTTCATACTAATCATTTATCCTTTGAATTATCTTTTGTTCCTAGGACACATGACACCATTTGACTGACCAAATTATGGATGAAAACATATTACATAATTTAGTTCATCTACATAATAAAATATCTTGAAAATTGTTTATTGTTCATTAAGAAGATCTTCTGAATGAGCAAGTGTTAATACACTAATTTAGTAATTTCAAGGAATCTCCAACTATAAATTAAATTTCACTAATAACCAGAGTAAAGTAATTCTAAATTAGAATCAATTATTTTCAAATTAATTGAACTATATTTTAAATAATTTAAAATTAATTTGTATGAAATTGATGATAATGTTTATTACTAGAATTACAGTTTATAATCAATAAATACACTTGCAAGAATTAGGTGAAGTTACATATTTTTAAACATTAGTTCATAGTTGTTGGCATGGATTTTTTGCTTTCACCCAAGAATGTCATGATTGACATCATTTTTATTCTCTAATCATTTTCATATTTTTTACTTCTATTTCTAATATATCTACTTGATGTAACATATCTCATTTTCAATTTTTGATTTGTAACAAAATTATGAGAATTACAATCAATGAACAACGTGTTGGCAATTGAAAAATCATCTCTGAAGGTTCCTTTAAAAATAGCTTCATCTAATTTTATTTATGTTTATATTGGATGACTTAGAATTTTTTTTCCCCAAAAAACCATGAAATTTGAACTTGTGTAACCCATGGATTGAACAAGTATCCTTAAATGATTATCCTCTATCATTGACGAAATGCCAACATGAGAAAAAGACTGTAGTGATACTTTCAAAATTTCATTGGAATGATCTTGCATGTAGTATGACATATTTTAAATTTTATAATCTTATTTTTTTCCCTATATCATGCATTTGCATATCTTTTGTTTTGTGCACAATAAATAATAAGTCATCCAACCTCAAAATTAATAGTTTTTTAGAAATTGGTTTTATTTCCTCCTTTAAATTTTTTGCAAAAAATAAATGAATCATTTATTAAAAATACTATATTATAAGAGATATAACATAATTTTTTTAAAATAAAATGTTTTACATGTTACTAGAGTAGTCGTTAATGCGATTTTGATTTGCATTTCATTTGATTCATTTTTTTTGCATTTCTTTAAATATTATATAGATTAATATAAACACATAAAAATAGATACATGTTCAGGCACATTGTAACTATAATACTCATTATACATGGATGTATCATTTCTATTGCAGGTTTTGTAACACACATATGCATATAAAACTTCCAATTGAATCCTTATAACTTGACCATGACTGTATCATAATTTGAATAAGTTTGGTTTTGACATAACTAATTTATCATAGAAACTGATAGGAATTTAACATTGATTAACCAACATATATATTATTATAGTAATGAAAGTATCAACTATTCTTATGGATACCAATACATATTTATATGTTTATGCAACTGATCATAGCAAACAAAATAGGATTTACTCTTCTAAGCCATAGTTCATTATCATTAAATTTAAATGAATATAATACACCTTAATATTCAAACCCCCTTCATATACTTCCAATAAGACACATCAAATTAAAAATTGTTTAAATTAAAAACAATATAATTGTTTCTAGCACATCATACTTTATTATTATTTTTATTGATAAAGAACACATGGATACTCTGCATCAAAATTTATTGTATTGAAGATAGAGCATAAGACATATTATGTTATTTTAAACTAGGTAAATTAAACATGTAAACAACATTTTAATCAGTAAATTAAACTTGTAAACAACATTTTAATGGGTAAATATAACCACATTCAATCTACACAACAATAAAATGAACCACACTTCCAAATCCCAAGTTGATACAAGTCTATATTTTATTGTCTTCTAAAATATCCTATCCATGAAGAAAAATTTAATTGTAATGTGTTTAACTAAAAAATGATAAATAATATATTCTAGACTTGTATGAAATTATATAATTGCACATTTATTGAAAGGGTTTTTCACCCTTTTTTTTTCCTTTTTATAGTTTGTATGGGTGCACTCTTTCATTTAAACTTTGGTTTTTTATTCCCTACAAGATATTATATAATTTAGTAAGTAAAAATTCTCGTTATCAATTGATTTGATATTTGTATTTTAAAAATGTGTCTTTTTGTAAAGTTTTACCTTGTGTTGTTTTTGGGGAGGCACCAACTTGCAGAGCTATGTCATGGGTTATTATGTTGTACACACAAGGTGTTAGAGATACATTATGAACTATTTTAATTGAGACATAAATAAATGAATAAATATTATAACAATATTATGAATCATTGATAAATAAAAAATTATATAATTGAAAAAATATGCATGATCTTATGTTACCTTCTTTAACTTGTAATGTGTTATGTTCATTGATATGATTTTCCATTATTATTATTTATTCACTTACATGAAATGCCATTAGTTCTACTCATTGAAATATTGTTGAGAGGTTAGGTTTGAAAAATAAAGCGTACACATCAAAAGATTGTTAAGATGTTATATTTGAAAAATGAAGCATGATTATAAAATAAAATAAAAATATTATACACCTGGTACTGATTGAAGTGGTTATTCTTGAATTGGTTTATTTAAAAATTTCAAACAAATTTGAAATTAAACATTAAAAATCATTTATTTTTTAGTTTTTATAATGCAAGATAAATTTCTTTGCAATTTTATGCAAGCACGCACCAATCCAAATTCTGTATATACCCCTAACATGTCACATGCGTCTGAATCATCAAAACTAGAGATAAGTGTCTCCCAAAATATGGTATCTAGGTCATTTTTTAATGGCCTTCTAGTATTGTATGAACCAATCATTTAAAATGTTGATACATCTTTGTAGATGTCAAAACCGTCTTATAATCTACATTGCTGTGAATGGAGGATAAAATCTTACAGCTAAAAATTAGTTAGATCCTAATAAAAATTGATACCTATAATATGTGTCCAAACTAGTCTATAATTATCTAGAGCCCATAGTATGACACCTATATCTTGCATGTAACAAAAATCACCAACATGCAGATTCATGAGAGAAGTCTAAATGGTAAGATAATGTTCTAGTTTTTGAATTATGAATACATTGAACACTTCAAAAATAAATTTTTAAATCAATGATTGAGTAAATAGGTGAAGATGTTATTCCTTAAAAACTTTAGTTAGATTTAACTGATCAATAATTATCAAATTGACATTCAAACCAAGAATGAATGTTCCACTAAAATCATCTAAAATGGATGGACAAAGACATGGGGGCCCATAATGGTAGTTGAATCTTTCTATATCTATCTTGAGAAGTTGGCATCCATCATTATGTAGATAAATTTTCAATATGCTTAATGAATCTTGGGATAATACTTCCTATCTTTTTTATTTTTTGAAATACCTTCATTCAGGATGCATAAATCATCAAATCTTTTTGTATAAATTTTATAATGCTCCATTAACTCTTCAAGTGTGATTATTTAGTCTAATAGTAATGTCATATCATGGTTCATAAAATAATCTATAATATTTGATAATTTGTTACTTTTTAGCTTCACCATTTTGTACCAATTATTTATTCTTTTGTATCCAAGAGTTTTCAAGAAGGAAATAGACCTTTTTCCAATAAATTTGTTAGTTCTAATTTTTGTTTATCCAAAAGCCCTTGAATATTTATAATTAATGTTGTAACAATAATATTTAAATCATTTTTATCTAAACCAGGTAATGTACCACTTTCAAAAAAATCAAATGCCTTATCAAAACAATCCCAAATGAGTTATTCCATGAAAAGAAGGAATTTTCTCTCATGCAGTGATTGTGTTGAATAGTTAATTTATGTCAACAAATGTTTATCTTGTTCATGTATTTATTACATATTTTTATTCCATGTTTCAAGATTCTTCTAACCTCTTAGTTTGATAAGGTTACGTGTAGATCAAACCTTTTTACAAATAAAGCCTTATAAATTGTTTCATTGGCTTCATGATACTGATTACTTATTTTGTGTATAATATGGAATGGAGTATAAGTTTTCAAAAATATTTCCCTTCTCACACAACATTTATTTCTTAATGATTGTGAATTATATTCCTCCTTCAAAAAAATTCTTTGTTGTTATGTAATTATGTATTGGCCATCTGCAATTTTGAACCTTATGGGTTTTTTCTCCATCATATGTTCTAGGAATTCCTTTTATTCAATAAAATAGTCAAGGTTTATTTCATAAAAAAATAATTAAAAAAGAATCCTTCATTAGAACCTCATTATGTTATACAAATTATTAAATTATATCATTCACCCCTCTTTTATTTAATTTTTTTATTTTGATATTTGTGTCCCCCAATTCATAGATCCCTAAAAGAATGTTCAACGTGTAATTGATAGAAGAAATATACCATGTAGATAATTCACTGTGTCTCATCAGAAGTTTGTGTCAACAAAAGTGTTCCAACCTCTTGTTTGATCTATTTTTTCTCCACTAGTGTGAGAACTTATATGGCCTCTTTCAAATTTGCATACAAATATGTTTCCCTTGCTTGTCTTGTTTTCTTCACTATTTTTTATCTCATGTCTATAAGGTATCTTAAATACATGTTTACATGGTGGAAAGTAGAAGAATTTATTTTACCTTGTTCATGTTTTGATTTCAACATGTTTTCTATTCTAATGACAAAATTATCTCTGTATATCAACCCAGACATTTGAAGGTTATCATATCTATTCAAGTGAAATCCAAATTTTTCACAAGAAGGAGAAAAATTAATTTTTGTCAACTCCATTTTATTTGGTGTAAATTTATTGAAATTATCTATATCTCGATGGAGAATTCTCTCTTCTCCATTCCATACTTATAGTTGGAATTGAAGGGCATATTTGAGTTCATCTTTATCACTGGCCAAGATTATTCCAATCAGAGAAGATTATTTTCCCAATGTAGTGCTAAACAAGTATATATCTTGATGTATTTTTGGTGGACTAAAAAAATGAAAATGCCAATTAACAAGAAGAATTTTATTGCCACCATAAAATGGAAGATGTTTATGTGGATTTAATTTTCGTTTTGGTATTTTTTAATGGTACTCTATCCAAATTATCTTGGAGTGAGGCCTTCTTCTACCTTTCATCCAAATTTTCTTCAAGTGAGATCGCCTTCTACCTTTTAAGTGTGGTAATTATTTTTTTGCTCAAAGATATTCTATAAAGCTATTGAAATAATTTAAATATTAATATTTTTTAAAATTAAAGTTTCATATTTCATCAACTCATGAAATTTTTTTGTGTTTGAGTAGTGATTAAATGTATATCAACAAATGTTAATTATAAATGACAATACAAAATACATATTAAGTATTCATAATGTATACATTAACTCACACTTTAACTAATAAGGTATGACTAAACCAAAAGTAAATTATGTACACCAACCAATATGATTTGATAGGCAAAGGAATCCATAAAAAATTGTTTTAAAGGAGAAATATGAAGGGAAGTATGTTTCTAATATGTATCAAAACACCCATCAATAGGCACCCTCAAGGTATCTCCTAGGAGATACCTTTCAATCAATCACAAGATTTTATTTTTCTTACAAGACATCTCATAGGAGATACCTTCAATTTAACCATGATGGTATTACAAGTGTACTTCAAGGCCCTTGAAGGATTCTCCTAGTGGACACCTCAAAGGGTGTTCTCATACATTCAAAAGGATGTTGAATGTATCTCCTAGTAGAACTTCCCTTCACCTTGAAAGCACTACTGGTTGATAACTTGATAACTTGTAGGGCCTTATAATACTTGGGAGAACAAACATTTTAGGTCCTCCTCTACATATGTTATTCCTACATCAATCTAGTTTAACAATTTTTCCTATTACATTAATAGTTTTAGATTCAAATAATTACCTTGTACCTCTAAAAAATTTCTTTACCTTGATGGTCCTTTTAATATCTTCAAAGTATCTCTTAGGACATACCTTCAAGTTACTCATGAAGGTATTAGAAGGCCCTCAAAGGAATCGCCTATTGGATACCTCAAGTATGAACTTGGCCAGTGTTATTAAGGTTTTTAATTTCTTTAAGGTATCTCCTAAGAGATATTTCAAGTTTCCCATGAAGGAATCTCCTAGTTTATATTGTTGATGCCTAAAAATCTCACTCTCAATGAATAGTTTCCTATGGAAAGCTTTACAAATGTGGGATGAAATTATGATTTCTAAGGTTATAGAATATAAAAATGCTAATTTATACTATCCTAGTCTATTACAATGGCTGTCCATAAAAATGAGAATGTGAAGAAAAAATGATCGCCAACTTCCCCTTACAAAAGAAATGAGCTCTGAATAAATAGGGAAGGTGAACGTCATAAAAAGAGACACGTAGATATTCCCTCTCTATGACCATGATGACATTGTTACAATTGAAGGGAGATATCAGGCTCATGAGTGTAATTGGCCTCCATATCTTGGATATGGGGTAGTTGAATTATTTTGTTAAGACCACTACACTTGGGAGAAGTGAGGTGGTGCCACATGTCTACTCCTAGATACATCTCACCTATACTATTATAAATGGTTTTGGCCTAAAAAAATCAAAGGATTACACATTAGTCCAAACCTAAAGTGTTTCAAAATATTTGCTCGAAAGGGGGACCCACATTGTCATCCAATGGCACTTTTTTAAATATTGATGAACCAAAATAGCTCCTAAGAAAGCATGAATATGACACATGTCACATGGGCACTTCTTTAGAGTGGTTGTGGATTTCTTTGGTGAGGTTGATCATGGAAATGATATGTGTTGAAGGCAGATGAAGGATGAGATCTTGTCAAAATTATGAAAGGGGGCTTGGAGAAGAAACATCAAAAGGGGATCCATTTGAAGGTGCCAAGGAACCGTGTCAATGCTAAGCAAGCTGAAAGAAAGAAATGAACTACTCTAAAAAATAAAAAAATTGTATTTCTAATCCATAGTACCCCATGACTCACAAGGGTGTCTAACTTTGGGTGGGAGAACACCAAACTATAATACTTAGACTAGTTGAAACAAAACTACAAAAGAGAAGAAGGTGTATAAATATATAACTTTTGAAGGGCTACCTATTAGGGTGCCCACTCCTATTTTGGATGGATCTTTTCATTCAGATCCTCAATGGCTCTATCTAGATCTATAATCTCCCTAAAGGATATTTTTTATAATCCCTTAACCATCATCAATGTCTAGGACTCTAACTGGGTGAGTGGGTGAAATATTTTTTCCACCTCATAGGCATCAGACATTTGATCAAGAACTGTAAAGATGTTCTAGTCATACTACTTTTACTCTAGTAGTGACTTGATCCAATCCTCAAGGAAGAGACTTTTATTTATCAATAAAGGGGAGGGGAGTCCTAATTAGACCAAATGTTCTATATGTACCTTCCATTCGTAGGCCACTTGATCGAAGGCATAATGCAATGCCTTGAACTTATTTTCTACCTTGTTACAACTTAAAAACTCATTTACCTTTACCACTACTTACCTCTATTTGATCATCCCTACTACCATTAATGCTTCAAGAGAATAATTATATACCTTTTGACTAAGGTTCTGTGACCTTGGGATCTTTAGAGAGATAAAAAAATCATATGATCAATAGATGTGATCACCTGAGAGGATAACCTCTGTGCATCTACAATGAAGGTTAGATCTATCTTTAGGTTTGACACCATGGCTTTGATTTATTTATAATAGGATCTATATAGTTATTAGACAATGGGAAGGATATGTATCGCCTTGGGGTGAGCGATGAGGTCATTTTTCAAATTTTCAATCTCCTTATCCTTGAAAGAGGACTCCAGATATGCCTAGTTCTTTAATAGTTGATATGACCAATTTTCATTATAGTGCTTTTTGTGGATCTCATCTAGCTCCATCTCCTACACTTGTAACTCGGTCTTAATGGCTCTACATGAATTATCTTTTACTCAGAAGATTTCATTAAAGATACTACCTTATAGCTCTAGCCATGCCTTATTAAGGTTAGTATCTTTAGCCTTAGCCTCAATATTGAGGTCGTAAACTGTAGATTTAACTCTTGAGATCTCCATATTATTTTTTTCTTGCTAACATGCCACCTTAACATAATCCATTCTCATACAATTTTTCATATCTTCCATAAGCTTGACTCTATTAGCGGGCCTATCTTAACTAAGGTTAAGGTTGATAGCTTGGATAAGATAGTCCCCTAGTTGCATTTGTTTAATGGTCTTGAATACTTGATGAGTCAAGTGAGAGACCATAAGATATTACTAAATTGGGTAATAAAATGATCACAAGTGAGCTTTGGCATATGTCTTGGCTTGTTTTACAATTTTAATTTGCACTTAGGCCTTTTGAACTACCCTTACTACATCTACCTACTACTAGAATTGGTCTAGTACTTGAATGATCTCTCCCACAAAGGAGGTCTCTTATGGAAGTGTGAACGGGATAACCAATTTTTGATGTGAACTAATGGGCCTTGCACCTATGGAGGTGAGTGAATGAAAGTGAAGGGTTGTAGGGGAGAAATATGAGAGTCTATGGGGATGGGTGAATGGGGGTTATATCACTATGGGGATGAGATGAAAGATGAAGGTAGGGGAGTGAGGAAAGGGATGTGGGAGGAGATAAGTATAGTGGAATAGATGAGGTCAGGCCTAGTGATAGGTTGATTGGATGAGGAGGATATCAGGCCTAAAGTGGTACCATGTTGAGTAGTGAAAGGTAAAATAAACTATAGTGGGGTTACCAGGGAATATGATGAAGTGAAAAAGGGAGCCAAAGTGCTTGGCTGGGTAATAGATGATGCCACAACCTATTGTGGATCTATAGATGGGGATGGTGTAGTGGAGGAAGATGTAGAGATGGAAAGTAAGGGATTTTTAAAGTGGAGCTTGTTCTAGAGGGAAGTTGGTAGAGGGCTACAAATGGGTGCCTTAGTGTGATTGAGTTGGGATGACCCAGATGTGAGGTGCCTAGAGGGATCTTGCTATTTTTGTTGGGATGATGGATTTGAAGGTATGGGAACTAGTCATGTTGAAGTCTCTTGGGTGGCCACTACCTTTGTTTCTTCTATTTCTTATTTTGAGGGCATGTCCCTTTCTTCCTTAATGATATGTATTATTCTTATTCTTCATCCCCCCATCTTGACGTTGGGAGTAAATTTTTCCTCAGACCCGACCTTTTCTAGGTGAAACTCATCCTAGAGCTTCTCAAAATTTTCATCCTGGTCATCATCATACAATCCCTTAGATGGATTTTTGGTTTCAAACCTATATTTAATGAAGGAAACTTTATTCTCTATACTCTATGTTAATTAGGTGAGTAGACCCTTCATTCTCTTTGATAACTTTTGGGTTAGATCATATTTTTGGACCTTGTCATAAAAAGAGTCCCATGATTTAGGGGTGGCTTTTGACATCTGAACTAGGTCCATATGATTTTGGGGGACATCCTTTGTGGGAAAATTCCTTTGCTCTAAATAGGGTCAAGATTGATGCTTGAGAGCATTGACAGTCTTCAATTTAGCTATGTATCTTTTCAAATCATAGTCCCATAAGTTATCTATCAAATCAAGGCCAAGTTTTACTAACTTGGCTATAAGGAGGTAACCTTGATGCCTTTTTTGAAATATGATGACACTCTTTGAGAAGATAACATTAAATACACCATTTTTTTTTCTTCTTGGCCCTGTAGACAAGGTCTATTACATCAATTTGGTGAGCCAACTCAAGGGCTATGTTTTTGTCTATCAATGTCTAGGGAAGCTAGAAGGGATCTCCTTTGAAACCATGTACTCATATGAAAGAGAAGTAGGTTCCCTAGAACCTGTCATCTAGGACTCTGTTGGTTGAGATATAAGCTTATTAATAATTCACCATCCTAGAAGTGTTGATCATTCAGTTAAAATCCATGAGAATTAGATCCATGAACCTCTCTGAGAACTCATATTAGTCCCTAGTCTTTGATAGGATGTTAGTCCATACTATGACGGTGGTCAATAAAATGGGAAAATTATTAGTATCATAGGTGTTAAGCTAGAGATACATGGAAAATAAATGGGAATACTAGTGTAAAATCAGGTGCATGAAGAAGGATGAGTACCAAAATATACTCATTACTAAGAAATTCTCCAATTCATTCCTCATGTTGGAAGTAATGGATTTGAAAAAGTCCATTCTAAATTCCTAACATTTTTATTTTGATCTCCATAGGAAGAGTACCCCTTGATGAATGTCATAGACATTGACATCTCTATCCATGCCTAGGATGAAAGATAACATAGTCAGAGTGTCTTTCAAATGCCATGTAGGAAAGGTCAACTAGGGCATGGGCAGAGGAGGCATCTCAATGACCTCACAGTTGGGTAGATTCCTAAGGAAACATGCTTTATCTTTAACTCGGGAGTACTAGATAAGCTTGAGGTTCTTGATGCTATAGATAATGGCTTTGGGGTCATAAGGAAACCAAAACATCTCTATGATATCATTTGCACTAATTTATACCCTTAATTTTGTATTACTAGTGATCACTCCAGTGTTGATGTTGTATCTTCCTCGGTAGAGGGTAATAATATCAAGACATGAGTAGACTTGAGGCACCATGTATTGTGGTAGAATGTTTTCCCATAATCTACATCAGAAGGTGTTATAATCTTTCTTGCTTACCCTATCAAGCATTTAGGCATAAGCACCCTCTCTTAAATTCCTAGGGATTTGGTTCAATTTATGATTTAATATATTATCCACAAAATCATTTACCAAAGCTCGATCTCTATAGGGATCCCTAGTCATTGGTTTGGTATATGGCACCTTCTCCTTCTCTTGAGCAGGGCCTAAAGCATAGGCTTATCCATTATGTGATTAAATTTAGGATCTACTCTACTAATTGAAATGCAAGTTCTCATCTTTGAAGGATGATTTCCATTGTCAGATGAGGATGTAAATGCCTCCATATTTGCATCTATTTCAATGACCCTTTTCCACTTATACCTATAATATTGGATTGATGATTACTACCTCGTTCATCTTGTAAACTCTCTTTCTTTCCTTCCCAATTGGTCATTGCTTTCTCTAAAATCACAAGTGTTAATTTTTTGGCCCGAAAGGAGAAAAATGATATTTATGCATGATTACCACTATTAGGTGTGTCTATCATAAGAATTTTTTGGAAAGAGGTACCCTAATAAATAATGGGGGAGGCACATATGTCTGAAGAACCATAGGCTAGAGATTTATGGTGATCATCATGGGAATTTTTTAATTATGGAGTATATAATATTAATTTTAGGTAAGGTGGGCAGATAACCATCTTTCATAGAATGTTTTTGGGGATTTGAGAGAACTATGGGAAAGGACACATGAAAAATAGGTTGGCCACTTGTACTAATGACACTTATTTTTAAAAGGAAATAACAAGGGGAAGGGAAAAAATAAATAAATATGGTTGATGATGAAAAGTTCCTTTGGGCCCTTTCCTCGATGAAAAGTGTCCTTCAATCCTTCTTAAAGTACTTTTTGGGCCTTTTGAAAATACCCTTCGATATTTTTTAAATTACCCATCAGGATTTTTAAAAGTACCATTTGAGATTTTTGAAATTACCCTTTAGAAAATTTGTCCCAGACCTTTCCCTGATGAGAAGTTCCCTTAGGACATTCTAAAAGTGCCGTTCAGCCTTTTTAATAAAGACCCTTTGAGCTATTTGTCATCACCACTTTGGCCTAATAAATAATTCACTCAAGATAATTTCTTTGAGACATTGATTTCCTCAAACTATTTCTGTGCCATGGTTATTTTATCATGTTGAAAAATTTAATATATATCACTTGGTTTAATATTATATATGTTCCCATGCCCTAACTTTAATATTTCCTATTATTTATAGGAACCAATCTAGCTCACTGGCAAGTGACATTTTCCAATTTGGAGATCAACCATGTTTGTTTTGGTTATACATTATTCCTAACTCTCATTTAGATTAATGGACATGTTTTTAAATGATCATGGTTTAACCCCTTTTAATGTTACTTGTGTTTCTATATTGCAGGGTCAATGGAATTTTATTTGGAAATGAACATGCTTAGGGTCTTTGTGATTCAATGTTAAATTAATTTTTTATTAGATTTTGGTTGTTCAAATCATGATTAAATATTATCCTAATTTGTTTAGCCTAAATTCCATTTTATGGATTTCTCGTTGAAGGAACAAGTGTAATTTTCCTTTACATGGAAAGCACTACTGTGCCATATTTTGAAGGCCTTTGTAATACTTTAAAATTATCTCCTATGAGATACCTTTCAAATAGGTACAAGAGTGTATTTCTCCTTCAAGGAATAAGTGGGATTTTAATTTACATGGAAGGCATTACTGGGTGATATTTTAAAGAAATTTATAATATGTTCAAGGTATCTCCTAGGAGATACCTTTCAAACAAGTGCAAGAGTGGATTTCTCCTTCAAAGAACAAGTGGAATTTTCCTTTACATGGAGGGTTCTACTGGGTGATATTTTGAAGGTCCTTGTAATACTTTTAAGGTGTCTCCTAGGAGATACCTTTTAAACATGTATAAGAGTGGATTTTTCTTACTATATAAGAAAAAATAAATAAACAACAAAAATAGGCAATTTCACAATCCAAATAAAATAGAACATCACATCTTCTTCATTGTATATAGAGACTGAATATAGAAGGCTACACAGGGGCACATACAAAGTCTCCTTTCACACTCATGAGACATACTTATTAAGGTTGTAGAATAGAAAAATTGCTAACTTCTTCTATTCCTAGTCTATTACAATGGTGAATAAAAATATGATAACTCACAAAAATGATATCTACCTGCTTATAAATAGGAAGATCCTACAATATATAGGTGATGTTACTTCCTAGAGAAAGCAACATCAGGAGATCCAAACACTCATGCTCACATTGACATCATTACAACTTTAATAGGGTATCGAGCTCATGAGCGTAGTTAGCCTCTAAATCATGGATATGACACAACTACACCATTCTATTATGGCAACTATGCTTGGGAGAAGTGAGGTGATCCCATGCATTCTCTTCTGGAGTTATCCCTACTGTGCTACATCTAATGGCCTTGATCCTCCTATGAATCATCAGTTTACACTTTAAGCTAAGCTTAACATTTTCCAAATTATTTACCTATGAGGAGGGATGCACACCTTCATTAAATGGTGTTATTCTAATCGTAGGCCACCCAATGCTACTTACAAGCAAGTATGGAGATGACACGCATCAAGTTATGCTTCTCTGGAAGGATTAGGGACTCATTAGTGAGATCAAATGCATGGGAACCATGTGTTGAACTAATACTTAACTAGAGTGAGATATAAGTCTCTTTAAGCTAGTTGAAAACTAGGCCGCCACACATCAGAATTTGATGAGGGATAAGACTTGCAAAAAAATTGAAAGTGGGCTCAAAGAAGAAAGAAGCCAAAAGGGGAGCCATTAAAAGGTATTGAGGAACTACTAACTATTGAGTGGGTCCAAAATTAGAAACAAACTACTCCAAATTAATAAATTTGTATTTTTTATCCATAGTTCTTGGTGCTCATAGGGATGTCCACCTATAGGTGGGAGAATTTGAAAAACTATGACACTCAGACTAGTCAAAACAAAACTAAAAAAATTAGGACGAAGGTGTAGAAACCTACAATTTTTGAAGGGCCACCTACAAGGGTTCCCACTCTTTATCCTTTGGTGGGTCCTCTTCTTGATAGCCTTAAAGGTTTGAACCAAATCTATTATCTCTTTGAAGGAGATTTTTCCCATGTTTTTAACCATTGCCAACATCTTCAACTACAATTGGGTGAGTGGGTGCAATATCTTGTCCACCTTGGAGACATGAGGGGTTTGACCAAGAACCATATGTTACATCCACTTGTTTCTTGTACCACTCTCGTTCTTGGATGATCTCTCACACAAAAGGGATCCCTTATGACAATAAAAATGGAATAGCTAATTACTATTGCAAAGCAATAGATCTTACTCATATAGAGTAGAGAGAATGAATAGTGAGAGTCAAAGGGTAAAAAGGTGGAAGTCTATAAGGTGGGGTGAATGGTGATTATCATTAAGGTCTATATCCATAATGAAGGCTAGCATGGACAAGGTGTATTTTAAGTGTTACATGGGAAAAGTTAACAGGGACATGGGTAGTGAAGTCATCTCTATGGCCTCTTGATTAAGAAGAGATCTGAGGAAGCACACCTTATCTCTCAATGAATCTTAAATGATCTAAAGGCTCTTAATGTTTTCAATAGTGGTCTTGGGACTATATGAGAGCTAAAGCATTACCTTGATTTTATCTTCACTAATCCTAACCTTTAGACGAGCATTATTAGTGATCATGCCATCACTAACATTGTATCTCTCTATATAGAGAGAAATGACCTCAAGGTATGGGTGTACATATGGAACCATGTCCTATTCTAGTATACAATCCCATACTCTACATCTAAAAGAGTTATACTCTTTCCTAATGATCATCTCAAGCATCTAGTCATGGGCACCCTCTCACAAATTCTTAGGTTATTGGGCTAACTCCTTGTCGAATATGTCATCCACAAAATCAATTACCAGAGTCTTATCCTTACAAGGCACCCTGGTTGCCCTCTTAGTATTTGGCACTTTTTCCTTTAATTGGGCAGGGGTTGAAGTGTATAATTTTCTCATGATGTAGTTAGGGGAGGATCTCCACCACTACTCATTTTATGTGTTCTTTATTTTTAAGGATGCTTTCTACTTGTAGATGAGGATGTAAAAGCTTCCATTCTAAGATATCTACTTCAAAATCACTCTCTATTTATTCCTTAAAAATGGATTGATGGTTCTTCACTACATCATTCACTTGTAAACACTCTTTCTATATTTATCTTAATTACTCAATGATCTTAATAAAATCTCAAATTACCCAATATTTGGCTTCTAACAAGGGGAGTATTTATGCACTGGTGCCATTTGGCAAGCTCATTATGGAAATTTCAAAAATGAGCATCCCTATTAATGATAAGCATAACACACACTCTTGAAGGGCCATTTACCAAATATTTTATGATGAAAATTATGGTAAACCATGTGTGATGGAGCATCTACCATTAATTATAGTTGAGATGGGTAACTAACCATCTCTTATAAAATGTTTTGAAGATTTGGGAGGATTAGGGAGAGGATGTATGAATATTAGATCGACCACCTATTCCAATAGCACTTATTTGAAAAAGGAAACAACAAAAGGAACAAAGCAAAGGAAACAAATAACAAGAAAAGGGAAACACATGATAGAAAAGGAAGTTAGATAATTATGTATGAAGGTGAGATATGGGAATGTTAGTTGAAATTATTTAGATTGATCCCATTGATAAGGATTTCTAATGTATTTCCCTCTTGATGTTCTAATTCAAAAGCATTCCCCTACCTATCACCGATGATGTAAAATGGTCCTCTCCAAATATAATAAAAATTATCATGTTATCCTAGCTTTGTGTCCCATTAATAATATTGAGAACTGAATCTCCATGTTTAAATCCTAGGTTCAACTACTTCCTATCGAATCATCACTTAACTTCCACCAAGGAACTAATAACTATAGAATGAGTTCAAAGCTTGAAAAGAACTACTATAGAGTAAAAAATATGTATTTTTGATCCATAGTTCTTGGTGAATTATAGGGGTGTCCACATATGGATGGGAGAACCAAAAAAACTTTGGCACTCAGACTAGTCAAATCATAACTATAAAATTGGGAGAAAGATGCAAAAACCTAAAATTTTTGAAGGGCCAATAATAAGGGCACCCACTCTTCATCCTTTGGTAGGGTCTTCTTCTTGAGAGCCTTAAAGGCTTGATCCAGATCTATTATCTCCTTAAAGGATATTTTTCCTAAGCTTTTAACCATCACCAGAATTTGAAACTCTAACTGGGTGAGTGGGTGAATGATCTTCTCCACCTTAGAGACATTAGGAGCTTAACCGAGAACCATATGTTGCATCCACCTACTAATGTTACTATTTTCATTCTTAGATGATCTCTCTCTCAAAGGGGATCCCCTATGATAGTGCAAATGGAATAACTAATCACTACTATAAAGTAATGGATCCTACTCCTATAGAGCTGAGTGAATGTATGGTGAGAGTCGAAGGGGAGAAATGTTGAATTCCATGGGGTGGGGTGAATGGTGTTCTTCATTAGAGACCATAGCCATGATGGAACCTAGTATAGATAAGGTATATTTTAAGTGTTACATGGGAAAAGTCAATAGGGACATGGGTAGCGAAGGAATCTCTATGACCTCTTCTTTAAAGAGAGATTTGAAGAAGCATGCCTTGTCTCTCAAGGAATCCCAAATGCTTTGGAGGCTCTTAGTTCTATAGACAATGGTCTTAGGATCATATGGGAGGTGAATCATTACCTTTATGTTATCTACACTGACATTAATCTTCAAATGGGCATTCTTAGTGATCATGTTGATGTTAGCATTGTATCTCTTTGTGTAGAGAGTGATGACCTTGGGGCATGGGTGTACATATATCACCATGTGTTGTGCTATTTTATAATCCCATATTTTACATCTAAAAGAGTTATACTCCTTTGTAATGATCTTTTCAAGCATCTAGGTGTGGGTACCTCTCTCAAATTCTTGGGATTTTTAATTAACTCTAAGTCGAATATGTCATTTGTGAAATTAGTTACCAAAATCTTGTCCTTACAAGGCCTCTTGATTTCCTTTTTAGTATTTGGCACTTTTTCCTTCACTTGGGAAGGGGTTAAAGTGTAGAATTTGATAATTTCATACTTAGGGGGAAGATCTCTACCACTGTTCATACTGCAAGTTCTCTATTTTTAGGGATGCTTACCACTTTTAGATGAGGACGTAAAATTTTCCATGCTAAGATATATACTTAAAAATCACTCTCTATTTCTACCTTTAAATTAGATTGATATTTCTTCAATATTTGGCTTTGAACAAGATGAGTATTTATGCACTAGTGCCACTTGGTGGGCTCATTATGGAAATTTCAAGAATGAGAATCCCAATTAAATATAAACATGGAACACACAACTAACGGGCCATTTTCAAGATATTTTACAGTGATCGTTATAGTTCACATGTGATGGAGCATCTGACATTAATAATAGGTGAGGTGGGTAACTAACCATCTTTCAAAGAATTTTTTAAATATTTGGGAGGATTAGTGATAGGATGCATGAAGATTATATAAACTACTGGTGATAACAAAACTTATTTGAAAAATAAAATAATAAAGGGAGTAAATTAAAGAAAATAAACAACAAGAAAAGGGAAACATATGACCAAAAGGGAAACTAGCTAATTATGTATAAAGGGGAGAGATGGGCAGGTTAGTTGAAATAATTTAGATTGATCCCATTATTGGGAATATCTAATTCATTGTCCTTGTAGTGTTCTAATTAAAAATCATTCCCCCACTTGTTACTAATGATGTGAAATGATCCTCTCTAAAGAGAATAAAACTTCATATGTTGTCCTGGCTTTATGGCCTACTGATCATATTTGAGAACTACATCTCCAGGTTTAAATCTTAAGTTTGACTACTTCCTGTTGAACCATCACTTAACCAATTATTTTTAGATGAGCTTCACATCACTTATATATTCCCTCTCCTCCTATAGTTTAATCAATTCATCAAGTTAAACCTCCTAGGAGATACATTTCAAACAATAATAAGAGTGGATTTTTCCTTTAAGGAACAAGTGTAATTTTACTTTACATAGAAAAGGCACTGCCAGGTGATATTTTTTAGGCCTTTATAATACCTTCATATAAGCGGATTTACCTTTCAATTTATCTCCTATGATACCTTCTAAACATGTACAAGAGTGGATTTCTCCTTCAAGAAATAAGTGGAATTTAAATTTACACATAACACACTATTAGGTGATATTTTCAAGGCCTTTATAATACCTTCAAGGTATATATTATGAGATAAATTTCAAACATGTAAAACATTATATTTCCCCTCCAAGGTATCTCCTAGGAGATACCTTTCAAGCAGGCACAAGAGTGAATTTCTTTTGCAAGGAACAAGTGGATTTTTTCTTTACACAAAAGGCACTATTGAGTGATATTTTGAAAGATTTTATAATACCTTCAAGGTATCTCTTAGGATATACCTTTAAAACATGCACAAGATTGGATTTTCCTTTCAAGGTATCTCTTATGATATACATTTCAAATAAGGACAAAAGTGGATTTTTCCTTCAAGGAACAAGTGCAATTTTCCTTTACATGGAAGGCACTATTGGGTGATATTTTGAAGTCCCTTGTAATAAATTAAAGGTATCTCCTAGGAAATAAATTTAAAACATGCAAAAGAGTGGATTTACCCTTCAAGGTATCTCCTAGGAGATACCTTTCTAATAGGCACAAGAGTAGATTTCTCCTTCAAGGAACAAGTAAAATGTTCTATTATATAGAAGGCACTACTAGGTGATATTTTGAAGGCCTTTGTGATTCCTTTGACATATATACTAAGATTTACCTTTCAAA
>JARHVA010006215.1:285000-300000 GCA_037957365.1 Torreya grandis
AATAGATTTATGGAATTATAAAGCACCACTAGGTTATGTATGAAACCATAATTTATAGAACTAAAGAAACATATTTCTTCTTTTCAACTACTATATCATATGCATATGAAGAACAAGTATCATGAGATATTGAGATATAATATTTTTTATTTTAAAGATTTTCTAAACCACCATTATGCCAATGGTTTCAATGCAGGTCTTGCCAGGTGGGAGACATTACTAATTGATTTAAAGCATAGGTAATTCCTTAGTCCCACCAATATTAAATGAAGTCTAATAAGAGCCAAAGTAGTTTTCCAAATAATCACTTAATGCTTAGAGGAAAGAGGTTCAGATGTCTAGATTGAGATGAGGTTTAGGCCTCATATCGTTATATGTCCTCTATCTCCATGGAGGTGTTGGAATTCTCAAGCAGAAGTGGAATTTGAAGCTTGGGTACATACAATTGTTAGAGATCTTGGATTCTTTCCAAGGGGCCATCATGACTAGGGCCATCATTTTGAAGTTTATGATATGAGTCAGAGGTTTGAATCAAGAAATTTGGATTAAGGATCAGTCATCCCACTTCTTTACAATAAGACTTGCAAAAGGTAAAGTGTAGGGGATATATGTTGAGCATTGCATATAACTCATCCTAATTATATAAACTATCCCTAAAGTGTTACGTTTGGTTATATATTATATTATATTATATTTAGTAGTTAAAGTTTGATCTAAGTAGGATATGAATTCAATTTATTTATTATTTGTATGTAATTTATTGTTGAGTTTTTACCATGTTATTGTGTCTTACTTAGATGAATAGTGCAGTTTTGAGTATAGCAACACATCCCATGGATGTGGTAATTTTGAGTAGAGGAACACATCACAAGGATGGGGTAATTTTGATTACAATAAAACATCCCAATTAGGGGTAATTTTGAGAAGGAAACACATAGTTTATACAACTCTTTTGGATAGAATTTTGAGGATTCAGCAAGTGAGTTCCAATAATTGAATGCTCAGAGGACACTCCAAAGATGCTCTAGAATTGCTTTGAATATGCTTTGGGTGTGCTCTGAAAACATACATAGGATGCTCTGAATAAGTCTAATAATGTTTCAAATATCTGTACAAGGTGATTAGAATACCTGTATCAGATGCTTTGAATATATCTAGATGTGGTTTGAAGAATACAACAATTATGTGTAATACATGCTATTGAGAGAAATTAAGATCATTTTACAACAAAAATTTTGTTTAAAAAAAAATATATTGGATTCAAATGATAGATAGTAACAAAAAAAAAAGGACCATCCATACAAATCTTCAGCCCCTTGCTACTTCATACACAAAAACTTCTCCCTAAACAATAGATGCTCCTATGTAATAGGTGTAGATATTTTATAAATAATTTTTAAATATATATAATTATTAATGATACCCTTATACACAAAAATATTGATTAATAAGGGAAAATGTTTCCACCCCAAATAATAATTTTAGGTGTTATATAATCATTCATTCATTAAATTTTATAATGTGGCATGAGGGAAACGTTTTCCACCACAAAAAATAACTTTTCAACTCATTCTAAAAGAAAAAAAATTCAACTCAAATAATAATAACCTAAAACAAGCCAAAAAATGACTTTTCAACTTAGTCTAAAATAAAAATAATTCACAGTATCTGAACAAAGCCAATAGACGAACGATGTGATGGGATAGAAATGGTGGAACTATTGAAACCCTCTCACATCATGACACTTTTTTACTATGATTATTTTCTTAAAATTAATATAAAAAATGTCTACTTTCCCCTCACATTCACCATTTGGGTCCTTATTAAATACAAGTAAATGCTAAACAATCATAATATCCATCATTTTATTATCTTGGCCATCTCTTTATTTGCTTACAATTAATAAAACATTCTACTTTCCCCTCAAATTCACCATTTGGGTCCTTATTGAATACATTTAAGCATGAAACAATACTAATCTTTGTCATTTCATTATCTCCCATTTCATTATTTTCTTATTGTTAATAAAAATTGTCTAATTTCCACTCACATTTACCATTTGGGTCTATATTGAATACAAGTAAGCCCTAAACAATCCTAATATTCACCCTTTAATTATCTTGACCATTTCATTATTTTATTACAATTAATTAAAAAATGCTAGCTTTCCCCTCACATTCACCATTTAGGTCCTTATTGAATACAATTAATTACTAAACAATCATAATCTTTTTCATTTCATTATCTCGACCATTTCATTAATTTCATACAGTTAATAAAAAATGTATGTTTTTCCTTCACATTCACCAGTTGGGTCCCTATTGAATTCATGTAAGTTCCAAACAATCCTAATCTCCAACATTTCATTATCTCAGCCATTTCATAACAAAAATCTAGACTATTTGAATCTCGATGATTTCATAACTTAAACTAGTAAATAATGAATAAAAGGTTCATGTCAATCCAAATAAATCACACATTTCAAATAAAATAAAACAATACATTACATAGATTAAATACCTAACAAGAAGCACCTATAGAAATGATAGTGAAAAATGGGGTCAAAACTTCCACCACTAATGCCACACCTGTAAAAATGATAGTGAAAAATGAGGTCAATGCTTTCACCACTAACACCATAGTTAACCTAATAGTCAATAAAAGATTGTTTATTTACCTTCAAAAAGGAGAGAGAAAATTGAGAGAAAATAATGGAAAGAGAAAAAGATAAACTTAAATCTAATTTTGAAGCATGCGAGAAAATTATTTAAAAAAAAATATTATATATTTAAATATACTAAACATTTAAACAATTATGTACATTATTTAATAAAAATATTTAAAGATTTAAACATAAATAAAAATAAATAATAAAGTAAGAGTTTTTTAATAAAAAATATTTACAATTTTTTATTATTTATTATATTTATTCTAATTAAAAAAGATTATTCATATTTTTTAATTAAATTAGATGATTAAATTGTGTAATAGGGATTTGACTCAATCTTTAGCCTGAATAGAATACATTTGAAATTTAATTTACCAATTCAAATACATGTGAGAGCAAGTCACCTTTCTTGAATTAAAAAACTAATATTTGAAGATTAATTCGACCCCAAAATGGTAATTAAAATAAATGATGCAAAATCGTATCTAGTTACTAAAAAACTAGACTTGGGAAAGGATGTTGTGAAGTTATCTAAATTATGGTTATGTGAGGGCATAAGAAGTCTACATCATACCAATCTATAAAGATTAACTTTTCATTCATGACAACAAGCCATGTGATATCTCAATGTAGAGTTAGGGTTAAATATTTTGTCCAATAGACATTGAGTACTTCAACTTTGAAGCCCAATATTGGGGTCGAAACTAAGGGAGTTACAATTTTAGTGTAGAGATTATTCTAATGATTTATAAATAATAGGTTAATGCATAATAAGTAGATTTTCATCTATATTATTTGAAGATGTAACATAAGAAAATTATCTAATAGGGATTTAACTCCATAATTTTTATTCCCCTTTGGAATTATACGTGTGATATAATTTAATTCACCAATTCAAATAGCTCTAAGGGTGAGTCACCTTTAGTGAACTTACAAACTAATATTTTGAGATGAATTTGAACCCATAATGTTAACTAAAATAAGTGACACAAAATCATACCTAGTAACTAAAAGACCTCTTGGGAAAGGATTTTTTATGCTTATCTAAATTATGGTTATGTTAGGGCATATTAAGTAGTCTACCTCAGAACACTTACTATGTATAGGATTTCTATATATAGACTTTTAATCCATTTATAGATTGTATAAAAATGTAGATTTATATAATTTAAGGAATTTTATTCCAATAAATGAGCAATAGAATCATCAAAACAAATTATACTTGATGGGTCTCCTAACCTATCTTTTTGGATCACATCCAAGGGATCATTAGAATTAGAAAATATTCAATAATCCTTTACAAGACCATCGTATAATTAAAATTATAGAAGTTCAAATATGGAAATAGAATTAAAACTATCATCATGGAACTTTGGAACCAATGGTAATGATTTATAAATAATTATTAGGATCGTACATAATAAGTGTAGTTTCGTCCACATTTCTTGAAGATATAACATTATTAATTATTAGGAGGAACAAGTGGTGGTGGCATAATAGTAGGCATACACTTTGGAATAGATGGTGTATTTTGAACATCTATGTCCACTTCAAATTGTTATCATATTTCTAAACCCAAAATTTTTCTTAGTCACTTCTAATTTTTTTAATGTCATTGTAACAAAAACAATTTCTCCATTGCAATCACCAAGAAAAAACCTGATCACTCACAATTATGCTCCTTGTTTCAAGAATACACATGCCCGTGATCAAACCCAAGGGAGTTTTAATTTTTACGTAGAGATTGTGCTAATGATTTAGAAATAATAGGCTCTTGCATAATAATTTTATTTTCATCCACATTTTTTGAAAATGTAACATAAACAAATTTTCTAATAGGGATTTGATTCCTTGATTTTTATTACCCCGAAATATACCTTTGAAATAAATTAATTCACCAATTTTAATACCTTTGAGGATGAGTCACCTTATTGAACTTACAAACTAATATTTGGAGACGAATTCAACCCCATAATGGTAATTAAAATAAGTGACATAAAATCATACCTAGTAAATCAAAGACCTCTTGAGAAAGGATTTTATGTGCTTATCTAAATTATAAAATAGAAGTAGACTCATTACAATAAATTAAACTCTATGGGTCTCCTACCATGGGTTGTTGGATCACATCCACGGGATCATCAGAATCAGAAAATGTTCAATAATCCACTACAATACAATACTACAATAAAAATTATAAAATTTCAAATATGTAAATAGAAGTAAGATTATCATCATGGAAAATTGGAACCAATGGTAATGATTTGAAAATAATTATTAGGATCTTTCATAATAAGTGGAATTTCATCCACATTTTTTATAGATATAACATTAATATTAATTATTAGGAAAAATAAGTGGTGGTGGTATAATAGTAGGCATACACATTGGAATATATGTTGTCTTTCAAACATATTTGTCCACTTCAAATTTTTATCATATTTTTAACTTAAAATTCTTCTTAGTTGCTTCTAATTTTTGTAACATCATTGTAACAGAAGCAATTTTTCTATTGCAATCACAAATATAAAACCTGATAACCCACAACTATGCTCCTTATTCAATGAATACAGATGCCCCCTGATCAAAACCAAGGGATTTGTAATTTTGATGCATAGATTGTGCTAATAATTTATAAATAATAAGTGGAGTTTCATCCACATTTGTTGAAGATGTAACATAAGCAAAATGTCTAATAGGGATTTGATTCATTAATTTGTATCCCCCACCCCCATAATTATACCTTTGAGATAATTTAATTCACCAATTCAAATACCTCTGAGGGAGACGTACCTTTCTTGAACTTACAAACTAATATTTGGAGATGAATTCGACCCCATAATGGTAATTAAAATAGTTGACACAAAATTATACCTAGTAACTCAAAGATCTCTTGGGAAGGGATTTTGTGTGCTTATCTAAAATACAAAATAGAAACAAACTCATCACAAAAAATTACACTTGATGGGTCTCCTACCATGGGTTTTTGGATCACACCTAGAGGATCATCAAAAGTAGAAAATGTTTAATAATCTGCTGCAAGACCATAGTACAATGGAAATTATAAAAGTTCAAATATGAAAATACAAGTAAAATTATCATCATGAAACTTTGGAACCGATGGTAATGATTTGAAAATAATTATTAGGATCTTGAATAATCAGTGGAATTTCATCCACATTTTTTGAAGATCTAACATTATTAATTATTAGGAGAAAAAAATTGTGGTGGTATAATATTAGGCATACACATTAGACTAGAATTTGAATCCATTTATATGTTGTATCTAAATGTATATTTATATAATTTAGGGAATTTCATTCCAATAAAATATCAATAGAATCATCATATTTTATTACTCAATTGATGGATCTCCTACCATGGGTTTTAGATCACATCCAGGGGATCATGAGAATTAGAAAATGTCTAAGAATTTACTACAAGATGATAACACAATTAAAATTATAAAAGTTCAAATATGGAAATAGAAGTAAAATTATCATCATGGAACTTTGGACTCACTAGTAATGATTCAAAAATAATTATTAATAGGATATTCAATGAATAATAAGTAGAGTTTCATCCACATTTTTTTGAAGATGCAACATTATTAATTATTAGAAGGAATAAGTGGTGGTGGTATAATAATAGGTATACACATTGGAATAGATGGTCCTTTTTGAACATATATATATATATATATATATATATATGTATATGTATATGTATATGTATATGTATATGTATATGTATATGTATATGTATATGTATATGTATATGTATATGTATATGTATATGTATATATATGTATATATATATATATGTATATATATATATACTTAAATTTTTTATCATATTTACAAACCCAAAATTATTCTTGGTCGCTTCTAATTTTTTTAGCACCATTGTAACAAAAGTAATTTATCCATTGAAATCACCAAGATAAAACCTGATCACCCAAAACTATGCTCCTTATCCAATGAATACAGGTGCCCCCTAATCAAAACCAAGGGAGTTGTAATTTTGACATAGAGATTATGCTGATAATATAGAAATAATAGGCTCTTGCATAATAAGTGGGGTTTCATCCACATTTTTTGAAGATGTAATATAATAAAATTGTGTAATAGAGATTTGAATCCTTAATTTTAATCCCCCATAGAATACCTTTGAGATAATTTAATTTACCAATTTAAATACAATTGAGAGTGAGTTACCTTTCTTGAATTAACAAACTAATATTTGAAGATGAATTTGACCCCAAAATGGTAATTAAAATAAGAGACACAAAATCATACCTAGTAACTAAAAAACCTCTTGGGAAAGGTTTTTGCATGTTTATTTAAATTGATATAGTTATGTGAGGGTATATTAAGCAGTCTACCTTAGAACACTTACTATATATAGTATTTATATATATAGACTTTGAATCCATTTATATATTATATCTAAATGTAGATTTGTATAATTTAAAGAAATTGTTTCATTTTAATAAAATAACAATAGACACGTCGTAATATATTACTGATTTGATGGGTCTCTTACCATGGGTTTTGGATCACATTTAGGGGATCATCATAATTATAAAATGTTCAATAATCCACCACAAGACCATAGTACAATGAAAATTATAGCCTTCAAAATATGGAAATAGAAGTAAAATTATCCTCATGGAACTTTCGAACCAATGGTAATGATTTAGAAATAATTATTAGGATATTCAATATATAATAAGTAGAGTTTCATCTACATTTTTTATAAAATGTAACATTATTAATTATTAGGAGGAACAAGTTGTGTTGGTATAATAGTAGGCATACACATTAGAATAGATGGTGTCTTTTGATCATATATGTCCACTTAAAAAAATTATCGTATTTCTAAACCCAAAATTCTTCTTAGTCACTTCTAATTTTTTTAGTGCCATTATAACAAAAGTAATTTATCCATTGAATCACCAAGACAAGACCTGATGATCGACAACTATGCTCCTTATATAGTGAATATATATGCCCCTAATCAAAACCAAAGGAGTTATAATTTTGATGTAGAGATTGTGCTAATGATTTAGAAATAATAGGCTCTTGCATAATAAGTGGGGTTTCATCCACATTTTTTGTAGATGTCACATAATAAAATTTTCTAATAGGGATTTGAAACCTTAATTTTTAGCCCCCCAGGAATTATACATTTGAGATAATTTAATTCACTAATTCAAATACCTATGAGGGAGAGTCACCTTTCTTGAACTTACAAACTAATATTTGGAGATGAATTCAACCCCAAAATGGTAATTAAAATAAGTGACATAAAATCATACCTAGTAACTAAAAGACCTCTTGGGAAAGGATTTTGTGTGCTTGTCTAAATTAATATGGTTATGTGAGGGCATATTAAGCAGTCTACCTTAGAACACTTACTATATATAGACTTTGAATCCATTTATAGATTGTATCTAAATGTAGATTTATATAATTTAAGATATTGCATTCTAATAAAATAACAACAAACTCATCGTAATAAATTACACTTGATGATTCTCCTACCATGGGTTTTGGATCACATCTAAGGAATCATTAGAATTATAAAATGTTTAATAATTTGCTACAAGATCATAGTACAATGAAAATTTTAGAAGTTTAAATATGGAAATAGAAGTAAAATTATCATCATAAAATTTTGAAAGTGATGCTAAAGATTTAGAAATAAGTATTAGGCTCTTCAATGCATAATAAGTAGAGTTTCATCCACATTTTTTTGAAGATGTAACATTATTAATTATTAAGAGAAACAAGTGGTGGTGGTATAATTGTAGGCATATACATTGGAAAATATGGTGTCTTTCGAGCATATATGTCTACTTCAAATGTTTATCGTGTTTTTAAAAATAAAATTCTTCTTGGTCGCTTCAATTTTTTTAGTGCCATTGTAACAAAATTAATTTCTCCATTACAATCACCAAGACAAAACCTAATCACACACAACTGTGGCACTCTTTATCCAATGAATATAGATTCCCCCTAATCGAAACCAAGGGAGTTGAGATTTTGACATAGAGATTATGCTAATGATTTATAAATAATAGACTCTAGAATAATAAGTGGAATTTCATCAATATTTAATGAATATGTAACATAATAAAATTGTCTAATAGGGATTTGAATCCTTAATTTTTAGCCCCACCTCTAGAATTATACCTTTGAGATAATTTAATTCACCAATTTAAATAGTTATGATGGTGAGTCACCTTTATTGAACTTATAAAAAAATATTTGTGGATGAATTCGACCCAAAAATGGTAATTAAAATAAGTGACACAAAATCATAACTAGTAACTAAAAGATATCCTGGAAAAAAAATTGTGTGCTTATCTAAATTAATATGGTTATGTAAGGGAATATTAAGTAGTCTAGCTTAGAACACTTACCATATATAGTATTTCTATATATAGACTTTAAATCCATTTATAGATTGTATCTAAAAGTAGATTTGTATAATCTAGGGAATTTCATTCCAATAAAATAACAGTAAACTTGTTGCAACAATTACACTTGATGGGTCTCCAACCATGGGTTTTTGATCACATCTTGGGGACTATCAGAATTAGAAAATGTTCAATAATATGCATCAAGACCATAGTACAATGAAAATTTTAGAATTTAAAATATGGAATTAGAAGTAAAAATATTATCATGGAAATTTGGAACTAATGGTAATGATTAAAAATAATTATTAGGCTCTTCAATTCATAGTAAGTGGATTTTCATCCACTTTTTTTTAATACATAACATTATTAATTATTAGGGTAAATAAGTGGTGGTGGTATAATAGTAGGAAAACACATTAGAATAGATGGTGTCTTTAGAACATATCTATCCACTTCAAATTCTAATCATATTTTTAAACTCAAAATTCTTTTTAGTCACTTCTAATTTTTAGCTCCATTGTAACAAAAGCAATTTCCCCATTGCAATGACCTAGATAAAACTTGATCACCCAAAACTATGGTGCTCCTTATCTAGAAAATACAAATGGTCCCTAATTGAAACCAAGGGAGTTACAATTTTTACGTAGTGATTATGCTAAGAGGCTATCTCTTTACACAAATTATGCAAGCCATCGTAGACTAAGAAATTGCATGGTGATTCAGATATCAATAAGTTTGTGCCCATAATTATTTTTAAGATGAACTTATTTCTACATCAATGTCATGGGTTTGGAGTAACTAGTAGGTTTAATTATCGATTTACACTCTTTTGCTTCACATAACCCCTCTTAGCCCCCACACACAAAATTTATATTAGTTATTAAATAAATATAATTGACATATTATAATATATATCATAATATTTTTGTATATTAAACTAAATAATTATATATTAATATTATATATAAATTATATATTTTATAAAATATATTTTAATATTAATCAATATTATTATGTCATATAATATATGTGTTATTTTTATATTATAAATCAATATTTTATATTATATATTTTAGTATAATATATTTCAATATATCTACATATTACTAATAATACATAAATACTATTATATTTTTAATAAAATTCGATTAATTTTTATACCTTTAGTGAAGTGTATAATGCCACATAACATGAATATGGGATTTAACATTACGAGGTCAAATATGTGATCACCAGTATGGATTTAAAACTTTGAGGTGCTTCATCACATGTGCATATATTATGTCAAAGATAAAATATATCAAACATTAATAATGTTTGGTAGGAAATGGGTGTTAAATTAAAATAATCATGTATTAGCAAGGTTAAATCATTAATCCCTTCTCCATCACAAAAGGTACATTTTTATTAATAGAAGTAAATGATCCATGGATCATTATCAATTGGATATGTCGTGAAGTGATTTTAAAAATCATTATTTATAGGGCCAAATCACATCAATTTAGTAAAATTAATTAAATTTAAACATGAAACTATAAGCCAAGAAACTTTACTACTGAAAAAATTATTTCGATACAAGATTCACAAAAAATTTATTTATCAAGATTATATAAATTATAATATATCTATATATTATTGTTAATGGTATGGAAATAATATTAAATTTTTAATAAAATTAAATGAATTTTATGCCATATAATGCCGCGCAAAATTAGAAAATGGGTAAATGCAATCACAAGTATGACTTTAAAACTCTGCGATGCTTCACCATGTGTGCAATAGATGAGGTAGAGTACTTCAAAGATAAAATTTATCAGACATTATTATGTTTGGTAGGAATTAAATTAAAATTCTTAATCACATATCACCAAGTTGTCATAAACATTAAATTTGATGTTAATGATGACACTTGGAATGGGAGAGTTGGTAGTAAAGCATGCGAATTATTAATTTTTAGTAGCCCTTAAAACTTGGTTTTAAAAAGTATACAAACTATTAGATTCAATAAATATTATACAAAAAATCGAGTCTATTCTACTTTTTAAAATGAGCATAAATTTTTATTTAACCATAAGGTCTTTTGAGCTGAAATTTATATTAGTGATATGCAATTCTTCTATTCAATAGATTCAAATTAAGATAAAGTGTAAATGAATATATGTTCTGATAATTTTATTTCTCCACTTAGATACTTTCATTTATTTCTTTAGTTTATAAGACCATAATGATAATTATCTCACTAACTTCAATTTTGAAGTCTGACTATGAGATGTATTTCTTGGTGTTTCTAACTTTAGGTGCCACAAAGTGATCTGGAGATGTGTTCATTAGTTTTTGTGGACAAGACTGTTTAGAATTTTTAACTCGTGTATATTGTAGCCTTGTTCATAGTTTTTTTGTAATTCATAGTTACTAAGATTCATGTATTTTATGTACCTATTGACAAAAGCAAGAATATAAACTAATGATAACCAACCATTGTAACAGACAAGGAGTATTGATAGTTAGCATTTTTCATTTTGTAACCTTAATAGGTGCACCTCATAGATGTGATTAGATGTTTTGTATGTGACTTTGAATCATTCTATAATTTATTATCCATCTATGAGGATGTGATTTTATGTGTTATTTAGAGTAGAAAACTATTTCAATCTATTATTTTTTTTCTTTTGCTTCTATAGTTTTGGTATTTACTTGCATAATAGACTATAGTTCATGCTTTATGTCAGGATCCAACTCCTCAATAAGAGTAAAATATGATTACCTTGTATAAGCAACTAAACACGAAATTATACCAGAATTAACAAGTAACTAGAATTCACAAATGACACAAAATATGAGAGACAATACACAATCTTGTATTAATACTCATGCCAGAAGGAAATACAATGAAGATGCCACAATCTTCCACACCTCTCAGATGTACAAATCTCTTTCCCTCAAGAGTTCACTCTCCTACCAAAAATGGTCCCAACACACAACTCAAACACAGATTTGTTGCTCACCTCCACCCAGTCAGTAATAACACTGCCAATACACAAGTACTCAAAGTACTTCAAGTAGATCTCCCATGAACTTGAAACAACCTGCAACTCAAATGATCTTACTTACCATGTATAACTTCTCCCTGATCTTGCAACAACCTGCAGATCACCCTGTTCTTACAATTGGAAGGATCTACCTTGCCTTCCTCTATTGCTCTTTATTACAACACATGCCAATGGGTCTATAAATAGATCCCATACTAAACAATAACTTAGACTTCTAATTTAAAATAATTAGACACGCAGCTCAAGACTCAAAATAGCCTTTTACATGCAAATAATTGATTCAACAAACTAACTGTTTATGCAATGAACAGTTTTGGAACCGCACAGGTGACCGACGTCGGGTGAATCCTATCGATGTCAGTTTCCCTTTACACTGAAGATGACTGACATTGGTTGCACTGTCGATGTCGGTATCCCTGTAACTCAGAAACCTCCTCCATGTTTGCATCAGTGAAGCTTTTAGCTCCACAACTTAACAATCTCCCACTTGGAGATAAACAAATACAACTATACCTGTACCTGTACATCATCTAGTTTGTTTCCTGGCTTTGTATCCCTCTTCAAGATCACTCTTGAAGACCAACCACCATAAATCCTATGGTGCACCTCTTTTCATCCAAATGACCTACCACATCCACATCTACAAACCCATGTAGAGAAGAACTTGACTCTACATAGCTTGTGCACCTGCTGCTGGTCCCTTTTAGATATCTGAGAATCCACTGAACTGCCCTCCAGTGCTTCTTTCTCAGATTAGATCCAAACTTGCTGACAACTCCCACTACTTGGGAAATCTCAGGTTTAGTACACATGTACTCAACCTCATCATGTGAATTAGGGCACTGTTCATAGAACTATCCAACCATCGGCGTGCTAACTGGTTTAACACAATCATCTAGAGACAAAATCAACCTGTGACCTTCCATGTCTCTAGAACACACTCATGTCAAAGAATCTTGTTGCTCCCAGATTCCTCATGACACACCTCTAAACTAACTTTACCTTTAGTTTAGCAACTCCCTACATATGTGACCCTGCAACAAGCATAACATACAATAACAGGATAATGTAGCTAATATTATCCAACTTGGTAAAGAAAACACAATGCTTAAACCTCCATTGTCCTATAGCTAACACAAGACCATATACTCTGGCCTTCTGTCTCACATGTCCATTCCCACTCTTCTTTATCCTGAAAATCCATTCGTCTCTCAGTGCTTTCTCCCAGCTGGAAACTCCACCAAAAACTCCCATTTGGTTTTTCTCCAAGGAATCACATTCCTCATCCATGCCAAGCTCCCAATGTTTCCTGGATTCTACCTGCTCTGCTTTTTTAATAACTTCCTGGTTCTTGACCGTCAGTGAGCAAAAAGTAGTGTAAAGAAGGGAAATGATGAATTTGAGGCTTACTTACCCTTTCAATCCTCCATATGGGTGTTTGAGACTCCTTAATAGCTTGCTGTCTACCCAAAATCTATCTCAGTGACCGATGCCAGTCACATCTCAGTGTGCACCTGACCGACGTCAGTTCCATTCGAATACCTCATCACCGACATCGGTTCCCCTTGATCGATGCTGGTGTTTATTTGTCCTAAGTCACAAATGTCAGGCTACACATAGCTGACATCGGTCCCTGTCTGGATGCCAACGTTGATTTTCTAACTGACGTCGGTCTCTGTGTTTTACTTGTGAGTGATGACTTCTACCTGTGAGCTCCTTTTGGATCAAACCCTTGTCCATATCAACCTTGCTCTACTAAGAATTATTCAGCCCCTTATATTGATCTCTATCCGTCATCTTCTCCTTGAAAACCAAGGCTTTCCTATTCTTGTCACGAACATCAGATTTATTTAAGAAACGTCACTTTCTTCTTTTGTTTATAGAAATCTCAATCCATGCTTTTCAAATCCGAAAGCACACCATTTGACACAAGAACATGCATCCCCTTCTTATTCATGTGACCAAGCCTATTAAGCCACATCTTCAAATCTACAGCTAAAGTAGATAAACCAGAAGGAGAATTAGTAATACAAGTAGATAGATAAAGCGTACCTACTTTCTTACCTCTTGCTACAACAAGTGCACCCTTAGAAACTTTATAAGAGTCCGCTGTGAGAGTTACTATGCAACCCTCATCACCCAACTTTCCAATAGAAATCAAATTCCACTTCAGGACTGGTTCATGCATGACCTCCTTCAACACCCATGTGTTGCCCGTCTGCAATTTCAGCTTCACTTTCCCTTTGCCAACCATTTGACAAGGCTTACCATCCCCTAAATAAATTTCTCCAAAGTCTCCCTGGACATATTCATGAAAAAATTCCCTATTTGGGGATGCATGGAAAGAGGCACCAAAATTTAAAATCCAATATTCCACTTTATCCAAGGAACATACTAGAGCATCTTATGTAACAATATCTGCAACATCTACTTCTTTAGTTCCTTCTTGTTGATCTTCAACCAACCAACAATCTTTCTTTACATGCCCTTTCTTTCTACAATTCTAGTAGATTTTCCTGCCGAGCCTGGATCTAGATCTCCTGCCTATCTTTGACCTTGATTTCCCTTGCTCGATCTTCTCTATTTGCCTTCCCCTACTTTCAATACTCAAAGCATTCCCTAATGATTCACCTGTGCTTTTCCTACAAATTTCTTCATTCAAGATTACACTAACAACATCATCCACTTTTAAGATATTTAAAGCAGACACATTATTACTAACTACCATTACCAAACTATCCCAACTTTCAGGTAATGAGCACAAGATTAAGAGAGCCTTAATTTCATCATCAAAAACAATATTGACTGAAACTAACTGATTTACTAATCCATGGAAATCACTAAGATGACTATGT
>JARHVA010006215.1:305000-342500 GCA_037957365.1 Torreya grandis
TGGCACCTTAATATGTTATTAAATCATTAATATTTGGATAGTCTACCTGGATTATTATAATATTTTTTGCCCTACTGGAGAATACCTAGCTTTGATGAGGCTTTTGCTGAAGGAGCGTTCACTTGTCTATTGTTTGGGCAAATAGGGTTTTCAAATTATAACACTAAAATTTTACTAAAAAATATATTAAATATTTTTCCAAATGCTCTCCCTGTATATACTTTAATCAATTTTTAATTAGAATAGTACATTTTTTAATATTGTGTGTCGAGCTCAAGGAGGCCCTATATTGGCCTAGCTAGTAGTGAGCCCTATTGTAAAGTTTGTTTCAAAAGGAAGAGAGGTCAAATGAGTCAAGAGAATATATAAGACAAAAATTGGTACACTCCACCAATTGTACAATATGGGTAGACTTATTTTTTGGTTTAAATTCTATGAAAAATAATTGCATAGTAATTAATTTACACCTTTTTTGATTATCTTCATCATCTGGTGAGAACTAACCAATTATGTACATTTAGCCAATAAACCATGCAACTCAAATGTCCCTCATAAATGAATGAGCATGAATAGTTACTAAAAATTCTTCTCAATTGTGCAAAAAGTGGTGATCGATTATAATCTTAAAAAAAAATAGTCCCATCCATGATAATAGAAAACATAAGATAATATAATAGGTAGTCTGCCATAGCTTTATACTATGGAATTTAATAGAAAAATTGACTATACCCCTACCTATAATTAGTATTTGAAATTTTGGAGCTAGGTAAATGAAATAGTCCAATTGAGTAGCCAACTTATTGTTGATGAATTTGTGTGTACTCCCAAAGTAAATAAATATAGTCGACTTCTATTTATTGAGGAAACTAACCACCTTAATATTTGGAGGAGTAGTAATACCTAAAAGTGCATGATAGGAAATAGTAGGTTGAGAATATTTGGATTTGTCTTTAGGTCCTTCCAAACTCTTGATTTGTGTCTATGTCAAGGATGTAATGTGAATAATAGAATAACATTTTTCAGATTATAGGGAAAACAAGAATATGGTAGTGACACTATACGGCTTCACTTAGTTTTTTTGGAGTGATTATGTGTTTACAACTTACCATATTATAATTTTTCAAGCATAACCTACCATAGGGACAATGGTAATATGGTAGGGACATAATCTACCTGAATTTGTTATGATGTAAATTGCTTTGTATTTACCAATATAATCCCAAAATCTTAAACAAACAAATGGATATCGATGATGAGAATTCATCTAAAGTGATTCATGTTAAAAAGTTTCAAAATGAGGGAGTAGGGTAGGTAAGAAAAGAACGTTCCCTCTCAAAAAAAAGACCAACAAATCTCCTTTGATTTCTATTAGCAACCAAGATAGCACCTAGATAACAACAAAAACCAAGATAACACTATAGACAAACTCTCAAATTCTTTGGATCCTTATATTAATTATGGTAACAACTATTTTTGGTTATAAATGAGGGGGTAACTATTGGAGGTTTGTCAATTATGTCTCCAAGGTGACCAAGGATGTTGATGAGGTGTCATGTGTGCTAGAATGATAATGAGAAAGTGTGATTCAATAAGCCTCAATATTCCTGCATGGTTATTTAGTATTTGAATAAGGAGGCTTTTTATGGATGATATTATTGGTATGGACATGTTACATATACCTTATGGGGTGTTAAGGGTTCTTATAATGATTATGGAAGTGAGTGGACTTCATCTGGTTGATCATTATTTTTATCTAGACATTTTAGCCTAGTGGTAGGAAATATGAGTAGGCAGTTTGATGATGTCACCATTTCCACATATGGATGAGTATGGTGGAGATTTTCATAAGGTTTTGATGACACTAATCCCTAGATTTAATTTGAATATTCAATTTTATAAAGGGAAAAATGAGTCCTATGTATTTTTTCCATAACTTTTGATACAAGATGAATTTCTTGATGGAGTAAAAATAAAAGCTATAGAGGACCTCATGGATATTCGAATAAAACTAGTTAGATGATCTAAATATTTATACAATAAAATATATTAATCTTCAAATTTGACTATGTGTTCAATTATATTCTACAAGTGACCCAAGAAGGATATTTGATCTTGTTTTGATGCTATTTAGATGTCTCGGGATGAATTAGCTATTGGAAGGTGATCTAGACTTCATGAGGATGATCTATGTGGAATATTTAGGTGGTACCAATCCATATTAAGTATTAAAAAATATTAAGAATTAGATTGTGTATTCATTCATAGCATTTCTATGTACAAGGTCTCTATTGGAGTTCATTGAGCATAAGCAAAGGTGAGTAAAGGTGATTGTGATCATTGAATTTTAGAATAGTGTTGTTGTAGGTTAATGATGAAAAAAGAGTTATAGGTTCATCCAAAAGGATGGTTTGGATGCCTTGTGTGTGATCGAAGGATTTTTTATGTTTGAGTGAGCTTGTTGGTTGATTTGAGAGGTAGATCAGTGTGTGGATTATGTGTATAACCATTTGGTCATGTTATAGATGTGGTGATAGAGTTATTGTTGAGAATTGAAGAGTGATAAAAAAGGTGGTTTTGGATGCATTTAGTGTGAAAATTTGAGGAGTGGGGTTAGTTGGGATATGTAATGTGTGCTAATTTATCTTTGCGTGTTGGTTCAAGTATGTAATGTGATTTGGTCAACAAGGTGTAATGGGTGACATAGTTGTTTTTGAAGGTGAAGAGTAATAATCATAGTTTCATCACTTGGTGTTTAATACATAATTTCAAAGGTTTAATTCTCATAGGTTTTGTTGTGGTTTCTCAACATCTGAGGTGGTTGTTGCCTCACAATGTGAAACTTGTTAAAAGTGTAGTTGTTATGGTTGCTTAGCTAGAAAGGTATAGTAACACCTTGTGGAATTATAGTCTCAATAAATAAAGGATGGTAGCTACTTCATAACTTATATTTGGTCTAGATTAGTTTTTGATATTATAGTATAGTAGTCCAATTGCAATTTTTAGTGGGTTTTATTCCCCAAGAGGGTTTCCCACATATAACTAGCTTTATGTGCTTGATCTTGCATTGTCACTCTTGTTCATTGCTATGAATTATGTGTATGATTCATGAATGATTATGATAATTGATTAAGATTTTGAAAGAGTTTAGAAATTTAATTTATATTATTTTGGATCATTTATTCACCCCCCCACACACACTCGTTGATTGTACCTCTAACAATTGGGATTAGAGTGAATCCTTTGGAGGAATCTTAACAACTTGAAAGAGATTCTGAATAGGTATAAAGATGGATAAACAATTGAATAAACAAAATCAATAGTGGAAGGATATGATCAAGGAATTTAAAGAGTAGATATGTATGTTAATTAAAGATGATAAAAATAATGAGAAATTTATTAGTGATATTAAGTTTTAAATAGAAGATGCCAAGAAATGTTTGTATTCAAAAGAAAAGGACATCTCAAGAGTACAATTTGGTTACAATTTTTCTATAAATAGATTAATTTAATTTTAAAAAATTATTTAATGTGTACCTATACAAAAAAATATAAATTCAATTTTACAATGATTTGATCCAATTACAATGAAAATCTAAATATACGAGATGCTTAAAAAATTATACATGCATAAGGATTTTAGCCTATCAAGGCTGAGTTTTCTAGATCGTTAGATAAAATTTAGTTGGGATAGAAGTCAAAGTATCCATCAAGGATACAATAACACCACCAAAATCCTACTTCTTCTTTTCCTCACTATATTCATAGACTTTATGCACTATACCATGCTGCTGTCAGATAATGTCTAAATTAAGAAATGATGGACAATGAAGTTCCTTTATCTATCCAAGGAGTCTCACATGTTCATCCTTAGTTATTCAGAATTTATTCCTATAAATATTTACTTCAGTTACCTTCATTTGGGCTTTGATTAACTTATATTCTATCTCTTTGATTGATAAATCTTGTATGCTCTGTTTAAAGTCATCTGCGTCCTCTTGCATAACTTTATCAAAATTGATTCTATTGATCAATTTACCATTAAAATATCTTGCCTTAGACAATTTTAACTCATCCAAAAGTTGGAGGAGCTGAGATTCATGTGCCTGATATTTAGGGATAAAAACCCCAATGGATTTCAACCATTCCTTCACATCCTCATGTTGGATGACAACTAGATTTAAGGCATTAGATGCCTCAATAATTATCATATAATCAAGATGGATATATAAAGAGTTTCATGTATAGACAACTATCATTTTAAGCTTCACACTTTATTGAACTAAAGAGTTACACAGTTGATTCACTTGGTTCATATGGGGATCCATCTTAGACTTCATGAAATCCATGGCTTTCAAGGAGTTATAATACTTTAAAATGACCTCTTGAACTTTAGCTTCAATGCATGTAAGACTGTGCACTATCTTGGATTATTCTGAGTTACTCAATTTTTGTATTTATTTCCTACACCTCCTCTTCTAGCTCCTAGAGAGCTAACTCCATGCCTTGATGGATGGCTTCTAAATAATCCTTGTGCACTTGAGCCACGTCTAATAGATTTTACTCATATATATACTATCCTAGCTATCTATTCTACCCCCTGGTGAGGGAGAACACTAGTTTTCATTCCTCAAGGATGATTCTAGTACCCTAGTCATTATTTAGTTCCCTCTTCCACACCCTTTGGATAGTTCTAGTTAGAGGATCAAATAAAGTATACATTGAGGGGAGATATGTGATTTTGAAAGTAGGCATTTCAGAAGGCTTACTCCTTAAATCCATTGCCCAAAGAGGGATATCTAGTTGGGATGCATCAAATTTTGTGACAACAACCTCCTTTATATATTCCTCTTTGAATACCTTCTTATTATTTTGGGCCTTTGTCAAAACATTAGGTAGGGAAGGCCATATTTTTTTAGACCAAACCACTCCTCCCAATTGAGGGAGTGGGCAGAGTACAACTATTTTACATTTTATGCATTGATTAACCTTAATTATTTTAGGGAGTTATGGTAGACCTAATTTATTTGGACTTATTATACTGAGGAAATTATTTTGGACATTTTATCCAAAACAATTCCCCTAAAGGAATTCCTAGAAAAAAAATTCTAATTGTGTGCATGTTCAAGGTATCTCCTAAGAGATAGCTCAAAAGAAAATTCCAATTATGTATTAGGGTTCTTACCAAATAAAAAGTTGTCATGGTTATATAAAATCCTTTGCACTGAATTTTTATTTTAGGTATCTCCTAGGAGAGATACCTTGAAAGAAAATTCCAATTGTATGCATATTCAAGGTGTCTCCTAGGAGATACCTCCAAAGAAAATTCCAATAGTTTGCATCAGGGTTATTGTCTAATACAAAGGTGTCATGGTTATATCAAATGCCTTATAAGGAGCTTTGCAATCAAAATGAAATATATTTCAAGGCCATTTTGGGTATCTCATAGGAGATACCTTAGAATAAAATTATAATCGTGTGCATGTTTAAGGTATTTCCTAAGATATATCTAGAAAACAAATTCCAATAGTGTGCATCAGGGTTCTTACCAAATATAAATTTTTTATGGTTATATAAAATAATTTTCAAGGACCTTTGTAATCAACACGGAAGTTATTCCAATTCCCTTTTAGGTATCTCCTAGAAAATTCTAATCATATGCATGTTCAAGGTATATCTTAGGAGATACCTCATGTGCATTAGGGTTCTTTCTAAACAAAAAGGTGCCACAGTTATATCAAATCCTTTTCAAGGACCTTTACAATCAACATAGATGGTATTCCAAGTCACTTTGAGGTATCTCCTAGGAGATACCTTGAAATAAAACTCCAAAATATATGCATGTTCAAGGTATCTCCTAAGAGATATCTCGAAATAAAATTCCAATACTGTGCATTAGGGTTCTTGAGAAATAAAAAGTTGTCATGGTTATATCAAAAAATATTCAAGGATATTTTAAAGAAAATTTGAATGTATTCAAAGGCCATTCAAGGTATCTCTTAGGAGAGATACCTTAAAATAAAATTCAATTGTGTGCATGTTCAAGTTATTTCCTAAGAGATACCTCAAAATAAAATTCCAATTGTGTGCATTAGGGTTATTTACAAATAAAAAGGTGTCATGGTTATATCAAATCCATTTTAAGAACCTTTTCAATTAACATGGAATGTATTCCAAATCCCTTTATTGTATCTCATTAGAGACACCTTTGAAATAACCTAAGCATGCCCATTGAACCTATTGTAGAAACACAAGAAAAAAATCATAGAAACATTAGAAAGGGTAAACCCATGATCATCTAAAAACATGCCCATTACTCCAAATGAGATTTTAAAAAAATGTATAAATAAAATAGGCATAAATATGCTCACGATTATGTGATTATGTAAAAATTGATCTTCCAAATTGATGAGATGTTTTATAGTTATCTATGTGGAGGAAGATTTCGTAAGGGACAAAATAAAATCTTTGTACTCTTGCAAAATAGATAAATACATCCCTTTCCTATCCTCATGATTACATAAAAACTAACTGAAAGGGACATGCCACTATCAAACCAATTACAATGGTTTTCCAGTGGGAAATAAGAAGAAAGAAGGGAGGGAAGGGAAGAATGAAGTGGTTCCAGCTCAGAAAAATTGAAATATTACGTTATGCTTTAGAGTTGATCTAGATGATAAATATTTTTCCAACTTGTTTTTATACCTGGTATATTATTCTACAATAGGATTGAGATTCTTTTGGTCTGGGCCCACTTGGTATTTCAATTTTACTCTATACTCCTCAAGCCAAGTAGTAATCTTCTAAATCATGGTTTGCTTTCATATGATAAATTCCTTAAGATGGTCACAAGACTTCTCAAGTGACACCAACTATTTTATTTTATCAACATCAAAAGACTCTTGTGGTGCATCGATGTGGCTTTTAGAGTGATGCATATTGTATCTTCCTCCAAGTCACTTGAACCATCAAGGCTTGCAATCTTCCTTAATGTAACATCTATCTCTTTTGTTATAGTCTTGAGGGACTACTCTTCTCTTTTTAAATTAAAGATGCCATCTTTGGGAATCATCAAATGATTCTCTATTTAAAGTTGACACTCCTTGGGATTCTTATGATCATTAGGAGAAATGATCCTTTCTATGATCAAAGTATCTATGCACATCTTGCAGACCTCATCCATTTTATGTTGGACCTCCTCTCACATCTTGATATCTGTCTCGTATAAAATCATTTGAACATTACACTCCCTCTTATTGTCCATTATGTTGTTCAAGTATTTTAATGCCAATTGGATTATTTATTTTTCCCTCATGCATAGATATTCCTTCCATTTTTATATTTCTCTTATTCTAGACTTGAAATCATTAATTTTGCCATAATCAAATAACTCTATTGAGAAGAGAGGACACTCTAGAGCAATACTAGTAGTTGGAATTATTACTTTGGGCTCACTTAGTATCTTTTGCAAGTACTGGATCATAGTCTAATTTTGTGCCTTCAACTCTTCCATGGTGGCTTTGTATTTATCCATCCTAGGAGCCATCATGTTCTCTAAAACCTATGAGTTATGCTCCATCTCATTATTTGATGGCTCACCTTGATTGTAACTATAAACAGTGTAACTCTCAAAGGGAGCATCTTTCTTAGAAGAATCTAGTTGGGGAATGGCTACCTCCACATTCTTTTCCTATGGTATTCAATGTGGTCCTAGAATTTGTCTTAACCTTTCTGGGGGGGTTAGCCTTATATGCCTAAGTGATCTTCACTATGTCTATCTCCCAAATTTTTCTCATAATGTTCTTATGCATGACATGTTCCTCAACCCAAATAAGGGGTCTAATATGAAATTCTATTGATGTAGTAGACATAGATGAAGGCCTAGAGATAGTAAGAGGTGGTGTCATCAGAGTAACTAATGTAGGAAGTTCTATAGGAATGGGATGTGGACTTAACATAGATTATTCAATTTATTCATCACTTTCCAACTCTTCTCTACCTTTGTTTTCTCTAGGTTCCCCTTCCATGTTTGGCTCTATCTACTCTAAAACATCAAAATCTACACCGAATTTGTGAGACTCCTTGAGTAACATTTTAATGGAGCTTCCTCATCCTACTGACTGACTAGAAGGTTATACACCCACTTCACCTTATTTATTTGTCTAAGGGTTAATTATAGATGAGGATATGGTGACCTCCTTATTTCCCTCAGGACATTATTCACCAATCATAACCTCTGAACTTTTTGTGTGGGTTGGATCATGGACCTTGATGTAAGGAAGGATACCTCAAGGTATTTAAATTCAAATAACATTACCTAAAGCACTCTACTTAGAACTTTTATTAGACTTATCCAATTCCTTATTTATTTTTACATGGGTGGGAGTACCCATTTGTAGGTTTGGTCGCCCACCTTCCTATGTACTTGCCTTCTCCACTGGTGTTGAACTCGACACATATAGAGGGGAAGTGACAACTTGTGATGCCTCTAGAGATATCTATAGCCATTAATGTGTAACCACACCTATAATATCAATGTTGACTTAAGTATCTTGCCCTAGATCCACCTTATCCTTCTCATAGAATATATATATTTCCTTAACTTCACCCTGATTATATTGGCCTGGTGGTTGGGTGATGGCATTCTCAACAAATGTCTCTATATCTGATGAGATCATTTCTTTTTCTTGAGGGTCCTGAACTTGAGTGGCTACCTCAACTCTAACCTTCAAAACATCTTCAAAATATACGGGACCAATTGGGGCCATAACTTCCTCCTTGTCATGCTTAATTTTTACTCCTAAAATACCCTCTTCTACAAATAAACCAATCATTGGGACCTTCATCAAGGTTTGGGGTCTTTCCCTCAGAGTTCTTTGCCCATTTCTTACTTATTAAGGAGTGAATGCTCATTTATTTTTCATCACCTCTATAATGGGACTATCTTCATTTGATTCTTCTTCATCATTCATATATTTTAATCTTTAAGTATATGAGGATTGATCCTCTTTCTTCTTCATGTGGATTTCCTTATAAGGTAGGTCTTTGAATAAAAATCTCCTTTATTTTCTTACAAATCCTAACTGGAGGCTATCAAGCCCTTTTGACTATTTTTTTCTTGGGATACTCTACCTCTTCCCCACCTCCTCTCTTCCTTGAATAAATATTTGGGTGAGGGATAATTTCTGGATATTGTACTAGAGGAATAGTTGGGATAATAGTTGGATTAACCATTAGGATGGTTACTGGGATGGATGGTATAGTTTGACATCCTTCTAATGCAATGGATATTGGGGTAGCACTAGCTAATGTAACCTCCTCAATAGTAATTTTATCTCAATTTTTAGCCAGATTTATTAACTTTGAGAAGGACAATCCTGACTTGGACTGTGATGTGGTTATGGATTCCACATCAATTGGCTTGGTGAAGTCAACATCACCAACCTTGTTCTTCCCTTTTCCCTTCACCACTAGTGGTGGAGCCAAGGGAGCACCACTATATTTTGGGAAGACACCCTTTAAATCTTGAACTTGTCTGAGTTCCTAGGGGGTAGCGTGTCATAAGTACTAAGATCAAACACATGTTATTTCAACCACCTTAAGGTTATTCTCATGATTATTGTGGCCCTCCATGGAATGGAATCATTTTCCTTGGCAGTGATCTCCACCTATGAGATGGCTTGGGCTATAATATTGGATTGATTATATAATGTAGATAGTATCCTCTTATCATCTTCTATGTCCTTGGGGATGGGAGAGATATTGTAAGTGACAACTTCTTACACTAGCAGTCTCATATAATCTAACTTTTTCACATCTTCCTTATTAGTGCAAATGGACCAGATGTCTTTAAAATGTGATGGATGTAGAATTAAATTGGTCATTATAGTTTCCCACCATTTGATACCATAGTTCAACCTAGGTGGCATATTTTCAATCACATACTAGCCCATCTCTTGCTTTAATCCCTTAGCTTTGGTAATAAACGAACATGAATAATATCTAATTTCAACTAGAAACCTGAAAGGGTTATTTACCTTCTTCATTGTCATCATCTAATACAGGGGCACTATCTACCTATTTAACTCCATCACTACTAGTCTATCATCTAGGTATATTGGTAGTTTGTATGGAGACCCCAAGTAGCCACTTACCTTGATATAAGTAAATGATTCAAATTGAATATACAAGTTGACATATTTATCAATTATGTCTCTGGACCCCTTGGACATCCTATTGAGGCTTATTAGATTATAGAAGACACTCATCATATCATTAAAGAAATAATTATAAAATCTACAAAAATTCTTCTTGAAGCCATCAAGAGTTATTTTAGGATAAACTTCATATATTCTCATCCCACTGGGATTCTTGGTGAGCCCCTATAATGTCATATTATACACCAAGTTGTACATCAAGTAGGAGGACATGTAAAATATACCTATGAATTCCTCATTTGAGTGGATTACATCTTGGAGTTACATCATCTACCTATGTAAATTATCACTTAGAATGGTAGCTGAATCTAGCTTCTTCTATTATTCTAACACATAGATTAAGATTATGGACATCCAAGGTTCAAATTTCTCTGTAGTGGGCATCCCATAAACTCTTACCATCATGAAAATCACATATTGGGGATATTAATTGAATTATACTAGTTTAATATTCTTAGACATTCGCAAGACCTTTTGTCTTTTCTTGACTAGCCAACACGAGTTGACAATGTCCCATATTGTCTTGTCATTCTTGTCTATATACTCTTGTAATTCCTCTAGAGAGAATGTGATAATTAAAATCTAGGTATAAATATCAAGCATGGTGCTGAGGGCCAAAGGAGTGAAAGATAAGACAATTGATTGGCTTCCATCGTTGAGAGTCCTAGTGTCTAGTTGATATACTCAAGCACATGCAATCAGTAACTCTAGGTATCGGGAAACTAAGGGAAATACTATTGTAGGGGTGATATAAATCATACAAAGGTTGAAGACTAATAGGAGAGGATTTGGATGCTATAATACATTCAATAAGAATATAATTCCTAACCCATAAACATCTATATATTTGATTTCATCTAAAATAGAAATAATGTTGCTCTTGCTAGATGCTGAAGTATCCACCATTGTTCCTATCTCTTTTAGTTAAATACATTGAACTCAAATGAATTCATCACTATGATCACCCTAAACACACCTTCAAACCTCTTTATAGAACATAATACAAAGATCTATAAAAACACTTACTGATAATCCAAAGGGCTACACATAATTAAAACTAAAAACTTTTGAAGAATTCATCATAATCACTCTTTCATGTTGCACATATCTACAGCACAAAAATGGCTCAAAGACATAAGTATAAGCTCTGAATGCGAAATGTAAATTTGAATTAAGGAAATTTCCTTAGTTATAATCCTTTGCATTTTTAAATTATAGTTTGCATTAATGCTTTGAAGCTTAATGGTTAATTACCAACTACCCTCTTTAAGTCATTTGACCTTATTTTTGAAAAAGGAAAGATAAGGTGAAAATGTTTCTTTAATGCCAAGAAATCATCCTTGCAACACATGGATTCATATAAGCAAACATTTTTGTTCTATAACTTTTTAGGCTTTTGGTGAACTTTTGTACCTTACCCACCCAAAGTTAAGTGGGGAAATTTTTGAAAAAGGCCCAAATATTGAAAATCCTTGAGGATCAACCACGTGTCATCACTTCTATTTTCAAATATGGGTGTTCGAGCCATTGGTTACTCTTTTCACCTTTCCCAACAAAAGATAAATGGGGAAATCTCTAAAGAGGGCCCAAAACTAATAAAACTCTGAGGACATGTCATGTGTTCAGCTTAGATGCTAGCTCAGACTCTCAGCCAACTTTCCACTTTTACACCATCCTTATTGATATAGGGAAAGGTGAAAGATTATTCTAATCCATAAAAATAGTCTTAGGAGTCCCTTGAGATAACCACATGTCTTTCATTCAGCTCATCAAGCAATTCCTAACCTCAATCACAAAAACGCATTGAAAATACAACATGACAATCTTACTTGAGGACCTAGAACATTTACTCTTCGAGCATAAGGAAACAAATCAATGTATGCAAGGAGACCTAGATATATTTATATCTTCTCATAGTGAATTTTCATATCCTAGACTACATCATCCAAGGCATCCAATAGTGCCTTTTGTGTAAAGGAAACTTGTACGCTTTTTGTGAAGGAAAAATCCACTCTTATCTTTGTTCTAAATATATCTCCTAGGAGATAGATACCTTGAAGGGGAAATCCACTCTTGTACATATTTTATAGGTATATCATAAGAATTACCTTGAAGGTATTATAAAGGCCTTTAAAATATCACCTAGTAGTGCCTTCTATGTAATGGAAAATTCCACTTGTTCCTTGAAGGAGAAATCCACTCTTGTACCTATTTTAAAAGTTTTTCCTAAGAGATACCTTGAAAAGGAAATCCAATCTTATGCATGTTTAAGAGGTATCTCCTGTTATATTCCTTGATGGTATTACAAGGGGCTTCAAAATATCACCCAGCAGTGCCTTTTCCATGTAAAGGAAAACTACACTTGGAGAAATACACTCTTAGCCTTGTTTGAAATGTATCTCCTAGGAGGTTTAGCTTTCTGAATTACTTAAACTCTAGGAGGTGATGGAATAGGCAAGCAATGTGAAGCTCATCTAAAAATAAGTAGATAAGTGATGGTGTGATAGGAAGTCACTGGATCTGAGATTTAAACCTAGAGATTGAGTTCTCAAATATTAAATGTATCTCCTACGAGATACCTTGAAGGGGAAATCCACTGTTGTTCACACAAGTCATTCAAAACATTTGTTTGCAAAAAATGTCTGATGCAAAAACTATGAACAAAAAGTATGAAGGTCCAAAGGCTTAAATAATAATTCTAAAAACCTGGCTCAGGCTTGTGTATTATCTAAGGTGGCTATTATGCACACATAGAAAACTACACCAATGAAAGCACTAGTACACATCTAGAAATATGAATCAACTTGAACTCAACTATATTTATCAACACATTCACCAATCTTAAACTCAAATATCTTAGTCAACATATTTACCAATGTTGAATCCTTGTATTTGATAATTTTAGGGTCTAAAGAACTTATTTTATTAGTTGGAATGAGAGGGATTTTCCTCATGACATCATCCTAATTATTGAATCAAAAAAAGGACACACCCCATATTTTCATGATGTTTTTTTAATGATGACACAAATGAAGATCAAGAACTTAGATATTAATAGGTGAAAGGTAATTATTCCTAAGAAATTACACGTTTAGGGCTCTTTGAGCTCACATCACATTATTTTATTTGGATTTTAGTCCTGTAACCTATCTATTTCCATTTCTAAACACTTGAACAATGAATCTTATAGAAGAAGTATGTAAATTCATACTATGGATGGGGATTAAGATAAAAGCAAGCCAATTTCATGCTCTAATGTTAAGGAAAATGAATACATTTAGAATAAAATGGTCAAAGGTGAATTGGCTCCTTTCATATAATGACTTGTTGGGCATGACACAGGGCTTTTTGGGGACTTTACTCATGGTTAGAAAGATTGTGAAGTCTGTATGAATGGATTAATAATCTTGATCACTAAGGAGCTCATCAGAAACACTATCAGGATGTATTTTTCTAGCATTAAAGCATTCAAAGACAAAGAGACAAAGGAGGAACTTCTCAGCATTTTATTCAAGAAGGAAAAGAAAAAACCTAAGATTTCATCCTAGGAAGATTTCCTGAGGTCAGAACTATTGAGGAAATGGCCTAGAGTCTGCCTCTAGATGATGAGGTATATTACCTTAGAATTAAAACAAACTATTATTCTTCCCCATCACTTATTGTTACTTAATCATTTCAAAGGCCACACCATTAATATTCCATTTTTTATTCTACAATATTTGGAAGCTTCGATACTAAACTTTAAGAACAACCCTTCAATAGACTTAATTTTCTAAGGTCTGATTTTACTTATGATTAAGAGAGGGGAACTATAGTGGTCCAAAATTGTCACTGAGGTGATTGATATCCCCAGTGAGAAGGAAGAAACTGAAAGGGGGAGAAATTTTCCATAGATTCAGCTTCTAATCATGAACTAGAGGAACATAATGTCAGGGATTCTACCAAACTGATTTAGGAGGAGCCTGGAATAGACATGGGGAGTCCTACCTATGTCCCTCCATTAGCTACTAGAGGTAGAGGGGTTAATGATTCTAATGCCAAGGTAGATATCATGAATTCCCTTCAAAATTTGCGCATGAAGATTTCCATCCAAAAACTTCTATGAAATGAAATCATGGACAATTTTAAAAAGTTACAAGGAATCCTAGGTCACATGATAGTTGCATCTAAATTGGTCAAAGATCATTTAGAATGCACTCCCTAGGGTAACAAATCAACTCATAATGGCAGAAAGGAGGATGTCAATAGGGATCTTGAGGAGGAAAAAGTGGAGATCCAATTTACCAGCCTCAAACACAAAATATAGGAAGAAGATAAATATTATTTTATGGGAAGTTATACAGGAGGAAGGAATAGTAAAGGTTATAACATTGTGACCATGAATTTGGTATTTTATTTGTATTCAAAATAGTTGGGCTTGCTTTGTCTTTTTTATTGGTCTTATGTTTTTTAGCTGATAATTTGTGTAAGTTTGGTAGTAAGGGGTTTTAGCTGTTGGGTTCATCTTTTGCTCATTTTCTTCCCTTTGTCTTTGTGATGTCTATCTTTTAGGTTTCTTTTGTAAAGGAAATGGGCCCCTTCAACCCAGCGTTTAACCAGTCAAATAAAAATATATATAAATTGAAGGGCATTATAATACCTTCATGGATACCTTGAAGGTATCTCTTAATAGATACCTTTATGCATAGAGGAACCATTGAGGGTATTACAAGGCTTCTTATCTTTAAAGAATTCCTATCATGTGCATTTTCAAGGTATCTACTAGGATACCCATTGAATGTACTACAAATGCATGTTTGAAAGTCTCTCCTATGAGATACATAATACCTTATGAAATTTCATTAGGTTACACTCGATGGTAATACAAAACCCTTAAATCTTTCTCCTTGAAGATACCTTGAAATAAAATTCTAATCATGTGCATGTTGAAATAATGTTAGCAATTTTTTCATGGAAATTCTCCAGAACATGGATATTATAGGTATAGCTTGCACAATAGGAGTGAAAAAGAATCATAATAACATGAGTGAATTTACACAATCTTGAATTTTATACACTGCAACAAATATAAATATAAACTAACATGGTGTTAATAATTCTAGATCATAAAAAACATAATACAAGATAGAACATGCTAAAACAGACTACGATAAAAACTGTGCACCATGAATAGGTAAAAGAATCTTAGGAAAACAATAATATCAAAACAATATTAAATTATATCATAGCACTATATATAGATTTTTACATGGCTCTATCTCTTCACATTATAGCTTTTTAGCATAAAAAAAGAAAAGATAATGACATTCTTATATCTATCGCTTGCCTAACAAGGTTGAAGACATCCAAAAGATCATATAGATGAAAAAGTAATACCCTATGCACATGACCCTAATCCACATATAACACTTTCATAGATTTAAACTATTGTTTCATTCCAAGACAAAATATAGACTCTATTCTCAGATAAATCTAGAAAAGATTAGCCTTTCGCAAAAGTGGTAGTAATTGATCCATGTTTTCTAGTTTTCCATACTTGCGAACCACCCTTTGCAGTTCTTAAATTACAAAAATTCAACTACACATTTACCTACTATGTAGGTTGTGGCTACCTAGAATATACCTTTATATCTCACTTTCTCTTCTACAAAATTACTTAGAGCTCCTATAGTAGAATGGAATTAGGTTCATCTATGATATGCCCAATAACTAGTTCAACTTATGAGAGTTCATGATTGAGAATTTTTGAATTATCAAGTAATTCCCACACCATAGTAATCAAAACATGTTGTGGAATCTAAAGGACCATCAAATTATGCATATCTACTTTTGTTGTGATGATAAAGAAGTCTCTAGAATTCGATAGCTTAAGTTGGATATCTAATACAATATTATCCAACCTGTCTATAGTCCTTTGGGCTTAAATTGCTACAAATGTGTTGTGAATTGTCTCATTTTGATAGACCTAGAGCGTCTTTATCATAGTATTCCTAGATTTTAAAAACTATTGAAATGCATCGTTTGGTGTTTCCCTAATAGCCATTCGATCATTCAATATAAATTTAGGCTTACCTACCATTGAAAACTCTAGTTTATCAAAATCTAAGGATTTTTCAAGATGTTGCTTCTAATCAAGCATTCTTTACATAATATACTTAGCCTGATGTGTATCTATATCTATGACCTATACATATTCCTCTATAAGTTCACAAATTCCTTATATCTCAATGTGGATAGCATGTCCTTAGGTACACACTTTATGTATGCTCACCCAATCCTTTGTTATCTAAGTTAACAACACATTGAGTTATTTATCCTCAAATATTACTTGATCACCAAGGACTTACATAACCAAAGTATGACAAGAGGCATTGATAAGCTACCTATCCTTAGTAATTTGATTTTGTGCTTTTGTTTTCTACTCATGTAGCCAAAAAATCATATGTTCCAACTCATAACACTTTCGCATAATGGATTTTTGGAATGCATCTATTCCTTCAATTTAGTTTGATAATAGAATCTATAAAACATCCAAAGACATCTCCATAAAAGTGGAAGTAAAGACAATGGATCTCATTTAGATAATGGTATCTAGGGATACCTCTATTACATATACATCATTTATTTTTATATAATATTGTGAGTGTTCCATATATTTAGATTCGATAAATGTGGCACCTCTGTGCATGAAAAACTTTCTTGACTTGGCTAGAGGGATAAATATATCCTTGTGTCTCATCATGCCCCTAGACTTCACCTAATGGGCACTAATTTTTTGGGTTGGCTCTCTAAAATATACTAGACATTTCAATATGGTGGTTGAAGGACTCACTTAATGATGACTACATTTTTTACGCATCAATGGTCGTACTAGGCTCCTTTCCTCTAGTATATCTATAAACTGTGCAAATGATGAACTAAGTTCTATGTCTTTTTTGAAAATTTCTACTGCAAGTTCACACTAAGGTTCTTATTGACCCAAAATATCCATAATAATAGAGGGAGGGTGTTATGTAATGTCGACCAAATGGTCATTTTATACCTTATTCTACACTTGGAAAGTGTGCAATACTTTTTTTTTTAAAACTTTTTATCCTCCTCCTTATCATATACCTTTTGACTAATGTCTTAAATCAAGCATTGAAGAACTTCTTCTTCATCAACCCACAAGATTTTGAGATCATACTCCCAAGCTATCCTTTGCATATGTTGGTTGTCCAAATAAGACTTGATTTTCCTTGATCTCTTTCTAGCTATTGGTGGTGAGGCTCTCTATGGAAGTCCCCTATGTTTGCATTTTTATTGCTATAGAGGAGCTACAGAAAGTTAGGATGAGGCTTTTGGTTACAAAATTAGTTGTGGTTGTTCTTGCTCTTACTAGCCTTATTGTGCGATTAGGGATCTCTGCTTCAATACTTTATGTTGTGCTTCAACCATTGTGATGGAAAAGGCCATTGGAGTCATAGTTGGAGTTGCAAACTCATGCATCTTGATTTAAATACCATTGTACAACTTGGTTATTGATGCATGCTTCCCTAAATATTACATGACATCCTATAAAATTTGAGGGTATAACATAATCAAATCTAGAGCCTCAAGCAACCATGTGTTAAACCACCCTGGTTACTCACAATATTACCTTATCTTAGTCCAAATTATGCTTGTAAGAGTAGTATTAGGATAAAATTCTATAGTAATATTAACTTGGTGTATTAGGGACTTCCATTGGGTGAAGCATAACAACAAAAAAAGAAACTAATATTGGAAATTTTAAAATCTACCTAAAATTACCTCATCGATATTAGTGTTAAGCTCAGATGTGAGAAACTTGAGTCAATTGAAGTTCTCATTTTATTGTATCATGCAATACATAATGTTAAACACTCCTTTTGTTGCCTACTTGGCCTACTTCATTGTCTGCCAAAACCTCTTTGTAATACACTCTACCAGAATGCACATTGTAACATCCTCAATGGAGTCAATTGGGATTCCTCTACCTCCATAGTGGGAAACTTATCCTAAACATATGGATGAATTGGTAGTGTGATGGACTTGTATCATAATAATGATTTTACATAAGTTTTTAGGCTTGTGGATCTAACCATGGTTTGTACACTGAACTAAATAGTGATATCTATAGATAATTGAATAACCCCTTAGTTATATCTACTTAACAAGGTATGCATGACCTCATGCAATTTTTTTAATGTAGGTAACTTGATTAGCCTCTATACATTAGAACCCTAAAGTGGATGTTGATGTGTAAGATCTCTTGCTTATACATTTGGTTGTGTTGATAGGGTGAAGAGAGTAACTTTAGCCATCTCCATAAAGACAAAGGGATCTAAGTCATTAAATTTGGTTTTTTGAAGACCTAGCCCAATCTCCATTTCCACTTTCTCTACATCTATGAGTGGGATAATCAACTTACTCCTATCTATGACTAAATGTGTAATATGAACTATTTGATTGATTTTTTCTACCAAAATCTAGGAATTGAGTTTTTTATATGGGAGTATATCGAGAGTAGATAGTAGAATACTCTTCTTTGTCAAAGTTTGTAATGTTTTTGTGTTGTTCTTCCAATTTTTTTTTTGAATTTCACCATCCAATTTGCTTTTGTCAACCTCTTTAAATGTACTGACTACCTACACGAGTGCTCTTCCTCATCTTTAATATTTTGGCTTTGATGGTGAGGTTTTTTAACTCCTAAATATTGAAATTACCACATAGCATGTTGCATCTCAAATCCATCTACCTTCGATAAGATGAAATATTTTGAAACACCATGTCATTAATGGTCTTTCAAGAATGTTATTAGTCCTTCTACCATACCTATCTTGTCACCATCCCTTTCTCAAACATAATTTGAGATTCATGTAACTTTTTGACCAAATTTATCCTTAACCTCCTTTCTTCAACAAAGTACAAAAAATGATATTTTAAATTTAGGACTAAAATATTAAATGCATTTAATAATTTATATTAAGCATACCCATAAGAGCCTCTTGGACTCTATAAGCATGCAACAATAGATGGAATAAGAGTCCTCAACCAAAAACCAATAAATCTAGTAGTTGAATAATAACCTTTCCACCCACTCCTACACAATAGGTATCCTCCCCATGGTCCAAGAAATGTATATATCCTATTGGTAGAGAATAAACAATGCATCCACAAAATTCAAGCCAATGATTGGGTTCATCATGAAATCACAATGACTGAATGCACAGGTGAGCATGGCCACAAACATGAAGTCTTAATACCTTTTTCCTAATGACATGTTTCATCATAGTGCTGCTTAGGAAGGAAAGGAGTTCTTCTTTAAAGAAAAGGCACACCATTGGCCCAGGGAAGTGGGCCCCATTTTTAACAAGAATTTTAGAGGTAGTTCAGAGGGAGATAATAATCACCACAATGATTCTTACATATCCCTAATATTTCATACATGAAGTTATATCTATAAATCTCTAGGTAAATAGGATAGAGACACTTGGCATAATCATGGAGAGTTGCTCACCCAGTGAACTTGAAATATTTTTCAAGTGTTGAAATGTCATGGGTTTGTAGGTGCATGCCACATGTCCTTGAATATTTAAATATGAAGTCTTAAGATTAATTTCATATGTACCCTTGAAGGTATTATAATTTCCTTCAATGTATCACCTAGTACTTCCTTTAGACCTTGAAGGGGACCCATACACATGTTTGAAAGGTATCTCCTAAGAGATACCTTCAAACTTATGGGGATAAAACAGAGGTTAAAATCAAATATAGGATCCCAAAATATAATAATTTAATCATTTTACATATTTTTTCTCAAAACTCCCATTGCTCATTATCATTTTGTAATATAATAAAATTCATGGTTGAATATTGACTTAATTAGCTATTTTTCTCTATGCAGTTATTTTGCTCTGATGGATGTTTGAAATGTATCTCCTAGGAGATAATTTCAAAGTAAGATGAAGTAAGAATTTAAGTATGAAATATATGATATTAAAATCTATAATTTTTTTGGATTGACATAAGTTGTGTCATTAAAAAAATGTTATACATTACCTTTTTAATGTTTTTAGGTTTTAACATATCTCCATGCTTTTATTCTGGTATAAATATAGTTATATCTCCAACATACACGTATAAATTTGACTAATTTTATAAATAACCTGATTAAAAACTCTTCTCATGTATTTTACAAATGTCCAAGTTGAAAAATCATACTTCAATGGCTTTCCAATGTGGAGAGTATGTTTCTCTCATAAATAATGGTGAAGTCATTGGTGAAGGAAGAACACACAAAGTGGCAGGTCCAGATGCTGAATATCTAAAACCATAAATCTCACTTTCACATGACAAAATGAAGAAATACCTATTGGATGTGTAAGTGTTAATGTGACTAAATATTTTGATCTAACTCTACCACTTCCATTTCATGCAGCTTTTGTGGATAATTTGGGGGATGTAGTTGATTATTTTAGTATATGGAGCACTAGAATAATGTAACATGTTAGAGACAAGTTTTCTATAGACAATGACATGGAACAAAGTTAAAATAATTTGAGTCTAGTTCTGCATATACAACCATTGCAACAAGAAAAACTTTTGCTGGAAAAATGGTACATTTATTACACAAATGTACAACTCTTGGAAATGATAAAAAAATTACTTTTGGTTATGTTGAATTTGCACAACGAGGGGAGATTTTTGGTTAAATTCTTATCCCAATGTTAGAAAATGAATTGGAATTTACATAAGGCATGTTATATAACATTGTGAAACTTGTAGTATATAGGCAATTGCAATATCTATCATTAGATGGCCTTCCATCAAAATAGTGGACACTGAAACTTGTAGAGCAATCAATTTACCATATATGACATGAAAGGATAAGGAAATTAGAAATGTTTGGGACATAGTGGATAATGAAGTCACTCATTTTATAGAATTCCTAGTGTAAAGGCATCCAAAAAACATTTCTCATTCTTACAAATACTTACGCTGAAAAAGAAATCAGCCAAATAATTCACTCAGTGAAGTGGAATTTGATGAAAGCATAGATAATGAGATTACAACAATGTATGCTGATAAATGTTGCACCAAAAATGTTTTCCATTAAGAATACCTTTTGAGATTATAAAATCTAAAAATATGAATTTTCTTTATTCCACCACAATAGATAGGAGGCAACATGTCTTGGATGCCATTTATGTCAGTTTGCTTAAGAAAAATAAAAATAAAACTAGCATTGATTTTTAGGGTAAAGAGATCGATTTGGAAGATTAGATTAAAATATATGGATTATAGTAATTTTTTGACATTGAAAATTGTCACAAAAATGGGGAACTAAATGCATTTCATGGAGGGAGATTTTGACAAAATCCACAAAAGAAGATAATGGTAGCAAAAGATTTATTGGAATAATTGGTGGATAATTTTTTAGATGTTTCTCCATGACTAATATGGAAGGTAGATATAGACTACTCAAAATAAAATGTTTGACATATTCTAACATCTTTCACTCAATAATTTATGAGATGCCACATCAATACATAACTAACAAATATGGAATATGAGCCAATATCCCAGCCAAAATTTAATAATATGTGGAGAAGTAATTTTCATGATGTGACCACTGCCACATTTGATGACTTTGCTAAGTGTAAAACATGCATCTTGTTGACTCAATATAAACACTCTAGGTCCCTCTCTATAGATCAAGGAGAGTGTATCAATAAAAAATTCATGATGCACTCAAAAAAAAAAACTTTCTACAAGATAAATATATTACACATAAATGAATGTCAGAGCAATACCTTGAATAATGCCTCAGTGTCATTCATGACAAGGTAGAATGTCAATAAACATTTATGTTTAGGATAATTCACAATCCAATCAACCGATGGCACGTGGCATCCCAATCATCCTAGGTGTTCTAAATCACATATCAGCGGAGCAAACGATTGATGGATGAATTATTTTTCCTTAAGAAATATACCATTAAGACTTATAATATCTATAAATACATGGTCTATGAACTTGTTTGAGCGATCACATAAATTAGACTTATTGAAAATATATAATATAGATGTGATTTATTTGTTATAAGTCCAAGTAATTCTCGATAAAGTCTACTTTATTTATGATAGTTTTTAACTACTAATAAATAATTTATTTATGATCATTTTAAATAATTTGGATTTATTTATGATAGTATTCAACTACTATTAAATAAATTATTTATGATCATTTTAAATAATTTGGACTTATCACAAATATATTAGACATATATGAGTTATTTTAAAAAAATCCAACTTAATCTCGATATAGTCCCATTTAATCTAGATACAGTGTAATAGTTTTCATAAATTTAGACTTTTGAAAAGTACAAGTTATAAGAAATAGTTTTTTATGTGTATATCTAGGAAAGGATATTGGATTTGAGTCACTTCACTACCATTACAGTCTTAATATATTATTTTTAAGCCTATAGGCATTTGTGTGATTGTATTGTCTAGAACAATGTATCATTACTGATCGGTAAAATGTTGTGTAATATCTCATTAAATTAATACAACTTTGTTATAGTAGTTGTAATTTTTTTGTGTAATTAGGAGTTGTGTTGTAGAATACATTGCAACAAAAGATATTTAGCGTAGAAAAATATTAAGAAAAAAATAATAAATAAAATTGGCATGAAGTTACAAATTTTAATGATTGAATAGAGAAAGAGAAAGAGATGTGGCTGGTGGAGGTGGATGGATTTTGTCTATAGAATGGGAAAAGGATAGATGAGTAGAGAGGAGTGTCTAATAGAAGGAAAGGGAGAACCCTATGTAGTAGTGCAGATAGATATTGTTCAAATGATGAATAATGAGGCTGCACACAAAATTCATTTGGTCATGTGAAGTAACAAGGAGTACTTGTAGGAGATAGATTTTATGAAGATGTGAAGTTGGACCACATAGAGGAAAGAGAGTGGTTATGTGGAGAAAGAGTATCATTGCATAAAAAAGGTGAATGAGTGTGAACCATAAATGTGGAAATGTTTATGTGGGTAATGTCATAATAGAGAAGTGGAAGAGTGGATTTTACAACAAAGACATTAGAGGTCAACCCAAATGGTGTGCGAAATATCGTAATAATGAGATGAAATAATTTATAGGATAATGTCAATTTTTATCCCAGTTTGTTAGCCAAGTGAACTAGAAGGTGAGATTAATTTCTCATGGTGTGAAGGCATTGCAAGACCTTTGGATGGGTTCAAAGTTTCCCACTTAACCTAAATGTGTGAGTACCATGCTCAAACATTTTCTTACCTGGGGTGTATTATGTAGGAGCATTCAAGTCTATGTGTAATCTTGCATCAACCAAAAACACGAGTAGTTAATAATAAATTATGGTGAGTTGTTTTATTTCTATGATAGCCTATAGCATATTTTAAAGCATCAAGATTCTTATTTATTTACCATAAGTTCTAGTTCGTCATTGTGTAGGCTATGTGATGAATCTCAATTCATTTAAAAATCTTATGATAAAATATAGTTTTTTTCTTGAAATGATATGAGAATCATAGTACAAAGGTTTTCTTGGTAAATGGTGGCTACGAAGTCCTATGATCTTGTGCGACTTTATTTGAGCTCAATACTAATCATTTAGACACCATTCTCTAATAAGTGGTATCACATTGGGGTGAGTTTTATGAGAACATTAGGAATGTATTGAGCATTTTATAATGATGATACATAATAATGTGTTACAATCATTTAATGATTGTGTCTGTTAGTGATGTATTATAGGGACTTGTGTGTATTTAATATTTGTAGTGCATCTTGATGAGTAAAACATATTTAATATTTGTGGTTTTAGTGGGTTAGAAAGTAAAATGTGAATGGGTGGATAGTGTATTTATATAAACACATCATCTTCATTTGAATAGGATTTAATTATAGATATGGAAATTGATCAAGAATGGTTGCAAGGAGTACTGCAATAAAGATATATGCATACATCTAGGAGGGTCTATTAGAGATGAATCACTTGACTAGCATTGTGACGTTAATTTATTATTTGTAAACTTCTGGATATTTATAAGATTGTATTGTGTGTGAAACATTGTATCATTGGTGATCGATCTGATATTGTGTAATCTCAATTTAAAGCAATAAAACTCTTATTATTATTTTTTGTATTTGCGTTGTGTAATTGTGTGTTATGCAGTATAATACATCTTTTAATTGGGACTCCTAACCTCAACAACATCAAACACTACGAATCAGGTGTAGAATTCCAATTGGGAATTACTGGAGGCCTAATCTATTTTTTATTAGAAAGTAAAAGTCAAGCAATATTAAAACAATGAATTGATTAGATGAAGTTAGATCCTTCATAGGTAAGCACAGTTTAAATTTGATGGCCTATCAACCATTTTTTTCTGGCAGCTATCAATTAAATAGTGACCTGTAGATGTTATGCTCCTACTATTCGTATTAGTAATGAGAAAAATCGAAGTGTAAATATATATTTATCTAAATTTATATTTTTCAAATTAAACGTCCCGTGTAATTTTTGAAAGCATTCGTTAAATTTCCCTTTATAGATAATATTGTGTTCAGATACTGGTGATTATATTTTACAGTGAAATTTTAAAAAAATGGTCATATAACATCAAATCTAGACCCTAAATATCTGTAATATCCCCTATTCCCCTTGAAATATAAAACTGAATATTATTGAATTTATTATCTTTACTCATGAAAAATATCTTCAAATAGATAAAATAAACCACAGTATAATGTCTTATTTACTTGCTTAGATGATTACAATAGATGTCCTCTGTCAAGTATATAAAATAATATTAAAAATATGACCTTAGTAGCCTGAGTATTCCGCAAACTGGGAAATAAACCTGGATCTGGTATGTCTCGGCCTATTGTGTCAAAAACAAAGTTGCTGATGTCAGTTATACTACCGTCATCAATCGACTAGGGTTGTTAACCTGCCAACGTCGGTGAGAGGTCAGCTAATGTCGGTCGCTGTCGGTCTCTACCTGCCGATGTCGGTGTCTGAGCTTTTCGCTGATGCGTATGAATTTGCATGGAACTATATGGACTTTGTATGGCCGCTGATATAACACAATCTGTATGGACTAGACCCCTGATCTCAAGATATATGGTTCTAATACAGAAGATCTTTATCTGTGCAATATCTAAATCAAAACCTTGAATAAAAAATCTAATAAAATAAATCCCTGTAAATACCTGTGATAACTTCTGTGTGAAGTTATCTCTCAATCCTGGCAATAGATCAGCTGATATCTCACAACCTATAAATTACACACACTGAAGAGGGCATGTTCTTCAATGCAGATAGAATACTGGAACCCTTGGCTCAGTCTTCTCAAGAAAATCCTTAGCAAAAATTGTCTTCAATCAATAATCCATAATCTCATAATCATATCATCTCTCTCCCCATGAGAAACCCTTATAACCTCAAAAAGATGTGCTTGCCCTAATTAGGATTTCTTAAATTAGAATTAGGGTTTTTTAATTAAAAATAGGCCAAATAATTAATATTTGATTAAATCAATCAAATATTAATATCTCCCTCAATACATATCAGATCCTTGAACCGACTAAAGCTGGTGAATTAGGGAGTAATTTTGCACATGACCATACCAAAATAAGGGTGCTCTGTTGCATGTCAAAAGTCCCTAAATAATAAGAGCTCAGGCAAACGTGTTTAAAAGAGCCTAAATGAAAACCAACTGTATAAATTATGCTAATCGAAGCCAAGCCAAGCTCCATGATGACCCTCTATCCATCCTATCAGCCTACGAGGGTCGCATAATAGGCTAATCATCAAGTTTGAAGATGTCCACTAAAAAAGGGGACATGACAATCTGCCCCTCTTGAAATTGCTTGTCCCCAAGCAATCTCTGAACAACAACCAATCAATCCACCTGGATCCCATATGTAGTTATGATCTACTCCACTGTTAATCAATGCAAGCTCCTGCAATATCCTCTAAAATATAACAAAAAGGAGTTCATAATCAAACTGACGACTGCAACTCAACCAAACTCCAAGATCACAAATACCAGGTACACATTCCACCATGCTATGTGGAAGGCACACTCCAACTCTACAACAACTCCCAAATGGAACTATGCCAAGTATGGAGAATCCACACACTGTACCTCTACTGTGATCAACATATCTCATCAACTCCTACTCTATGTCATGCATTGACAAACTGTCAATTGCAACACCTATCACCATGCCATGTCTATCACAACTCTCATCCCATGGCATCAAATTGTCCCAAGTACTAAGATAAGGATCCCAACATCTAACCCATGAACAGAAATCAACTGGCAACTCAAGTAAACTCCTTACCTAAATAATGTGAACAATACCAACTGACTTCATGCACATGTCTCCTATACCCACTACAATCTCTAAATCTAGAGTGTGAATGCTAGACAAACTCATATCGTCAACGACATGTGACCTTACTATAAAAAAAAGATGAGTCCCCACCAAATGTGCTAACTCCTGATCTAAACTCACCTCAAGACTACCCACACTCAGTGTATTAACATCTAAGTACACCTCCACACTCTAAATGCAAGCATCAAACTCATCCTCATCTAACTCTGAAGAAGCTATTATTGGAACTATCTCATCATCACAATCTCCTACTCCCTCATCCTCTGCAACTAACTAATATTCCAAATCCTCATGACTAAACTCAACCACATGTCTCTTAGAATCTTGGTGAGCCACCTTCATTGCCTTTTGTATGTGTAACTCTTTATCTGCCTCTGCCTTAGACTCTGAAGCCTCTGCCTCTGACTCCTCAGAACTATCCTGCTATTTGGAATCTTCTGATTCTGAATCCTCACAATATGCCCACATCACACGATTTGCCTTGCCCTTAGGCCTCAAAGGACAATCGTGATTGGCATCATATGGACCTTTGCAGTATAAGCAAAGCTTTTTCCTGCGTAGATCGTTAAGAGCCTCTCGATCCAAAGGTGGTGTTGCTAGATTGGCCTTTGAATCATTCTTAACAAATGTAGGCCATGTAGGTCTATCAGCTGTTCTAGAGTAGGTCAACTGTGGTCTCTGATTAACAATAACACTCCTATTATCTCCTTATTCCCCATTCTGTCTATCAGGTGGGTTCATCCTCCTTATCATAGTAGTAAGTGCCTGTAGTGCCTGTGTCATCTCACAGTAGACTTCTTTGGTACCCTGATCATCATTATGTTGGTGGCCCCTAGGTGGGCTACCCTTAGGTCTCTCACTCATGATAATCAGCTATTGTTATAAGACCTGGGTACTTCAAGCAAGGCTCTACTGCGTGTGTTATACCTGTGTGGTCCCAACTCTTGTGGCTGCATAAGATTGTCAAACCCTCAGGATGGCAAGATTTAGCTCTGATACCGCTGTAATATCCCTTTCTTAGGGTCTCCTTTTTTTGAATAAAAGCTCTGATACCACTGTAATATCCCTTGTTCCCCTTGAAATCTGAAACTAAATATTATTGAATTGCTTATCTTTATTCGTGAAAAATATATTCAAATAGATAAAATAAACCACAGTATAATCTCTTATTTATTCACTCTGATGATTACAATAGATGTCCTCTGTCAAGTATATAAAATAATATTAAAAATATGGCCTTAATAGCTTGAGTATTCCACAAACTGGGAAATAAACCTTGATCTGGTACATCTCGACCTACTATGTCAAAAACACAGTCGTCGATGTTGGTTATACTACCATCATCGATCGACTGGGGTCGTTAACTTGTCGACGTCAATGAGAGGTCGGCTGATGTCAGTCATTATCGGTCTCTCCCTGTCGATGTCGGTGTCTGAGCTTTACGCTGATGCGTACAGATTTGCACAGAACTATACGAACTTCATACGGCTACTGATATAGCACAATCTATATGGACTGGACCCCTGATCTCAAGATATATGGTTTTAATACAGAGGATCTTTATCTGTGCAATATCTGAATCAAAACCTTGAATCAAAAATCTAATAAAATAAATCCCTATAAATACCTGTGATAACTTCTGTGTGAAGTTTTCTCTCAATCCTGGCAATAGATCAGCTGATATCTCATAGCCTCTGAATCACACACACTAAAGAGGGCATGTTCTTCAATGCAAATAGAATATTAGAACCCTTGGCTCAGTCTTCTCAAGAAAATCCTTAGCAAAAATTGTCTTCAATCAATAACACATAATCTCATAATCATATCATCTCTCTCCCCATGAGAAACCCTTATACCCTCAAAAAGATGTGCTTGCCCTAATTACGGTTTCTTAAATTAGAATTAGGGTTTTTTAATTAAAAATAGGCCAAATAATTAATATTTGATTAAATCAATCAAATATTAATATCTCCCTCAATAAATGTCTGATCCTCAAACTGACTGAAGCTGGTGAATCAGGGAGTAATTTTGCACATGAACATACAAAAATAAGGGTGCTCCACTGCATGTCAGAAGTCCCTAAATAATAGGAGCTTAGGCAAACGTGTCTGAAAGAGTTGGAATTAAAACTAACTATAGAAATTCTGCTAATTGAGGCCAAGCCAAGCCAAGCTCCATTATGACCCTCTATCCATCCTATCAGCCTACGAGGGTCGCATAATAGGCTAATGGTCAAGTCTGAAGATGCCCACTAAAAAAGGGGACATGACAATATCCCAAATTTGTCATCAAAAAAATAGTGACAAAATAGAGTTGCTACTGCAATCGATAATATTATGCAATGTGGATCTACATAACATTGAACTCCTAACATGTCTTCCATCGCATCGCTCTGTCCTTCCAACATATCTTAACAATGTTGTATAACTCGATTTTGGTCTTTACTAATCTTACCCCACTCCATTGCTCTTTGTAGAATCAATAGACCTTCTCTTGCATTCACCTCACAAACCGTCATGTCCTCCAACTGTATACTCACTCCACTTCACTACAAATTTTTGGCCACAACTCTGCATCTAACTAGAACATATCATGCACCTAACCATAGAGGCAACCCATTTTGAGTAGGTAAATGGACCCAAACCATAAACTGAAATAATTTTTGCAACCCCAATTATTCTTTTGCACTTCCAAAGATCTCCAACTAGAAAGATCCACAACGTGATTTGTTCATATGTTTATGGGAATCCAACTAAGCCTCATGTTGGCCAACAATATTTCTCTCTCAACACATTCCTCTCCCTTAATAGGATTAGTTGAAAAAAAAAGTAGGTTACAATAATCAGAAATATCACAAGGAAGTTCAATTGCCATTGAGAAGGTAGTGGACGACCAGCAATCAATCATATCTTTTACAACTGGAATTTACCTCTCGACTTTAGATTAGATTTCTTAATTGTTGTATTGAATAGATGGAATTTAAGTGGCACACTTTCCATCTATTCATATAAATGCCTTATTCATTTTGAAATTAAAATTTCTACAATGAATCCTATATCTGGCTCATGACTTATGCGAGAGAGATGATCAGATCTAGACACACCCTCACTGAAGTCTTATAGATCCAAAGAAAAATTAAACTGCATACCCCAAACTATGTTTGGAAAAACTAAAAACATTACTGTCAACATGCCTTATGTTACCTACCTCCCTATAAACTCCTAAAATTAGTAACCCATCACATTTGAAAAGTTGTGGTCTTTGTTAGGAAACTCGCCACACACGTCGTGCGGTATGTGGGGGACGAAGATCCTCTAAATAGGGAAGTAACATGAGGCCCTTCTTAGTAGAGCAAGAGGGTTTCCTAGCTAAGGTGGATGGTCATCTAAAGTAATATTTGGGTTTACCAAATGGATTTTGACTCAGTTGAGATGTCGAGTTTTGATGCAATAAGAGGGGAGACCAATTCAAGTAGAAACATTCAACTATAAATCTCGATAATTTTTACTTTTTTTTTAAATTTAGGATATTCAAATTATTCATTTTTAAGTTGTCATTCTAATATATTTTGATGACATTATATGTTCGGCACTCTATGATGTAGTGTTATTTTATCTCTATTGCCTCTATGGTACAAAATATGCATGTTTTCCTTTTTCCACTTTTTTAAGGCTTGTTCCACCTATTAGTTTTACACCTATGATGATCAAATTAGTCTTTAGCTAAGCCATCAAATTTTTAACCTTCCACCTTATTTTCACTCTTATGTTACCAATTGATGAGATACATCGATGCCCCTGGTCAAGATTGATCATTTTGACTGGGCAACTAAAAGAAGGGATCCTGCATCCACCATTGCCCATCTTTATTTCTAGGTGTATGAATAATTGATATTATCTTAACTTTATGTGTTGGGTTGTTCCTAAATATATTTAGAATTTGATATATACAATTAAAATTTGAAAGCATTTTTGTTGAAAGAATGGATTTTATCACATTTATTCATAATATCCCTGAATATATTCAGACTTTTGACATGTGCACTTCCACATTTTGGTTGTGATATTTTTTGGGGGATGAGGGTAGGAAGCATCTTTAGTGTAACCATTATGGAGTTGGATTTAAACAAACCAATGTAAATTCATTAAATTCCCCTTATGACCTTTATAAGAAATCTATTTTGTGTATATATTGTAACCACGATATTCCTTTTGTTGATATGTGCCTTAAATTATATTTATTTTTTTTGTGTGAACACCCTTCTGTATTTGGTTCACTAAATACCAATTAAACTAGGGTGCATGCCAATAAATATCTTGTTTAGTATTCACCACACCCATATTTAGTGGGGGTATGTTTTGGAAACATGTCCTCTAGATTGGCAGTTACTTCAGTTTTTAGATTTATCCATATATAGTGGGGGCATGCTTTGGAAGCATGTTCTTCACATTTGCATAGTTTTATAATGGGATAAAACACAATTATATAATTCAGATTTACTAGTGGTAGAATTCTATACATTGGTACCATTGTTATACATAGTTTTATTATAAGACACATTTAAAGTGCGTATGCTATGCAATGTGTGCATAATATTGCAAAATCAAAATCAATTTTAGATTTCAAAACACTCTAGGAATGTCATCACCCATTAGAATGGAATTTTACACACTATATTTAGCTAGTCTACTATAGTAGTTGGTTTGATTTTGGTATGGTTGAGGTGGTTAAATCACTCAATCTTTCCAAGGCTTAGGTTGGACTTGATCATATCATCCATCCTTATCAATTTGATAGTATGAGTTAATTTTTTTCACTCATGGTCTCTAGGTTATAAGTATGATTGAGTTACATGATTGAGTTAGTTTCAACTATTGGGTGTTAACTCACCTTTACTCCAAGTTTTGGGGCATGTGCCTTTCAATCTCTTCTTCTCTATATCTCCTTATTGAGGGTACGTTAGAGACATTTGGTCTTTGACATGTCAAGAGGAGAGTTTATCCCTATAATGAGTAATACAACACCCCTGGTTCTACATCTATGGTGATGAGGTGTAATTTATTTTGAGGTAATGAGTAATAAGAGACATAGTTGTTATGTTAGGGGTAGTTTTAGGAACAATCTACTTTTTTATGTTGATATGGCCCACACTGTATGTTCATATGTCACATTTTGTATATGCAAACTATGGTCTAGATTTTATTTCAATATGGCCTATTTTTATGTCATTATGACATAGTTTGGAAATACATATAAATTATATGACATAATTTGGATACACATACATACTGTTTGACAGGACATATTTTAGATACACATACATACTATTTGACATACATATTATAAAAAAATTTCATCCCTGAGTGTAGAAATAGAGTGAACTTTAAGAGAGCATTGTAGGAGAACCATGAGGGGTATAGACAAATTATCAACTCCTATAGATGCATAGGTGAGTCTTCTAAGAAACCCCTAGAGGATTCTCTCCCACTAAGGATGAGGGAGATAGTGGTGTATTTTCTCTCATATCCAAATGTATGTTAAGGGACTAAGTTGGGTAGTTGGTTACTTATCTTCTAACTTGCTAACCCAATGGATGAAACATATTTATGTATGCATATATATGGGACTATAAATGTTTAAATGACAACTTTTCACTCTATTTTTGGCCATGGGATCAATATTTTTAGGAAGATGAATGCATCCCTGAAGAGAATATTCTTCTCTCTATGTGCACAAATAGAGTGAACTTTAAGCGATAATTTGAGGAGAACCATGAGAGGTAGAGATGAACTACCAACTTCTGTAATTACACTAGAAAGTCATCTAAAAATTTCATAGAGGATTATCTCTTGATCTAGATGATGGAGACATAGGGGCACATTTTAAGTCATAGATAAATGTCTCTTAAGGGACCAAAAATTGGCGGGTGGGAGGTGCATATTTTAACTCGCTAACCCAATCAATTAACCATCTTAACAAACACATCAAGATGGATGTATAAATGTTAGAATGCCCTGCCACCACTCTAAAAAATTATGTAATATATTAAAGGGGTTAATATATATGATATTTATGGATTATATATCACCATAGTCTTATACACTTGGCAAACTCAGACCTTATTTGTTAAGTTCTTAGTTTTGTACCTTTCCCACTTCCAAAAGTCTTTCATCTACTTTATCTTATACCCCTTTGCCTATCTCTTGGTGTGACCAATCTCATGTTAATGAACTAGACATTTTATCTTTCCTATAATCCTTGAAACTATTTTATCGTCCACCTCTACAAGTTGTAAACTTGTACCTATTTTCTTGTTCCCTGGACACTAGCATATTGGATAAACATTGATATCAACCTAGGTGTATTACTCTAACACAAGTGTCTAGTACCTTAAATTCATATAATTTTCAAATGAAATGTATCCTAATGGTAGGCCTATGTTATTTAATGCAAGTTATTTCATTATATGAGTGATATAAATAAAAGATCAAACCTCATTTATTCCTTCCCTAGAAACTCTATACTTACACTTGAGGCAACCTAGACAATATGGCATAATTGGAAAGATCAAAGATAACTTATCAAAGCACTAAATAAATCACTTAATAAACCAAAACTTTCCTATTTTATCCTATTTTCATATCGGTCATATGGAAAACACATACACAAGTTTGAAATACTAAATGAATAGCCCTAGAGCTATATTTTCCAAGTTACAAGTGATGTCATTATTGTACTTAATTTCCATATATTGTATGATTAAAACATAATACAACACATAGGGGAGAAATACATCTATCTAAAACCTTCTTTGGATTATTGGATATGTAGCCAATATATGATAGAGAGGTCTTTAGGGTCAGTTCGACACTATATGCCCACTAACCCATTTTCACCCAAGGTCACTATGAAGATTAACAACAAAATTTTTACAATTTCTTGAGGAGTGATAGTTCGTGGCCTAGATCTAAATGCACTAAAGTGAAGTAAAATATAAACCTAAAAAATACAAGTGGTTTCATCCTTTTCTAGTAGGTATTATGTATAGGAAACTTGCATCAGGCTCAACTAGTAGCATCGATGTAATCATCCAAGGTTATCACTAATGTCTATGACATTAGAGGTATTAAATTCAGAGTATGGTGATTATTCTAAAATCTTCTTCTAGTCTTCTTCTTGCCTATTCTAAATCCATAACTGTGTCAACATCAAAACCAACTAAATACACTACTTCTTTCTCATTTCTATATCTATCATAGTTTTACTTACTATTTTTAGCTTATCTCAGTTTATTAATTTTAGTATATGTTATATCTATGTTTATAAATTAGTGGCCTACTATAGAGATAATTTATCATCCTTATACCTTAAGCTATCTCTATCCCCTTTAAGCGTAGATAACTCAAATCTAGAAAATTTAGGGTTAAACACTCCTAAACTATTTATGGATAACTTATTTAATAAAATGAAAATATCTCCTCCTTTTAAATTATATTACTAGAACTCTTGCTCAAGCTATATTGAAAGAGAAGTTTGTGTTCTTTATAATGATGTCACATGATGATTCTTTACTAGCTCATGCTTCATCTTGTTAAATTGTAATTGTCATATGGGCATGTTTTGATTAGAAAAAAAGATTATTTATGTTTACAATGTGCTAAAATTTATAAGGATTTAATTTGGATTATTAAGGTATACTTTATTTGATGTTTAATGCATTTGATTTGGATTAATTAAGATCTAATCCACTTGAAACTCCATAAAATGGAAACATAATATATTTTCTTATCCTTTAAATCCATTAGAATCATTTGCGTATGGACTGTAATTATTATCCCTATTGAATTATTTTCTTCAAGTAACAAAGATAATTGGCTAGAGGGATTACCTCCTCCTAAAAACAAGATTGGTATATCTACCTAGGGGAACTCTAAGGTAAGTACAACCTATGAGGTGACATGATTAGAATAAATACCTTATTATATGGATTGATGAAGTAATAGGTCTTCCTCATTGGCCTCAACCTATGTCTTGTTACTCATTCGAGTACATAGACTTGATGATTCTAGAATGTCAAATCATTACATTAGTATTGGTTACATCTAATTTGGTTTTTGTAAAAATAATGATATGGGTGACAATTTTTGTATTAATCTAATCTGATACTTTTTATCATAGAAATATGTTTATTCCTTTTAAGATACAAGTATTGATACAATATTATATACCATGTGGATAATGGGTTATTTTTTTATAATATTCTTCTTACATTTTCTCAAATAAGTTCATACGTGGTAACTTTCATTGATTTTTATTTTACTAGAATTTTGTTTTAGACTTGAATGATATAGTCATAGTATGTTATCTTCCTTGTGCTTATCAATGCCTTGGAAAAGGAATAATTTAATATAAATAAAAATTTAAACTTTTTATTTATGATTAACAAGGGAATTTAATGAGATACAAATCCATTATATTAATTTAGTAAAACAGTGAGTCTATTTAGTCTTCTTTCCATAAACAAAAATATTGAAGGTAAAGAATTAACCTAATGTTTATGAACTTCAAGAGGCACCTTTGTATCAACTAAATCTAGACCTCGATAGGACTTAGAGAAGTCATTAGTCTATATTTTAATGGATTAGAAGGTAGTTATGCTTTCATATACATAAATACATTGTCATGCCTCATTGAGTAACTACAGACTAAGAGCATGATCTTTGTTAGTAAACTAGTTCTTACTATAATTTGATGCTTCATGAATCCCTAACCATTTGTTAAATAAGAGTGACTATTTTACGCCTATCAACAAATACTTATGGAACATCAGTTAATTATATTGTGTTCCTTGATACCTGGTACTTAAATGGAGATGATGTTAACTCCTTTTGAATTGAGACAAATTGATCTTAATTGAAAATAGATTATGTACGTTGTTATGGAATTTTTTAAAAACAAGTTCTATCATAATTAATGATTAACTTATGTTATGTACCTAGGGATATAATATATTAATATATTTAGGTTAATGGAAATGTTGACATGTGTCACACACCCCCCTTAGTTAATTATATGGGTCCAATATATTAGGATAAATGAGTAACTTGTGGAATTAATGCTTTGGGTAATGGTTTGCCTATATTGGGATTGGGAGATTACCCATCCATTGTTAGTTATATATAGGTATATATAAACGAGGTGAATATCTCTATAAATCAATCAATCAAGTAAGTGTCGAGTCTTATATTTGGTAGAATTATATTGGAGGTTGTCTCATCAAAGTGTCATTATGAATTAGAGAATCAGTGGGGAAATCACTAAGACTATGAATGGAATAATAACTACTATGGTCATACATAGAATCAGAGTAGAATATTAGAATATGGCACATGAAATAAAAGGAGAAACAATAATGAATGGACACCAAGGTGTTATAATTATGATCATGAATGAAATTAGATTATGATAATGGAAATTTGAAACAAGGTTGGATATCTATCACCTACCAAGATCACATACGGATGGTTAAATGATCATGATTGGAGACAAGTATGCAATGATTTAAAGAACACTCACTATTTAGTTTCTTTTTATGTTTCAAGGATGAAACATGTCAAGAAGGGAAGGAATACTATGTACTTAGGGAGTGTTATGTACCTATGGATATGATATTTTAATGTATATAAGTTTATGGAGATGCTGACATATGGTATACATCACCCTCAGTTAGTTAAATGGGTCAAATATATTAGGATAAATTAATAACTTGTGGAATTGCTGAATTGGATAATGGTCACCCTACATTGAGATTGGGAGGTTACCCATCCATTGTTAGGTATATAGAGGTCTATATAAAGAAGTTGAATATCATTTTAAATCAATCAATCAAGTGTTGAGTATTCTATTTTTTATAAGGATATTGGAGGTTATCCCCTTGAAGTGGGGTTGTAGAGTTTTTCCTTCCTAAAGAAGTATTATATGGTGTTGCCCTACTATAAAGGTATTATATATTAATTTTTCCTAATATATTAGACCCATTTAATTAACTAAGGGGGATATGTGCCACATGTTTGAATCCCCATCAAACTATATACATTAATATATAACATCCCTAGGTACATAGAAATCCCTTGGTACATAGCACCTTCTCTCCCTTAAGAGATTTTATATTATCATTTTCCATAAAATTTGATATGAGACAAAACATTTGGTTGTGTTTTGAGGCATGTGTTATGGGGATGTGTTACATATAACATGTTCAGGTTTATAAAAGGTGCATTAGTTGGTTTGCAATTTTTGTAAGGATAGTGTACAAGTGATGGAAGAGTAGTGTGGATCCTGATGGCTGGGATGAAGATTTCATTACAAGTTAAGGTGGAAGCTGACATGAAATATGAGAGGAAAATAATGTGGATTACACCTAATTTTATGAAGATCAAGAGGAGGAAGGTTCCCTATAAAAATATAACCTTATATAACTTTGAGGAAGCTTTAGATAAGAAGAGATCTGTAATGTGTGTTTTGAAAGACATGGAAGTCAAAGACATGTGATTGAGCACACATATTGCAGATGTCAAGGAAGGAGATATTCCATTTTTAAATTTTCATATATATGTGGAGTACACAAGTCATGTGCATGTGATGGTAGTGTATTGAGATCCCCTATTCAAATAGGGAGATGAGGAAGACCATCATTTACTTTTAAAATAAATGAAGTTGATTACCTGGATGTTTGAGCACTTAAATGTGGATATCATTTGGAGCACATAAGTGGATATAGGGAGTGAAATGGTGGATGAAAATTTTGAATTCATCATACATATTGAAGTGATATT
>JARHVA010006215.1:347500-352500 GCA_037957365.1 Torreya grandis
AATGTATCACAATAGGGCTGTCCACTTTCGACTCCTAGTCATCAACAAATTTATTTGTGTAGTGCTTTCTCTTACCCTCCACATGATTGGATGGGATAGAATCCTTATTATCTACATGGAAAATATTTTGTTCAACCATTTTGTTGGACTTTTTTGATACATGGTGGTTATCAAATAGGGATAATAGTGCCTTTGTTGTCTAGGCGAGGAGTTATCATATGTTTGGCTTTGCCAAATGCTACTTAAATTGGGTGAGTGGCTCTATGTCCGACATCGTGAGAGCCCTCTTCTTAAGTTTCTTTTCCTCTCAAAGATGATTTTCTATCTCTTCCTTATGATGTTGTTGTATGCACTTGATGTTTCACAATTATTAATCTAGTTTGTTAATATATTTTGTGAGACTCTGATTTCTATCTATATTTTAAATATTAATATAATTTAAATACCTTAATATATAATCGTATCTTTTGTTGGCATTAATTTTAATCTACGAATAACAATTGAGCACCTTTTATATTATAAACCATCCTTACACTTTATCTTTTTTATTAATAAAAATACCTCTACTTTTATTATAAAATAAAAACTAAATAAATATAACATCTATTATACATTGTTTCAATCAAGTGTACTCTCTCTCTCTCTCTCTCTCTCTCTCTCTCTCACACACACACACACACACACACATGTATACATACATATGTATATGTATATGTATACGTATACATATACATATATGTATACATTTACATATACATATACATATATATAAGGTGTTTAGAATGGTGTAATAATTGCCATCAAATGCACGGTGTAGAAGGTGTATTATATATTTTGCTTTACTATCAAACCGACACAAAAACAAATTAGATTTGATTTTATGTTTGGAAAATGGAAATTGAAGTTTGATTTATAAATTTTATAATCTTATCATTATGGAATTCTCAAAAGACACTAATTTAAAGAAAAACTATTAATAATTTAATTAGAATTTGTTGCAGACTAGAAGAATAACCACATTCTAATTCCAATCCTTTCACAATTAAACATGAATTTTAAGACTAATTTTCTACAAAACCTCGTTAAAAATTATCGTCTAAATTTTATTAACAACCTTATAATTTCTATAATTAAAACATAAATTTAAACTATAAAAATCGATATATATATATATATATATATATATATATATATATATATATATATATATATATATATATATATACTTTCCAAATGTACAAAGACATAATGGCTTCTCACACCTAAGACAACAAAATTGCGTACAACTTTAATAGACTTAAAATCAACGAGAAAGTTATGAAATCTAAGTCCCTTCAAGACGATCCACCAGAACTCCCAGCGGCTACCATTAAAAAAAATACTAAGTTTCGTGGCTTCTTTAATGCGTCATTCAACACAAATATATGACTTTTAACTTCAGCATTCTCAACGTAATATGCCAATTAAGTTGCATGACTTCGTGCTATAAATGGATTGGTTTATGAGTAGAAGCAGAATGTTTGTGTGAATTTGCGCCTAGAATATTTGGCCCTTCACTAAATTGACTTGCGCTTCACCGATAAATATACAAAATAGTAGTACATCGTTAAATATACAAATGGTAGTGGAGAGAAAAATCATAAGATTAAATATATATGATTTATATTCATATTTTGAAATTAAACATTCTTTGTAATTTCTGAAAGCCTCCGGTAAATTTCTCTCAGCAGACGCTACTGTGTTCACAAATTGTACTTGATTACATTCTATTGTGAGAAATAGTAAAAACGGTCATACATACAACAAATCTCGCCCCTCAATATCCTAATTTTGTCAAAGAAAAAAATAGCAACAAGACAGGGCTGTTACTGCAATTGAGAATAGTATGCAAATTTCCCTTAGAAGACCCTCTCTTGCATTCACCTGACACCCTCTCATGCCCTCCAATTGCATACTCATCCCACTTATCTGCAAATTCATGGCTGTAATTCTACATTCAGCAGAATATTACATGCGGCGGACCTTAGAGGCAAGCCATTATGAGCTGGCAGAATGGACCCAAACCGTAATCTGAAATAATTTTCAGAGCCCCAATTATGTTTCTGTACTTCCAAAGGTCTCTAACTGGAAAGATTCACAGCATGCTTTGTTCGTCTGTTTATTAGAAACCAACTGAGCCTCAAGTTGGCTGACAATATTTTGCTCTCAACATCTTCCTCTCTCAGAATGAATCATTTGTTGAAATCGACAGGAGGGTACCATCAGAAATACTCCAAGGAAGATCTATTGCCAATGGGAAGATAGTGGAGGACCTCCAATCGATCGTATCATCTGCAGCTGGAATTTGCAACACAACATTATAGTAAATTGCTTTGTTGTTGTTGTGAATATCTACAACTGATACAAAATCGGAGAGAGAAATTGTATCATCATGAACCTCATGATCCTCTCTCTCGTCATCCTACACAGACGTATTAGGATTGAATTTTTTCTCATAATCTTCCTTGGAATTCATAAAAAGCTGTTTGGAAACATTGATGAGGGGAAAACAGTCCGCATAAAGCTTTTTGAATCCGCCCAAGGAAGATATCAATCTTTAAACGCCCTCGTCTCGAGTGGAAGGCCAAAGAGAGCGGCACACATCTTCCCACAGAGGTTCTTCGTTTGCAATGGAACACAAATCAGAGCAGCAGCATCCTGCTTTCGCAAGTGTGATCCCATCCACTCTCCTCAAAATCTCTGAAACTATATCACTGCTTAACCACATTCCACTCACCATATCTTACCGATTAAATGAAATTTCACGGGCTCATTCGCCGCCTATTTAACAGCTAAGGTAGGCATTATTGCATCACCTTTGCGAGGCAGAAACAGGATTAATTACAGGTATTTTAGTACCCAAATGAATTGTTGGGATGCCCCACTGGTTATATCTATATCAGTCATTAGCTAGATATGAACGGATCTCGATATATTTAGTTTCTTTAATATAAATAAGAAAATATGGATGGAAAAAACATATAATTATATATATTTTTAAAACCAACTTTGAACATACAACTAAAATAAAAAATGTTATCTAGAATAATATTAGAGTTTTGTTTTTCTATGTATACACCACCTTTATTAGTGCACAACAAACTTTCAAAACTAACCTAATTTATAATTGTTACATCTTAGCCTAATAGAACAAGAAGGGCATTAGCAATACCTATTCATAATCAAGTAATAATGTACATATAAATATAAATGTTGTATTAATGATTATAAATAGTGTTAAATAATATTTAAATATTCAACATCAAAAATAAAATAAAATACAAATTAAATATTCTTAAAATCTTACTCATATTCATTCATATTCATACATATTCATACATATATATATATATATATATATATATATATATATATATATATATATATATATATATATATATATATATATGCGCACGCGCACACACACATATATAAGTTAAAACTACAAGTTTTAGTGAAATACATTGACTGATTTTTTAAAACAACTTAAAATTTTAGCAAAAATGTGGGACTCGAAGTGGACATTGGGTAGCTGTTAATTTGTTTGTCCACAATCCATTGATTTTTCTAAGTGTAAATTACCAAATTACTGATCTCGATTCTCACTATAAATTAGTATTATAAATATATAAAACCAATCTCCATCACAGTTTAGTGTAATTATTAATTTAGAAAATTACCAAATTACCATATTAAAATAGTTTATAATCATTGATACAACGTTTTACATTTATATATATATTATTAGACTATGAACAAGTACTACTAATGCCTTTCTTGTTGAACTAGAATTATAAATATATAAAACTAGCCTTACTATAATTACCCATTTTAATCTCATAGTAATTATCAAATTTAATCTCAGTTTATATTAGTCTTACAAATATATATAAACATATTATTTAGAACTATTTATAATCATTACTACAACGTTTATATTTATATATTTTTTATTATTGGACTATGAATAATTACTATTAATGCCCTTCTTATTGAATTTGTATTATAAATAAATAAGTCACAATAATCATAATTTTTAACATCTTACTTTATACAAATTAAATGTACTTCTATTTTTCAATAACAAGATAAAAAGAACTTTTAAATCATAGAAATTGGTTGACTAAAATCTAACTATACAATGTTACACTTAAAATATCAATTTTAATATTGGTAACTTCTATATTTGGCAGGTTCATTTCATGGTAGTTACTTCATATGTGAAGACCTAGTCCATGCACCCACTGAGCCCATCCATTAGTGGGTATCTCTACCCACCCCAACCATCAGTTGGAGACTGAAGTAGAAATGTAGTAGCCAACTTGGCGCATAAAACTAAAACAAAAAATGTGATGCAGAGTAACATCATATTTTTATTTTTACATATATACACTACCTTTGTCGATGCAAAATGAACTTAAATAACCAACCTTGATCATTAATGCTACATCTACAACCAATCTAATAAGAAGGGTATTAGCAGTATTGGTTCATAGTCCAATAATAAATATATATAAATATAAATGTTGTATTAATGATTATAAATAGTCTTAATTAATATTAAAATCAATTCCAATCAACTTTCATTTAACTTACAGAATGTTGATCACTAAAAGTATGAGTTCTATAAAATCTTGGATTCTAATTTGTTGGACAAAAATTCAAACACAAAAAAATAAAATATATATTTATTTAACTTATACTATTTATTTCAACTTCTATTCAGAAAATTTCTTATGATATTACAACTATTTCTATGTTTTATTTTCTTCTATTCCAAACTCTTGTAGTAATAGATCTATTGGTCTAGATGAAGAGTCCTCCACACTTTTATATGATTCTAATCATCATAAGTAACATTCCAATGTATCACATTTAGGCCATGAGGTGCATAAATAAATATAAACATTAACATATCCAATGTTTAAAAAAAAAATCTAGATCGATCAACATTCTTTATC
>JARHVA010006215.1:360000-365000 GCA_037957365.1 Torreya grandis
GTGGTTGATCTTCAGGAATCTCCATATCATAAAAAATATGATGTATCCATATTGCTTCAAATAAAACTCCTTGTATAGTGTGATATTATACTTCCATGGATGAGAGATAAACTACTAACTGCTTGTCGTTGATCCATAAAATGGGTCCAAATTTGGGATGAAAAATGTATTCTGAAGTAGATTTTATATCATCAACAGCTCCAGCATAGTCCATGTCGATGTATCCCTGTAAGAATAACTAACTATTCTTATTGTATTCCGAACCATACTCAATTGTGCCTTAGACATATCTCAAAACATGTTTTGCTACAATCTATTGATATTTCTTTAGCTCCTATATAAATATGAAAAGATAGCTCACATCAAAACATATATCTATCATGGTGTAGGTCAAGTAGATGAGACTCCCAATGAGCCATCTATAGAGAGTTGCATCCATTTGAGGGGAATCCTAGAAATTAGAAAGTTGTAAAACTTTCTCCATCAGTGTCAAAAAAGGTTTACAGTATGAGATTCTATACTTTTCTAGGAGTGTCTTGGCATATTTCATTTAGGAGATAAAGATGTGATTTTGTTTCTGCCATATTTTTAATCCAAAACAATAATGTAGTAGCCTTAAATCAGTCATATCAAAGTATTTCTTTAGATCATTCTTTACTACATCAAAAGGATCATCTGAACTACCAGTGATCACAAGATCATCCACATATAAGACAAGAATGAAAATATATGTACCAACCTTCTTGATATACAAATTGGAATTAGAGGGGTTAAGTTTGAAACCATGTTGCTATAGGTGATCATATATTTTTATGTACCATGCCTTTCGTGCTTGTTTAAGTCCATAAAGAGACTTAACTAGATGGCATACCTTATGTGGATGTTTGTCATCAATAAAACCTTTTAGCTGGTTCATGTATACTTCTTCTTTTAGATTGCCATTTAGAAAAGCACTCTTGATGTCCATCTACTAAAGTTTCTATCCATAATATGCTACCAATGCATAAATAATTTTGATGGTCTTGATCTTTCTAGTGGGTGCAAAGGTTTCCTCATAATCAATGCCCTCTTGTTAAGCATAACCCTTTACACCAAGTCATGCTTTATATTTATCAATGGATCCATCTACCTTGTATTTTGTTTTCAAGATCCATTTTCAACCAATGGATTTCTTCCCTATAGGTAGATTAAAAATTTACCACATCCCATTCTTGATGAGAGCATCATATTATGCATCCATACATTTCTTCCACTGGGGTTGACTTAAGGCCTCTCAAACTATCTCTGGTTTAGTTTTGTCAACCAATGAACTCATGAGTGCAAGATTGACTTCATCTCTTACCTATCTTCTTGTTCAAACTCTTGATGATTGTTTGGAGGAGAGCTCAGGTGTGAGTCCTTGATTGTAGAATCTAGCCATTTAGGATGTTGTTATGGCTTCTGATTTGATGAAGAACTTTCCTATAGATTACCAAGATCAATAAATAGTTCTACTTCTTACAACTCACCTTCTTCATTGTCATCATCTAACTATGGGAAAAGTCTAGGAGAGGTGGTCTGGTTTAGCTCCTTATGTGCCAATGAGTCAAATGATGACTCATTACAGACCACATCATGATTTCCATAAATCTTCTTCTCTTAGGATCCATGAGATGGTATGTCTTGGAGGTAGTTTTATACCCAAATAAAATACACTGGAGGGTCTTTGATTTAATATTATTTCTCTTCTTATCTAGAACATGCATATAAGAAGTATAACCAAATACTCAAAGATGATAAATAGATGGTTTATGACCACTGCATACCTCTTTTGGTATCTTGTCTAGAAATATATTTATTGGTGCTCTATTGAGAAGATAGAAAACCATCTTTATTACTTCTGCCTAGAATTATGCCATCAACTTTGCAGTGGATAGCATGTAATGAATCATCTCCATGACAAAGTGATTGTGTTATTTTTATATTCTATTCTACTGATGCATGTAGGGAGTAGTTAGGTGCTGCTTGATGTCATGTTGATTTAGGAATGCTAACAACTCTTTTGATATGAATTCCCCCCCCCCTCCATTTGAGCAGAGGAGTTGTAGTTTCTTCTCAGACTATGGAACAACACGTTGATAGAAGGTCTTGAAATGTGCAATAGCTTTACTCTTTTTTTTTTAGAAAGAACACCCAAATCTTACATGAAAAGTTATCAAAAAACAGCTAAAAGTACTTGAATCCTTGATGGGATGCTGGCATGGGTCTGCATATATCAGTATGCACCAAAACAAGTCATTCCATGGCATGTGAAGAAGTCAGCTCAAATAGAACTGGATGTTATTTACCCATAAGATAACCAAAAAATATCAACAAAGAATAAGAAAGATGAGGAATTCCTCATACCAGTTCCTTAGAACTAAGATAGAAGAGGGAAATAACAGATAGATGCTAATATCGGTAGTGACAAAGTGCAGTGGATTCTATTGTAGAGGTCGCAAGTGAAAATTTATTTATTGAAACTACATCTAAGGCAATAATTGATCCTTAAAGAAGGCTTTAAAAAGAACATGACCTTCTCAAAAAATGAGACATGATTTGATGCTTTCCTAGACTATAAACTCTACTTTTATCTTGTGATTCAATAATTGATTGACAGATAAGAGATTTGTTGTCAAACAAGGGACATAGAGTACCTTTGTGACAACACAATGTCTTGTCCTGAGATGAATGGTGACACATCTAATTACTTCTACAATGTACTCCTTATTTTTGGCAATTCAAACTCAATCTCCATTTGGGTGAGTTGATAGTGAATCAAAGAGTTCTTTACATCTAGTCAAGTGCTTGGTAGCATCAAAGTCTATTAACCAAACATTGCTTACTTCTGTCAAAGTTTGGGAGACTAATACGAGGTCATCATGGGCTCTATATGTTGGTTCTTATATTGATTCATCATTTGATGCATTTTCCTCTTGATTTAGTGCTATTACATACCATTTAGACTTTCAATGTTGATGATGTCTCATATATTTCTTTGAATCTTCTTTACTAGAAGAGCCCTCATGACTAGATTGGCCTTGAGCCAAGGCATTATACCATTAATGATCAGTGTCATGCATGTGGGTTTTGAAAATGTAACACCACTACTTCAGCTTCTTACTCTTCTATTGTTTCTGATGTTGTTGTGGCTACTTCTGAGGTCCTTTCTTAAATTTTGGACCCCATTGCATAGAGATCAAGGCTTTGTCCTCAAATTATTCATGCACAAACTATATTACTTCCTCTTGTTGAAGCAAATTGACTAATTATTTCAATTATACCACTTTATTTTCTATGTTGAGTGTTGTAATGAACATGCAAAATTGACATGGGAGATCTCTCAGCATGATCAGAACCAACATCTTGTCCTCGATCTTCTCTCTAAGTGTAACAAGTTATGTTCATAGTTTTGCAACCCAGTGTAAGAACCCTTCAACCTTTTAATCTATGAGTGTATGAAGAAGCAATTGCAAAAGTAAAATTTTGGTCTAGTTCTTCAACTCATATATTGTAGATAAAATGTCCCATGCCTCCTTTGACATCTCTCCATCTCAAACATGAGGTTGTAGTTCATCAACAATATTGAGAGTTATCAGCATGAGCACTTTTACATTCGGCTTGTCAAAATTATTTTGTGCATCTTGGTTGGCAAGATGGGTAACTTTTCCAGTGATGATATCCCATAATTATCTAAATTGAAGAATCATTCATATCTTTATCTTCTAAGTGGAAAAAGTTTGCCCTTTCAAGAGCTGGGCATCTAACAAAAGCAACTTGGGTGTAGACATTTTACGTGTGTTTTCTTAATTTATTTATGCAAGAAAATTACAAGAAAAATAGGATATTTAGCTTCAAAGTTTGAAAATTTATACATTTTCATTTATTACAAATAAGTGTATCATTTAGAAGGTTTTACACTATTTTCATCAATGGTATGTCATAAAAATATGGGCTTGGTATTCTTGTGCAAACAAACACAAATGGTTGTTTGGGAATTCTTATTCACGTTCATGATCTGTATCATATCCTTCTTCAAGCTTTTTACCAATCTTCTAAGTTTGACACTTCATGTCAAACAAGAAAATAGCTGAGGAGGCCCTGGAGTACTAGTTTGTCAAGTTAAATATTGTCAATTTATTTGATGGTTGTTTTTAAGGCAAAATAGAATATTTTAGGATTCATTCAATCATCTTGGTTTGAAAATTCAAAAAGAAACTTTGAAATGTACCTTGCCTTTCATGCTTTGTCTGTAGGCTTGGCTCTTCTACAAGCTCATGCTTTGTAACTTCTGCTAGATTCCATGCTTATTTGCATGCTTTCAGTATAATATTGATATCATGGTACCAAATTAAATCAAATATAATAATTTTCTACATAAAGGCTTGGTTGAGATTTTTTGAGCAGCTTCCTTAGTTGGTTGCTTTAGAATTCTTGTGTACCCAGTACCAGCGTGGGATGGTGTAGTGTTCAAATACTAAATAAGGGCTTTGAATGTAGATTCCCATGCTTTTAAAGTATTTCACTATTATGGGCATCGACTAAGGCTTGTGGCTATGATCTGGCTCCTTTTTCACTGACTATACTCTTCTTACAGTTCATCTCTTCCTTGATCTCCTTTCCGTCAACTTTCTTCCTTCATCAATACTTCCAAAACTTGAATAAGAAGTGAAAGGCCTTCAAATGTAAATTATTGCTCTTATGCAAGCGATGTCTTTAATTGTAAATTTTTGCTCTCATGCAAGTGAAATACTATGATCAGATTATGTGAGCATTTCCTAGGCTACTAGGTTGTGCCTTAATAGGCTCTGATTCCAGAGTGAAGACTGTAAAAAAAAATTGATTGATCAAAATGCATACAAAACATCAATTTATATAATGTTCGATGAACTCAGTTATAAATAACTACAGCCAACTACCTAAAAATTATTTCTACGTGGCTACCTACAATAGCCAATTATTAAAACAATGTAATAACTATA
>JARHVA010006215.1:370000-447500 GCA_037957365.1 Torreya grandis
GCCCCAAATCAGTTATATCAAAGGATTTCTTAAGATCATTCTTTACTGCATCAACAAGATCATCTAAACTACTAGTGATCACAAGATCATCCACATACAAGACAAGAATGACAATACCTATACCAACCTTCTTGATATACAAATTAGAATTAGAGGGGATATGAATGAAACCATGCTACAAAAGGTCATCATCTATTTTTATTTACCATGCTCAAGGTGCTTGTTTATGTCCATAAAGTGACATAACTATATGACATACCTTTTTTGGATGTTTGTCATCAATGAAACCTTCTGGTTGGGTCATGTATACTTCTTATTTTAGATCACCATTCAAGAAATCACTCTTGATGTCTGTCTACTAAAGTTTACATCTATAGTGTGCTACCAGTTCATAAATAATTTTGATGGTCTTGATCTTTGTAATGGGTGAAAAGGTCTCCTCAGAATCAATTCCCTCTTGCTGAGCATAACCCTTTGCAATATGTCATGCTTTGTGTTTGTCAATGGATCCATCTACCTTATACCTTTTTTCCAAAATCCATTAGTAGCCAATGGATTTCTTCCCTATAGGCAAATTAACAATTTCACATGTCCCATTTTTTATGAGGGCTTCATATTTAGCATCCATAGTTTTCTTCCATTGAGGTTGACTTAAGGCCTCTTGAAATGTGCCTAGTTTGGTGCTGTCAACCACTAAACTCATGAGTTCAAGATTGACTTCATCTCTCACATGTCTTCTTGTTTGAACTCCTGATAAAGTGTCTGGAGGAGAGCTTAGGTGTGAGTCCTTGATTTTATAATCTAACCATTTAATATGTCTATGTGGCTACTAATTTAATGAATAACTATGTTGTAGATTACCAAGATCAATGAATAATTATCTTTCTTGTAGCTCACATTCTTTATGCTCATTATCTAACTATGGGAAAAGTTTGTGAGAGGTGTTCTGGTCTATCTTCTTTTGTGCTAATGAGTCAATTGATGATTCATCATAGACCACATCATGAATTTCATAAATCTTCTTGATCTCAGGATCCATGAGATGGTATGCTTTGGAGGTAGTGTTATACCCCAAAAAAATATGCTAGAGGGTCTTTGGCTCAATCTTCTTCCTCTTTTTATCTAGAACATGTATAGAAGAAGTATAAGAAAATACTCAAATATGGGAAATTGATGGTTTATGACCAATCCATACCTCTTCTAGTGTCTTGTCTAGCAAGATATTTTTTGGTGCTCTATTAAGAAGATAGACAATCATCTATACTATTTCTACCCAAAATTATGCATTCAAATTTACAGTGGATATCATGCAATAAGCCATCTCTATGACTGAGTGATTCCATCGTTTTACTATTCCATTCTATTGAGGCATATAGGGAGCAATCAAGTGTTGCTTGATGCCATATTGCTTTAGGAATACGAATAATTCTTTTGATGTGAATTCACCCCTAGATCTAAGTGAAAGAGCTGAAGTCACTTCCCAGATTGTGTAACAACACGCTGATGAAAGGCCTTGAAATTTGTAAGGGCTTCACTCTTATTTTTAAGAAAGATCACCCAAGTCTTGCAAGAAAATTAATCAATAAATAATTTAAAGTACCTGAATCCTCAAAGGGATGATGGCAGGGGTCTACTTAGATTAGTATGCACCATAGCAAGTCGTTCCTTAGCATGAGAGGAACTTGGTTTGAACAGATCTTGATGTTATTTTCCCATAAGATAAACAAGACATATCAATAAAGAATGGGGAATTTGAGGAATTCCATGTACAATTACCTTATAAATAAGGTATAAGAGGGAACCAGTAGATAAATGCCCATAGCGATAGTTTTAAAGTGTATTGGATTCTGTTATAGAGGTAGTGAGTGTAACTTTACTGGTTGAACCTAGATCTAAGGCAAGTAACTAATACTTCAAGAAGGCTTTATCAAGAAAATGGCCTTCTAGAGAAATGAGACATGATTTGATGCCTTCTTGGACTAGAAACTCTACTTTTATCTTGTGATTCAATAGTTGATTGATAGATAAGATATTTATTGTCAAACTAGGGACATAGAGTACCTTTGTGAGGACACGGTGTCTTATCTTGAGAGGAATGGTGACACATCTAATTACTTCTACAACTTAATTTTTATCATCACTAATTTGAAATTGATCTCCATTTGGGTGGGTTGTTAGTGAATCAAAGAGTTCCTTACATCCAGTTATGTGCTTACTGGCACCAAAATTTATTAACCAAACTTTTCTCATTGATGTCAAGGTTTTGAAGACTAGTACAAGGTCAACATGGGCTCCATATGCTTATTATTCTACTACTTCATCATCAGATGCGTGCTTATCTTGCTTTTGTGTTTCTATATGCCCTTTCTACTTCCATTGCCAATGACGTCTTTTAGATTTCTTTGATCTTTTTTACTAGAAGAGCCCTCTTGACTAGATTGGCTACTTCTAAGGTCCCTTATTGAAATTTGGACTATGTTTATTAGAGATCAGGGCTTTATCCTCAAATTCTTCATGCACAAACTAAATTGCTTCCTCTTGTTGAAGCAAATTGACCAGTTATTTGAAAGACACTACTTATTTGGTAATGTTGAGTGTTGTAACGAATGTGAAAAATATATATGGGAGATCTCTCAGTGTGATCAGAACCAACATCTTGAACTTGATCTTTTCTCCAAGTATAACAAGTCCTGCTCGTAGTTCTACTACCTAGGGTAAGAACTTTTCAACCTTTTCACCTAAATTCATACTGAGTGTATGAAGAAGAGATTGTAGATGTAGGATTATATTCTAGTTCTTCACCTCATAAATTATGGAAAAAATATCCCATGCCTCTTTCGATGTCTATGCATCATGAACATGCAGTTGAAATTCATTTGTAATACTAAGAGTTACTAGCATGAGCACTTTTGAGTCTGACTTATAAAACTTCTTTTGCTCATCAAGTCTAGTAAGATGAGTCACTTTTCCAGTGATGATGCCCCATAATTCTTCAAATTGAAGAATCATTCACATCTTCATCTTCCAAGCAATAAAATTTGGTCCTTTTAAGAGTTGGGCATCTAATAATAACAACTTGGGTGCAAACATTTTCTAAAATTTTTCTTACTTTGCTTTTGTAAAGTAATTACAAGCTAGAACAAGTATTTATTTTTTCAAAGCTTCAAAATTTCTATATTTGAAGGATGCACCTTATAATAATGTTGCCTTCTTACATGACACTGTCTCAGGGTTGTGCTTTGGCTACGTGTGAGCAGGTTTCAATTCTCCAAGCTTCTACTGTGCATGTCCACTTCTACACTTCGATTGATAACTCTTATTACAAAGGGAAGAAGTTTATCTTCTAGATTTAAATTAGCCTACTACACTGATATTTTCCTTGGCAATCAGGCTTTGGATCCTACCATCCACTTCTCTCCATGGGTTAGTTCCACTTTTGGTGGCATCGAGTCTTTCCTAGGAAATTATTACATAGGCATCGATCGCGTTCAGGCTTGGCATGGATCTTATACACATAGGTCATGGCTCTACACTTTATCCTAGGCTTCATATGCTCCTTTACACAGTTCTACATCCCGAGCTTGTGACATACTCTTTTCACTGCTCTAATATTGGAGTGAAATATAATGAAACTTTGATATCAATTGAATAAACAAAGAGGTGAATATATACACACAAAAAAGGAGTCGATTACAAAAAGCCAATGATAACTACCTAAAACTACCTCTACGTGGCCTCTGCCAACATATACGACTCCCAACCATGTAATACAAGATTAATTATGCTAACATTTTTTTTATATTTTACTTTTTTTTTGACATTGAATATTTAAATTTCATTTAAAACTATTTATAATCATTATTAATATAGCATTTGCATTTATATGTATTTTATTACTAGACTATGAATATGTACTACTAATGCCCTTCTTATTGGATTGGGTGCAAATGCAACAATGATGAGCTAGGTTGGTTTTGGAAGTTTTTTGTGCACTAGTAAAGGTGGTTTATACAAGTAAAAGCAAAATCATGATGTTATTCTACATCACATTTTTTTTAAATTTTGTGCTTCAAGTTTGCTATTGCATTCCCACTTGCATCGCCAACCGATGCTTGGGGTGGGTAGGGATACCCACTAATGGATCGGCTCAGTAGGTGCATGGATTGGGTCTTGGCATATAGAGGAATTATCATGAAATGAACCAGCTAGATATGTAAGTTATGAATATTTGAGTTTATATTATAAGTGTAAAATTATATAGTTAGATTTTATACAACCTAGTTATGTGATTCAAATATTTACTTTTATCTCAAAATTGAAAAATAGAATTACATTTGATTTTTATAAAGTAAGATGTTATGAATTACGATTATTGTACGTTTTTTGGTGAAAGGTAAAATTTTATTGAATAAATTCGGTATGTTGAATTTCAAATTTTTATTAAGTATTTTATTTTTTATTTGAATCATTCCCCAATAAATTGAAATCAAAGCTTCTATATTTCATACTTTTAGTGACACGTGTACTCAATTTACTCTTATCGATTGAAAAGAAACTAAATTTACTCTTCTGAATCAAAGGAAAATTAAATTCACACTTATTTGATCAAAAGGAAACTATTTTTTACAACTTTTCATCACCGAAATAATAAATGCATAAATACCCTACAACTTTAAATTAAGGCCAGCCTTTCAAATTTGACCACTAGTCGTATGGGTCCCAAATAAAAATAATTGAAGTGCATGTTTTAACAGCTCAACCCGTGTTTGAAAAAAATGACATTTGTTTTAGGGTTATTAGGAGGCTACAGTCGCAGACATCATGCAGTAACTACACCATAATTTTGACTTTTACCATCACTTAATGCCCGTTTCTACCATGCGGCCATCTTTTGATATCTGATCAGCATATTGGTCTTCCAATATTGTAATTTGATTGCTCTTTTACTCAGTGACTTCATTTAGACTAAATTTGATGTTTTTATGAACGTATTTACGTTTTTTCTTCTTAAAATATAATATATATTTTTTTATTTAGTTTTATTCAGACCATATATCAAATTTTTAGGCAAATTGTTGAAATATATATATATATATATAATTATAATTAGTTAGTTTTAATTTTAATTTTTTATATAAACAATAATAATAATATTGAATAAATACATGTCATTAATTTTTTGTATAGTAAATATGTTCGACTATTAAAATTAGAACCCACATCTCACATTTTCATTCGTTTTCTCCATTACTTGGAAAAATTAAGAAAAGTGAAAGTCACCAATATTTTTGAAATATGAGATGGTTTTTTTGAAATTATCAAATCAATATTTTATGTGAAAAGGATTAGGGGAGGAAGACAAATTCACTCACTTTCTCCATTATTAATCAATCTTTAAAGAAGGTAAATGTCACATCAATATCTTCAAAGTGTGATTGTATTTTACTTTAAGTCATCACATCAATAGTATATATGGAAAAAGATTTGGGGAGGGAGAATAATTATAAGTAAAATTAATATTTCTTTAAAAAAATTAATAGAAAAGTTTTTTCATATTTTAAAAATATAATAATTTATAATAATTAGTTATATAAAATAATGAGTTGATAATATCACACTCTTGAAAAAATACATCAATTAAAATTTGGAACAATTACATCATTAATTTATAGATTTGCAGAATATTTTTCAATCAATTAAAGGGTCATAATAATTTGTAAACAAAAAGATTTCATGAAGTAAAAATGAGTGTGAATCATATTAGATTTTTATTTTTATTTTATATTTTTTATTTTTATTTTTAATAATAATGCCTATCGAAATCTCTTTTTAAAAAAATTTCATATAGTTTCTTTCTTTCTTTTTTTAAAAAAGAAAGAAAATAAAACAACTCCAATCGATAAATGGTTGTCAAGTAAAATGTGAATAATCATCGTCTACCCTCCTACCAAATTTTTTTTTAAATTATGACGAGAAAGCGAATGCTAACATGGATCATTCAATAAAAGTCAAAGACAAAACGACGAATGAATTACTTTATGTTATTTTGATAATTCTCTCTCATGTACATTTAAGATCAGAGTTGTTGGAAGACCCATCATAAATTTTATCATTGAAACATTTTAAGATGAATTGTTATTAAAATAATAATAATAATAATAATAATAATAATAATAATAATAATAATAATAATAATAATAATAATAATAAAACGTCAGTAAGAATACATAATTCCAGCGTTCGCTTGTTGGTCAGATAAAACCAAATAATTACAAAGACAACGAGGTTGGTCGAGTAAAACGTAAAAATAAACCGTCGAAAACACTGACAGAGGATAGCAACAAAGCAACCGACGCCACTTAGCTACCACCGTCGGAAAAAATGGACACCACCGAAGAATGAAATGCATAGACTGCCTCAGATCTAACTGTTGTTGCTTTGGGGGAATCCCGTCGCTGATCAACCACTGTGGGAAGTCAAACCCTTCTCTACACATTCGTTGTTGACACTAGTAACCCACATGTCCATGCCCACCTTAGAACTTCCATTCGCCTGATCTTCTTCCACCGCACTCTGATCCGACGTCCTCTCTACCATCACATCAGAGAGGCATCCCTTAGCCATTGTGATCTGCACAGTCTGGATAGTTTCCTAAGATCACATCACATTCTCCTGGTCATCCTCTTTGCTGCCGGAACCCCCAACACCCCACCCAAACGCTTATATTTAGCACTTGTCCCTACTGCAGAACAATTTTCTTTCGATTGGTGTGAATCTCCTATTGTAATCGCATGAAAATATGTCAACCCATGCAGATTTAGGTCCAAAAAACGTTTATGTGCTCACCTTCACATTTTATCATATTGAAGTGTAGGTCAAAAAAGTGTCATTAGAGTTTCAGCATTTATATGAGCTTCTCGACCATTGGGGAGTGATCTGTGCATACTAGATGTGTTGTCATAGGGTTATTCACCTTCGGCTCCTAGCCATCGACACATTCGTTTGTGTAGCATTGTCTCCTACTCTCCACGTGATTGGAGGGGATATAATCTTTATTAGTTACGTGGAAAATTTTTGTTTGGTCATTTTGTTGGACTTTTTTGTCGTATGGTGGTGATAAAACTGGGATGATAGTGCCTTTCTTGCTTAGGTGGGGAGTGATCTATGTTTGGCTTTGCCAAATGCTATATAAAATGGGTGGGTGGCTCTATATCTCATGTTGGGAGAACCCTTTTCTTAGATTTATTTACCACTCAAAGATGATTTGCTATATCTTCCTTCAGACGTTGTTGTGTGTGCTTGATGTTTCAGAATTGCTATTATATTTTTTAATATATATTTTGAGACTCTTGGTGTCTACTCATATCTTATATTAGTAAAATTTAAATACCTTGGTATATACTTGTATCTTTTGTTGGCATTAATTTTAACCCACGAATAACAATTGCACACCCTTTATATTATAAACCATCCTTAGTCTTTACATTTTTTATTAATAAATTTACCATTACTTTTTTAATAAATAAAAACTAGATAAACATAACATCTCTTATACATTGTTTCAATCAAGTATATTTTATCTGTAAGCTCTCTCTGTCTCTCTCTCTCTACACACACACACACACACACACACACACCCTTCACATGATTGGAGGGGATAAAATCCTTATTAGCCATGTAATTTTTTTTTTTTTTTGGCCATCTTGTTGGACATAAAACTGAGATCATAGTGGCTTTGTTGCCTAGATGGGGAGTGAACATATTTTTGGCTTTGTCAAATGCTATTTAAAATGGGTGGATGGCTCTATGTCTAATGTTGGGAGAACCCTCTTCTTAGATTTCTTTGCTATTCATAGAGGGTTTGCAATCTCTTCTTTCTGATGTTGTTGTGTGTACTTCATGTTTCACAATTGCTATTGTATTTTGTCAATATATTTTGTGAGACTCTAGGTGTCTATCCATATTTTATATTAATAAAATCTAAATACCTTAGTTTATAATTATATCTTTTGTTGACATTAATTTTAACCCACGAATAATATTGGGTACCATTTATATTATAAACCATACTTACTTTTTATCTTTTTTTATTTATAAATATACCATTACTTTTTAATAAAATAAAAACTAAATAAACATAACATCTCTTATATATTATTTAAATCAACTATATTTTATCTTTAAGCTTTATATATATATATATAATAAACCATACTTACTTTTTATCTTTTTTTATTAATAAATATACCATTACTTTTTTAATAAAATAAAAACTAAATAAACATAACATCTCTTATATATTATTTAAATCAACTATATTTTATTTTTAAGCTTGCTATATAAATATGGTGTTTAGAATGGTTCAACAATTGACATCAAATGCATGATGACTTGTAGACTCTATTTTGCTATCAAATTGATACATAAATAAATTAGTTTTGATTTTATATTGAGATAATAGAAAATTAGAATTTGATTTACAATTTTTATAAGCTTATCATTATAGACTTCTCATAAAATATTAACTTAAGAAAAAACCATTCATAATTTAACTGGGATTAATTGTATACTAAAAGAGTAGCCACATTATAATTTGAATCCTTCTGCAATTAAACACAAGCTTTAACACTAATTTTCTACAATACTTTATAAAAAATTGTCATCTAAATTTTATTAACAACATTTATATTATTAAAAATTAAATTTAACTTTAAAATTAAACTAAAACGTTTAATTTCTTAAAAAAAATTGTTAAAAAAATTTACAAAAATAAATAAATAAATATATATATATATATATATATATATATATATATATATATAATATATAAAACAAATCTTTTAATCTTCAATATAAAATACTCGTTAGAAAAAGTAATAAACATACAACTACCATAAAGAATAAGTATTGATAAATAATCCCTCGAATCTATAAAAACATAATGGCTTCTCAAACTTCGACAACAAAATTGCCTACAACTTTAATAGACTTAAATCAACGAGAAAGTTATGAAAACTAAGTCCCTTGAAGACGATCTACCATAACTCCCAGCAGCTACCATGAAAAAAAAAATACTGAGTTTTGTGGCTTCTTCAACCAGTCATTTAACACAAATAAAATACATTTTGCTTCGGCATTCTCAACAAAATATGCCAATTAACTAGTATGACTTCGTGCTAGAAATGTATTGGTCTGTGAGTAGCAGCAGAATGTTGAATATTTTACACTTCACTAAATTGACCTGCGCTTCACCGTTAACTATACAAATGGTAGAGAGAGATCAGAGAGTAAATATATATGATTATATTTTGAAATTAAGCATCCTTTTTAATTTCTGAAAGCCTCCGATAAATTTCTCTTAGCAGACGCTACTGTGTTCATAAACAAATTGTAATTGATTGTATTCTATTGTGAGAAATAGTAAAAACGATCAAACATACAGCAAATCTCGCCTCTCAATATCCTAATTTTGTCATAGAAAAAAAATAGCAACAAGACAGGGCTGCTACTGCAATTGATAATAGCATGCAAATTTCCCTCAGAAGACCCTCTCTTGCATTCACCTGACATCCTCTCATGCCCTCCAATTGCATACTCACCCCACTTATCTGCAAGTTCATGGTTCTAATTCTACATCTCAGCAGAATATTACATTCGGCTAACCTGAGAGGCAAACCATTATGATCTGGCAGAATCGACCCAAACCGTAATCTGTAATAATTTTCATAGCCCCAATTATGTTTCTGTACTTCCAGAGGTCTCCAACTAGAAAGACTCACAGCATGCTTTGTTCGTCTGTTTATGAGAACCCAACTGAGCCTGAAGCTGGCTGACAGTATTTTTCTCTCAACATATCCCTCTCCCTTAATATCATTAGTTGAAATCGAAATGAGGGTACCATCAGAAATACTCCAAGGAAGATCTATTGCCAATGGAAAGATAGTGGAAGGCCTCCAATCGATCGTATCATCTGCAGCTGGAATTTACCACAAAACATTCGAGTAGATTGCTTTGTTGTTGTAGTGAATATCCACCACCTATACAAAATCGGAGAGAGAAACTGTATCATCAACCTCGTGATTCTCTCTCACATCATCCTGCACAGATATATTAGGATTGAAATTTTTCTGATAATCTTCCTTGGAATTCATAAAAGGCTGTTTGGAAACATTGATGAGGGGAAAACAGTCCGCATAAAGCTTTTTGATTCCGCCCAAGGAAGATATAAAACTTTGAACGCCCTCGTCTCGAGTGGAAGGCCAAAGAGAGTAGCAGACATCTTCCCACAGAGTTTCTTCGTTTGCAATGGAGCGCAATTCAGAGCAGCAACATCCTGCTTTTGCATGTGTGATGCCATCCACCCTCCTCAAGATCTCTGAAACTATATCACTGCTTAACCACATTCCACTCCCCATATCTTTTCATATAACCTTCCTGAGTTTAATTTTAGTATCTCACCTATTTTCCTATACAGCTTTGTGCTTATTGTGAGCAGGTATCTTTTGTATTTTGATGGTCACTAGACTCTTCATATCTCTCCTTCCTACCTAGTATGCCTCACATTTACTAATATTTTCTCATCAATTCATATGTCATGTTTTTTACATTGCCTATTTTATTACAACACTCTTAATATTTCCCCTTGAGGAAAACTTTTTTGTTAACTGATCGTACCCCCTAGGATTTCACTTTGTGATTTGCAAAGTAAGACCATGAATAAGACTAGTCTCTCCTCACAAATTACCATAAAAATATTTCCTTATTTAATATTCACCTCATTGGTGTTCACCATATGAGTTGTAGTGTAAGATCATGGATATGACTAGACTCTCCTCACAAATTTTCATATTACAAAATCTCTAAATTATTTCCACTTTTATCTACATCTCATTGGTGTTCCCCTTGTTAGTTGCAGTGTAACACCTTGGATAGGACCAGGACCTTTGCAAAAAATATTCTAATAAATAGCTCAAACTATAACCAAGTCACAATAAAATTACATGCTTCAAATTTGAGATAATTTGTGTTAAAGTATGATTTACACCTCATTTACATACTTCCCATCTTGATTTTGTATGTTTTATGCTTACTTCATAAACACTTCACTTTTATCTTCTTATTTTCTGATTACATGTATGTTTACAACTATTTTATTAAGTTTCTCATACTTCCCATCTTTCACTTTATTGAAAGCCGGGTAAACTTTTTAATGTGATCGGCACCACTGGCTAGACACGACTAATACTGGTACCACGGGGCCGGTGGGGGACTTGAACACTGATGAGCAGAGCCGCAACGGAAGTACCCGACCAACCAACTACACCCCCCGACCCTTCTCATACTTCCTATCTTGATTTAATATGATTAATTTGATTTATTCTTAAATTTTATTTTTCTTTTCATAGTTCCCAACTTGACATAGTATGACTTTTATTTGTATTAATTTGGTTCAAATCCTATACATGGTTTGAAAATATTTTACTACATTTTACTTTACCATTTTGATTTCTTATATTTATTCATCTTTTATTTTTACACATTTCCCATCATGATATAGTGTGTATTACATTTTTTGTTATTATTTATACTTTTCCAAATCATTTTTCTTTTTCTTTTTAAACATGATGTATATCATATAATGTTAGAAAATAAAACACCAATCACATATTTCTCATAGAATATATAACAAAAGTAAAAATACATGTGCTAGAAAGGAAATATATCCATAAGTCCATCGATAGAAAAACATAAATCATAGACCAAAAAATGTCTTTATAAATATATATACCATGAGTTCGATACAATATAATATAAAATAAAATAGTTACATCTCTAAAATTATGATCCATCATGTCTATATTGTGGATGAGCCACGGTATCCATGGATACCTTTGACTAATCCCTTTGAATGGTAGACTATAACTAGGCAATTTGGAATCTCAAGCCATCGATATGTCCCTCTACATTGGCCACCTGGGACTACATGTGTCCATGTTCTATATTGGTTACCATATGAGTGGCTCACTCCTATGCCAATGCTTGTCGGGATCAACGCTCTCACATTCCTACTCCTATAGATGGGTGTGGTCCACCTCCTTGCACCTGCATATATCAAGTAGCCTCCCCTACCAAACTAAACTAGCTAGCATAAGTTGGGGTAGATGGTAATGTAAGGTCAACCAAGATAGGTGGATCATAATGTGACAACACCCCATCCAAAATATCATGGTGTGTAGCCACAATCATGGCTCCCCATATTGTCTTCACCATTACATTACATGCAAAATGAAAAACTAAATATACATCAGATATCATGTATATATATCTAAAAACCATCTATATATAAACAAATACATAAATAGTAATGCTAGTGTCACCAACCATGGTCTTCCCATTAGCTCAAATATTGAGCACATCCTCTATTATTTGCCTCCATACAAGTGCAAAACTAGGAGTAACCACCTAAACCCATCAAGGTCCCCTCCTAATTAGCCTCTTTATTGACCAATTATGTCCTTCAACCATAGTAGGATCACCATGTGTGACCACTCTTTCTATTATCCCCTCTCATCGTTTGTGCCTCTATCTCTTATGAGCTTGATATGGTTGTTGTCACCCATGTTATGGATTTGATCCAACATCCTCACTTGAAACATCAAAAATCATAACATCGTTTGCCCTAAGAATCATTTTCTCCTACTATTGTGCCTACCCTATCTAAGGTATCACTCACTAAGGCCTAATAATAGGTATTTTAGTAGGCACCCTTTTGCCTCCTTTCCCTCTCAAATTTTTATGATGTCATGCCAGATAAGGAGGAACTACTAGATGTGGTAGGCCTAGCTATATTGGTATATAAGTTACTAGATATAGCTCCATCCTTGAATTATAGTGGCCCATGATCTGAATGCATGCCAAAACCATAAAAATGTTGGACTAAGTTATCGATATCATTGTAATATCAATGTAAGGATACCACACTATCCAAACTCATATAATAGTATGTAAATTTGGGACATGGGGCATGAGACACACTAAATGATCCTGCCTCCATTACACCACCTGAGGTAACCTATCATCGATTACATGAGGCAATAGAGCTGAACAATACATAAGAAATCACTCATAGATCCATATGCTCATCAAAATAATGGGGCCCATAATATTTTACCCCTAGGTCAACATCTCATATATATCATATATGAACTCTACCCAAATGATAGAGCCTAAATCATATAATGTACCATGATCCAAGATGGACTGACATAAGGCTACCACATACAATAATACCTTCCTATCCATCTTGTAACAAAGTACATGTGCTATCACAAGTACTATCAAGGCCTTCTAGATATATGGAATGGTTGAGATGTACACTTTAAATAAAATAAACCAAAAACTACGGTAAATATTCTCTAATCCTATTACCCAATGGGCTAAGATTCACCTCATATCCTTCATCTCTAACACATCACAGATGACCATATTCCTGATTATGAGAATTCCATGTAAGGCATGGACATCCTCAGAGGTGATTCCTACCTCTATCATATGCCCCTCCAATTCTCATAATAAAGTGTTGGTTAGTTACTCCCATGCTCTTAGGAACGTGATAACCGTGAGCTAGGAATTTGACTCAGGAGAGGATGGTTAGTATCATGTTAGTTTCAAAATGAAAATAAAATAAAAACAACATACTAACTAGCATAACATCTCTAGGCCTAGAAACTAGGGAGAGCTTAGTTAAAAAATATGAATAAAACACATAAATAAAATAAAAAAGAAACTTTCTTTTACCTTCTTTAGATGCTCTAAAATGCTTGTTGTAGTGGCTTGCTCGGCTTGTGCTCTTGAAGTCTTCATCAAAGGAGGCTTGGCTATCTCCTCTTCTCTTTGGCACCTTGTGGATTTGGCTTGACTTGGCTTGGAATCAATTTGCCATGGTAATGATAATTTTAATGGCTTCTTGAAGATATTTTTGCATTATAACTTTGCACCAAAATATCTTAGAAATGATGTTCATGGCCTCTGTATTTATAAATTTTTCCAAATGGTTAGAATCAACCAGAACTATCCATATCAGGATTGAGATATGTAGCTAAGGATTAATCCAATTATGAAATTAAAAATTAATAAATAGGATCATAAATATTTGGGATAGAGGAATAATTAAGAGGCATGATAGGCATGAATCTTGACATTTATGACTTTTATGGCCTAAGGATATCTTCTCAAAAAATGAGGGCACCTGATGATGCAGATATTCAATATTCATTTGCAAAAAATAAGTATTCAACAAATTTCTATGGAATTTTTAATTAGGCTCTAATTTGGTTTGTTTATCTCTTAAGCATGTTTAAACACTTTATGCATAAATTACTCAAATTGATCAAAATGTGTTGTTATTAGTCCAAAATTTGACTGGATTGAAATTAGAATGCATTGTCATATGCATTGGATTTATTATCCTATTTAGGATGTTATCAACAGTAAATAATAAAGGAACACATCTTGTGTAAGAAATTTGATAGAAAATAGTAATCAAGAGCATCGAGTTACAAAATTGGCATTTTGACTTGAAATGATTTGATCAAAGTTAGTTGGCCCATAAAATGTATTACTGTATTTAATGATACTATGGCTAAAATCAGCACTTGAATATATCAATTTCAATTCATTTAATGCATTATATTATTTTTAGGCCAAATTATGTATTTTAATGGAAATTGGTCAAAATCCTGATTGGAGGTTATCAATCACTAGATTTAGGTGTCTACAGTTTACCCCTATTTGGGAAGGCATTGTAAACTATAGGTAAATTAATGTCTTATAAAGTAATGAGAGATGTCGTATATGTCAAGAAGATGATGGTTGAAGAAGCAAGCTCCAAATAGTTCTGGGAAGCCTATGATGATGTGCCCTTGAGGGAGTGGTCATCACATTTGTTGATGGGTGGTCCCTCAAAAAGAAAAAAGAAGAAAGGTGGAATTAACTTGTGGTTGAGCTTAATATAAATAAGAAAATGCTTACATGCATTAATGTAAAAATGATTTTGATATACCTAAAGGTGGTTATAATCAATAATAAAAGTAAAAATAATGATTTACCCATAGGTAGTTATAATCATTAAGCAGACTTGGATTGGCTAAAATTGATGGTGCCCTAGTTAGAGATGATTAACAAGCATAACTCAAAGATATAACCTAGAATACAAATTAAAGAAGAGTGGGTGCAAAGTGATGAAATATATGGATAGAGAAATAAGATTGACCATTATAAATGATTTAATTATACCTACTGATGAGGAGATGTTCATCGTGATTAGCAATGATACAGCTAGAATGGCTAATGGGTTAATTTGATCAAGGGTGGGATGGAAGGATTTGCTAAGGTGCTAAGGAGAAACTTATGTGGCTCCATTGATCATAGACCTTTCTGAAGCTAAGTTTTCTTATAGCATGTGATGGTAGGCTTCATGATAGAACAACAGGAAGCCTATCCCAAAATATGCATAAAGATTGATTCTCGATGTAATAAACACTCAAAAATAATATGCCAATGATAAAAACTATGATGATAATATTGGCATATGAATATGGATGTACTTATGAGGAATCACCCAACGAACACATATAGACTGAGTTGAGGCAATAGTGGTGAAAGAAAACAAATAGGCAAATGAAGAAATAAACAAACAAATAGAAAAAAACAACATAAATCTTAAAAACAAAAGAAAAATAAAGCACCCTAAAATTTACAATGCCCTAGTAAGGTGGATCGAGGATAATTGACTAGGCTTAAACAGGATAAATATTTTTAGATTTTTAAATATTATGAATGTTTTTGGCATTTTGAGGTATCTTAACTCATTATAGAATGACAAGATACTATTTTGCAAAATGGTGAGATCATTTGGCTTAGGTTTCTTTCAATATGGTGAGAGCATATGGAAAGGGGGTTGAGGTGACATCAACATGAATTCAAAATAACCCACATAGTCCTAAAATGACCTCAAGTCATAGTAATTCCATCTACATAAAAGGTAGAGAAAATCAACTAGGTCTCAACAAGATTTTAAATCTAGCAAATGGCTAGTCAAATGAAAATAGTAATGGCAAGGTGATGTAGCAATGCATGATAAATAAGTGTTACCCCTAGTTTTCCCATAGGTGGTTATAATTAGGATACAACGACATAGGTCAATGATACTAATTTACCTATAGGCATTTATAACTAGGATACAATGACATAGATCAATGATACTAATATTCTCATAGGTGGTTGCAATTAGTAGAAAGACCGGTGAGACACTTATTTTCCCATAGGCATTTATAATCAGGCTCACATAAAGAAACTTGATAGGATGAAAGATATTTTTCTAGATCAACTATCACACTATTTTCATAAACTATCATTGTAAACATAGATTTGATTAATTATTAAAACTTGAATGGAATCCTCTCATAAAAGGTGTAGGAAGAACCAAATGAACCAAGATCAAAATAGGATTGGGTAGGATGACTAAAAATAGGCTTTGGTCTAGATAGAAATGGAATGATAGGATGGTAGGGTTTTGCTAAGGGTAATTATGGGTTTTGATATATTGGATAAAATAGTAAGAGGGTTGCCCCCAAGTGACAGGGTAAATGGTAGGAATATGCAATAATGGAAAAAGGATATGTAACAATGGCAATGGCATATGAAATGGTATAGTACATGTTTCTGGCTTGGGTGTGGTTTTTGATTATGTTATTCCTACTAAGATGGAGATGCACATCCTGATTAGAAAATGATACAAATAGACTACTTGATCATGTTAATTGCTATCCCACACCTCATCTAAATAGTTGCTCTATCAAGAACTAGTTATATATTTAGATGTAAATGATGTTTTTGTGATCTTTGTTGGTCGTTGATTTTAATTCTTTCAAATTTCAAGATAAGGTATCTTTGTAGCCTCTACAAAGTAAAGTGCAACCATGGATGATAAACAAGGATAAATAATGGATGATTGGTTTGATTTTGAAATAGAATGGTAGATGATAATGGAATGTGGAATGTTTGGGAAACAAATGAAGATCAGGATGTTCAATTGGTGGGGCTGAAGACTTGTTCTCTCAATAGGACCATTAGATTTTTATGTTGTTTGGGATTGAGAGTAGTTACCATCTGATTAGGCTATATATAGGAATCTATTTTTATTTGATCTTTGATTTTGTCTTCATCAAGTAGTGAAGAAATTTTGTGTTCAGCTATTGGTGCCTCAAAAATATTTTCACTAATGAATTTGTCTTGATTGTCTCGTAGCACCTTCAAAAAGGTTTCACTAATAAACATTAGCTTTTGACTTTGATTGTATTCTAGAACTTCCAAAAAAATTTCACTAGAAGATATTGATTTTAAACTTTGTGTGTTCCCTATCGCCTTCAAAAAAATTTCACTAGGAGAGTTTTTTTATACATGAATGTGGTCTTGGCCTCCTTGCTCTTCTTAAAATTTTATGTCACCATGGATGTAGTTTAATAAAGTGTGATTATGTCAATCCCAATCGACACTTGTGGGAGATGAAATGTTAATGATATGGCTATTTTGGTTTATGGTAATGGCCTTTGGAATGGTAATGGAATGGGGAGAGAATGTACAATCCTCATAGACTATACTAGGATAACTTATGTAAAAGTTATATTACTCATCCTTAAAAAATGTAAAAGGATCATAAATATATTCAAATTGATCTACAAGGCATGCATAACCAATGTTGTAACAACCACAAACATATTCTTCTTCTAAATCTAACTCTAACTCAAGGGACTCTGAATTTGATGTTGATATTTTTGTTGATTCAGATTCATATGGTAAATCTAATGTCGGTTCAAGAATAAAACATGAATCTAGCTTTGATTTTTCATATGATGGTACTCTGTTCCAATGATGTCTTGTTTAATATTTGGTTTTGGACAAGTAACAGCCTATGATGTCATAATAGGCTCTACAAAAACTAGTTTGTTAGAGTGGGAATCCTCTAGGATGGGAGAAAGGTCAAGAGACAACTCCTCAGAGACTATCCTATCAATAGGAGCCTCTTAAAAAATAGGCACATGGTCAAGGTATTGATTTTTCCAAATGTAGTTATAATCATTAAAAAGTGACTTGACAAAGATTGGTTAGTTAGTAAGAGACTCCTTGACAATTGGTATAGGATTAATAGGTGATTCATCACAAGTTGACTTATCACAAATGGTTGATTCAATAGAAGAATCTCAAATGGGTGGTTATATTGCCCTTAGTTTTAAATGAGTTAAAAATACCTGTTTTAAACATAAATTGTTCTTAGAAGGATTGGATCAGCTGAGGTTTGGATGGGATTGGTTCTGGATGAGGAATGGCTTGTGGTTGGATCATAATAGGGAATTTGGGAGCATGATTTCTCACATGAGCCAAAGGATGAAGTATTGAGATAGAAATGATAGGGTGTTTTGGGGCTTGATTTCCCATACAAGCTAAAGGACTAGATCTGAGAATGATGAAGGGGCGTTATGGAGCTTGATTACTCACACAAGCCAAAGGATGAGATCTTGGTATAGAAATGGTTTGGCATTATGGATCCTGATTGCTCACACAAACCAAAGGATGATGTCTTGGTATTATAATGGTGTGACATTGTGGTATTAGAATAGAAATGGTGTGATGTGGTGGAACTTGATTACTCACATAAGCCAAAGTATCTAAGTCTTCCTCATAAACAATATCATCATAGTTGTGAGTTGACTCATAAGCTAGTTCTTGACTGTGTTCCATGTGCTGATTATTGTAAAGAGGCTATGGATCCGTATCCCAAAAAAAATATCTATAGTTGGGTCTTCAAACTCCTCCTCACAAGCCTCTTCATGCCAATCAAGCTCTTGATTTGGATTTTGTGGATTTTGACTATGTTCCCCATATGAAGTATTGTAAGGAGAATAATAAAACTCCTTATAAAATCTTTCTCTATATGGGTTCCTAATGGGATTTTATGTGGCCATTATATCATAACTTAGATTGTATGTGACTCTACCATGGGTGTAGCTAGACATATCCCATAAATGATGAAATCTATGAAATAAAAAGGCTTAGAGTTATAGAAACTCTAAAAAAAATTGTTTCCAAAGGACAAATGGTTCAAACTTGGTTTAACTTGGTTGAAGGGGTAGAGTTGTATCTCCAATATGGTCTAAAAGTGGAGCTGTATTTCCAGAATGATTTGTAATAAGACTTGGTATAAAATAGTCTAACATCAAATGCCTTTATTCAAATGACATAGGCATAAAAGGTCATGTGTCTGCAGAAAAAATGGCATGTCAAAGGTCAAGGTCAAAGTGTTCTAAACAAGGTCTATACTATGGAAAGGAAAAGTTGAGTTACTAGGTCTTTTATCCTAACATAGAGTCAAAATCTAAGCTCAAACAAATAGGCATATTCTAGAACTTTTGTCCAAATGACATCAAAATCTATACTTGAAACAAATTCTGATGTGATTTGATTTAATCTAACAAGTTTCGAAACACCATTGACATAGACCTCACACACAGAATCAATCATAAACACAATTAGTTAGCATAAGGCATAAGACGAAAGGCTTTTTGATAAATGTTTTGTTCTCCCAAATAAAGGTATAAACAATGATGAGAATAGGCTTTGGATAAATAAAACATTAATAGTTTTCAAATTTGGGTAATCGATTAACAAAATTTATGCAACCCAAAAGAGAAATCTCTGTCTATCAGCCCCATGAATTAATGACTAAACAGAAATCAATCAATGTTTGAATCCAAACTTGAAAAGGTTAATTTAAAACTAAAAGTTGAAAACTAAGAATTGATCAAATAATCTAGACAAGATTGGGCAGCATGATAGCATAAGACAAGAGTCTAAATGGTATACAGGGCATGATTTGAAACAAATGGATTTTGATACAATGGTAGACAAATCTTGAAATAAACTGAGTAGCCTAATAGTGTAAACATGCTCAAATGATGTGATCTATGTTATGTTTCAAAGACTCAAAGGCAAAAATGGTTTGATGTGATTTGGTCAGCATAATACTACCCTTTGCAACTCAAATGACACAAATCAAGGTTTTACAAGATTTCTCAAATAGAGCATTCATTAACCTTTAAGATAAAGCTTGAGTATCTATAATCAATTAGCCCTCTCTAGAATCAATAATCTATTTTCATTATTCATAATTACTTCTTAACATAGAACAAAATAACCTCTAATTCAAAACCACCATATAAGGTCTTCATGAGTTCTTTTCTATTTGTCACAATTCTACACAATCTTGGTTCAAGAAATTAATTCTACAAATTAGATCAAACACATCCAAACTTTTTTAATAGTTACTATCAGGCATTTAGACATCAAAATTATGGTTGAACCTTATTTTATTTATTTAACCAATAAATAATATCTATGACAATAAAATTAACCTATCATTTAGGTATTATTCAAGTCATTTAAGGATTCCATATTAATTTTGAAATTAAATAGCCAATTGTTGTAATGAATATCCCTAAAACACAGTTCATTCTCACTAGATTTCACCACATTCTCTATCAAAATCCTTTTCTCTAAGCTTATTTATATTCTTCTACTTTTCCTTTATATTCCCTTAAACCCTCATATTCATCCATTCAACTCATTCTACTCACCTTCTCACTCCCTTTCATTATCCTCCTACACTAACCTTTAATGCACTCCTTGCTTCTCAACACCCAACTCATTCCATTTATTTTTCTATGACTTATTTGGAAAATATTTAACATGGATAACCTATTTTAATATCAAAAAAATTGTATACATCTTACTAACACTCTCTCACAATCTCAACTGCCTTTTATACTCCTCAAACCCACAACCTCACTTATCATCTAGTAGACTTTTTATTATTTTTCCTTCTATACAAACAAGCAACAATTCTATCTTCAAAAACACAATACATATTCTACCAAACTCTATCTTATTACACATCGTTATGAAGTTTCAATCCTTAACTAACTTCCTAAATATCATTTCTAACACATGTACAGTCCTAATTAGGTCCTTAGGTGTCTCTTTTATACACAGTCTTCAACATCCATATGTATGATGGTCGCACACATCTAAAACCTTCATAGTCTCCTTATGTATGTAAATACACTTCAAATTATAAAATTTTAAAAATTTTAATTGTTTTAAACATTTTATATTCCACCTTTTGTGTTTTACCCTAAACTAAGGTTTCCTACAGTTTGTGTAGGCCTGAGAGGGATCGAAATATATTTATTAACTATTTGTTGGGTTTGAAGCCTCCAAATGAACTATGTAAGGTCTATCTACTTGTTATCCACCTTTTAAAAACTCAAACTATTCTTTTTTTAATTTTAACCATATTTCATACATAGATTTGATAGGGTTTTGTGCATATAGACTGATTATAACAAACTAACACAAGTATTTTTTACTATATAATGACTCATCTAATATATTCAATATCTCTTTCAAGTGTCTATTTCATCATGATGATCCTCCCTAGCATCTACATCCATTAAAATTCTCTATCATTTCATAAACTTTGTTAGTAAAGACTCATACACAGGCTTAGTTACTACCCTTGGGAACACAGTGCACTCACAAGATTCTTTTATTAAACCTTTATCTCTTATTGAAAATGTGTACACAATTGTTATGTTTAAATAGCACTACTCATTTATGGATCTAACTTTGAGTTCTCACTCAAATTTTATAATATCTTTATAGATAAGAGTTATTTTCAAATTCTCCCAGAATTCTTGTTACAATTCTACTAAAACACATTTCTTATAACTTCAAGTTATAGAATACTATGTAAAAGATTCAAAGATATTTATATCTCAAGAATAGTCATAAAACAAGATCAACACATAGGTAGAAAAGCATATGTTTTAGATATATTATCTCATATTGATTTATTTAATTAAATTATTAAGATTGCCAACATGGGAAGAATACAAGGTCTTTTATTTTCTTCACTACAACTATTTTCTTCTAACTGTAATTCTATACTTTATTGACTATAACCTATAGTTAATTGTTTGAAACTATAACTACACACACAATGGTATACTTAGAGATTCAAATTATTTATTGAAACAAAACATGAACAAGAGCAATCTATGTACCCTTCAAGAGAAGCTTAAACACACAAAAATTAACTATTAACTACAATTTGTATATTTTTTTTGGAAATTATTGATAATTAATTTTTATAATTGTGTGGTAGGTGGCATTAATACTACAAAACATGAAGAGTGTTATGGAAACATGAGATAAATTCCATAAATTCATATAAGAATAAATAAATATACTATAGGAGTTAAATGTGGAATGCCAAACATTGCTCCTCTTGTGTGTGGTGGTTAGTTCCATTAACTAATAGGGGCTTGGAAGCACTACAAATTTCATCTAGCCTCACAGATTACAATGGATGAAAGTTATCATGAATTATAACATGGCTTATTCTTCATACCACATTGTAATGGTGAAGTATGAGTATGTGTCATTCATAGACATGCCCAATACTAATTTATACATATAATGGTCATATGAATGGCCACATAATGATGTCATTTTTCCTAATGTATTGGGTACTCCTAGTTCCATTACATGCTATATAAGGCCTTTCTTGGAGATTTTCTTGACAACAAAGGTGTCTAATGATTTGGATGTCTATGTGCATCCAATCAAGTACATTTGAGATAAACTCTTTTATGCCTCCAAGCTTTGCCTAGCCCAGCCATACATAGCATTATGGAATAGGTACAAAATCTCCCATAACACATATTTTCCTCTCATCCAACTATGGAAAAGGATTTTAAGAACAAAACCACTATTTTTTTACACACATGTTGTAGATGATGAAAGTGATGGTGACTACAATCCTTTGGATGATAGTGATGGTTCAAAATGTTAATAGAATAATTATATATAAATATCTTTTAGTACTAATAAATAGATTTTAGTCTTGTAATTTATTCCATTTGAACTAATTTAATTTATTACTAAATAAAGTACATATTTATTTGTGTATGATTTGAAGTTATGACTCTAGATTATTTAATTCAAATTCTATATTCACTTTTGCATGTATCCATATTGATCTAGAATGTGCCAATCTTTTACCTTAGGTCTATAATAGTGTTTGATGTTTTGATCAATGGATAAAAATATTTCCTTTGATGGAAATGAGTTTATAATTTTCCTTTATATATCTTTATGTGTTGTCTTATATAAAGTGAGTGTTTATTTATGGTGTCGACCACTTTTTCCATGACTGTGTATGAAAATGCATAAGTATACGAGTAGATCTATACTTGTATATTCAAAGTATGAAGGCATATTTATTTTTTTGAGTTCCTATTATATTATTTTTATTAGTTTGTAAAATTTTGATACATATTGTAGTGAAAAACATAATAATTATTAATTTTTAAAAGATTTTATTTCATTATCCACCTTATTCTTTCTTAGGTCTGTAATTCTTACAACTTGTACATTAGATTCTTCTAGATCATGACAAAGTCACCAAATGACCCAAAATATTTTATCAAACCATTATACACTACTTATCCAACATTTATACACCTTCAAAGAAGATTTAGAGTGAAGTAGTGAAGCAAACCTTTAGTTTACATTCCCTTCTAGGTCTTTCTTACCTTCTACACAATCAACTTATCAATGAACTTATTTGTCATTAGAAAACATCTAATCAATTGGAAATCATCATAAAACCATTGTATGGTGATAAAATATCATAAAAACACATTTATACATGATTTAGAGTATACATATCTAGTAATAAACCATTTGCCATACTTTTCTAGGTCTCTTAACATACACCTAAAGAAATTTTGAACACAGACATTCATTCATTCATAAATAACTTATATACACATGATGAAGTAAGAAAATGGAGGCAAAAAAATATTATTTTTTTAGATTAAAATGTGAATAATCATGTGTTTCAATTTATTTCAATCCAAATTCATAAGCATACATGGAATACCAAACACAAGTCATTGACGCCAACAAATTATCAATGTTCATGTATGGAATACCATGTGTATTGGGAGACATCCCATTGGGTTGTGAAAATAAGATATAAAACTCCACCTTTAAAATCTATAACTAGCGGTGGCATATGTAAATTATTACTTCATGATTTCGATTCCATGGCCTACATAGTCTCGGCCCTTACATCACATAGTGATTTTGTGTAGGCATGGGTAGTTTTTAGATTGACAAACTTTATTTCAGTGTCCATATTCTCATCCCATACTGTGAAAAGTGCACAATGTAACTTCTCAACCTCTTTGATCTTCTCAGCCAACATAGTTTCCAAATGTATAACTATTGCCCTTGCACCATCATGAATCTCAAAGAAAAATTGGTTTTCCCTCTCAAGTGATTATTTTTTATAGCCACTAGTGACAATTTTAGACCATGATGTTCTTTTATGCCCATTATGTTCTAGGATATCATCCTTGTAATAAGTTCTTCCATGTTCTTGGTCATTTGGGAAGCCACATTCTCTCCTAGATTTGGGATTTCATCTGAAAAAAATACACATGAAAGTCAATGATATCATTCAATATTTTTAGAATTGAAAAGCTAAAAAAAATATAAACATAATGTGGGACCATGAGAATATTCAAAATCTAAGAACATAATTTTATTTATATTATAAATAATTTCCTTACACACATAGAGTTTTCTAACTTAAATGAAAATAATGAAATCATTATATTAGCCCAATGTTGACAAATGAGAAAAGTGGCCAAGTGAAATGGATAATACTACATGTTACAATATCTAATGAAGAATTTGTAAATTACTTTGAAAAACCAAAAAATAATATAAAACGCCATCATTATTTACCTATGGCATAGTCATTCTCATGTATTGGAGTGTTGTCCCATTCTTTCTCTCCCTTCCTCCCCTACCTCAAATCGCTGCCCATCAGCATCAACAGTTGTTGTGTCGATTGCCTGAATAGACAAACACATGATATGAGATAATGGAATGTTAGAGAGACAAGCCATTCATAAAAATATTATAGTTAACTCCTTCCCACCATAGTTAATTTTATATATACATAGAGACATGCAAACATGTACACTTTGTCACCAACATGTAAAAGAATGAAAGGAGAATATGGTATATATGTGAAGATGATAGATCACCTATCAACAAAATCACATAACATACACATAAAATAATATGAGGATTACATGGGAAAAATATTGCATCATTTAACCATGCATCAACATGCAATACATTGGTAAATGCAAATTAACCACCAAATAATTTCTCAAATCATACATAACTAAAAAGCTACATATCCAACATAAACTAGAAATGAAAAAATTGTATTGAAATATCTTATCCAAATAATATGTTTGACAACACATCATACATGTCATACTTATTATGACAAAATGTATGTATATAAATAATATTATCCAAGGCAATAACTACAAGGCAATATTAATGTTCTTGTCATGACTATTAGGCATTTGGAAATGGAAAAACAAGTGAATGTGATCAACCACATGAATCTACGTATATGCATATGTCAACCTGGACACTTACATTTAAAAATTTATAGTTTATAAATCTTCACAAAAAGTAATAATAAGACACAGACATGAAAAATAAACTTGTCAATTTTGCTAAATAATAAGTAACTATCATAACTCCTAAACATGGTTTATCCATGCCTATGACTACACCAACTCATCTCCACCAAAAGCCTATATGCAAAAATAATATATAAGAATATCAAAATATTTAATGGTAGGCTTGAAATAAAGGTAGGGGGACTAAAGAAGAGTACGTATAATACATAGTCATCATAACAAGTATAATATCAATTTGTGAGGTTACCTATCATGTGCACTTTCATTTTTTACACCCCACCCCCGACAAACATATTTGCCATTCCACAAATGAATTTCTCTCATAGGAATGTGACCATAATCACTAGAATGGGCTTGAGGGTCATGCCTTTTGTAATCAAAATGGTGATTATTGCAGAAATATCAATGTTAATATTCCGTAAGTTGAATTAAACTTAACTTTAACTCCATTAAAACCAATGAATAAAATGCATTTAACCTTAGGTCTATTATTGCATGCACCTTAATTTTTCTCCACACATTGTCTTTCTCACTCCATTTTTTGATGATATTCTCTTTGTTAAATGTCAGCTTCCCTTATCCATTCCAAGTTTTCACTTGAATCATATGCACCCATATTGTCATTAATAGAATTCAAGGCTATCTCACTAAGGAAACATAACTCAAAGACATCTTCCCCAGCTAGCCAGGATCTTTCCATCATATTTCTCTTGATGATTCTCTATTTTTAAATATTCACTCTATTGGCCTCGTTTCTATTTGTCTTTTTATGATTTCTCTTCCCCTTGGCTTACATTTCCCACTTCCAGCATGCTTAGGGGGCCTCTTTGGAATGGGTTGTTGACAATGAATTTTAGGACGATAAGTATTAAGTCTATCACATGACCAAAATGTATGGCCACCATCAGCTCTAATTTTCTTGTATGGCCTCAAAAATCAAAGGTGCACATTCTATCTCACAATACCACAATCGTCTATACTGTACTCACTCACATATTATCATTCATCAAGGAAGAGATGTGAGGTGAAAAGCATAAATAAATAAATAAATTATAACTTCATCAAACACAATAAAATGTTAAAAGTATAAAATAATAAACTTAAGTAAATGTCATCAAAGACAATCAAATATTCTTACAGCATTCAGTTCCTTCTCCATTTCATATTGTGAAGCATCTAGAAGCCAGTCACCATTATTAACATCCTCATCATCACTGTCACCAAGTTCATATGACTCCACATCCTCCTACCACATAGGTTAACATATATACATGAGTCCAAACTTATATGAAACAACAAACATGGGGTTATGAGCATGGAAAATGAAAGAGAAAAAAAATGCACATTTGTAGGGATGAATTCATTGTGTAGGTGACTATCAGCCATATACACGTGGCTCCGCTCCACCCCTTCAAACTAAAACACACAAAAAAATAACATAGAAAAATATATGGTGCGTCAAAAGTATTCTAATTTTGATTGTTTCAAGAGGGAATAAAGAAACATTATTTAACATGAGGAGCAATCAAAAATTTAGGACAGTCATTGGGAACTTTAGGAACACCCTCTTCACCTTCAATCTGATCCACCTGCTCCTCCTGCAGTATTACAAAAGATATAAAAAATCAAAATACAGATGCATAGTTCAAAACTATTAAGCATTTTACATATGCAACAAGAATATTAAATCGTGCATTGAAAATACATAGACCAACAATAAAATTACATGTGTTATCCCCTTATCTACATATTTATTTAGTAAAGAATCAATCTCACACTAGGATTTCACCCACGTTTACTCATGGGTTGGGGATGGTTATCTTGTAATAGTGGGAATACCATCCCCAATGGTTGATGCTCTATATAGCTTCCTCCTTTGATCTTCGAGGGGGAGAGGGAAATGTCTAAACTAAGCACTTTCATGTAATGAGAAATTTTGACTGACTTCATTATCCTAACATAATGCATGTCATAAAATATTATCATTAACAAAAAATAATACAACTTAAATTCACCTTTGAGTGTAGTAGATGAAAATGCATAAGATTTATTTGGTCTGAATATAAAGATATTTGATGCAATCATCTAATTCCCACTCATCCATCTTAAATTTAGATTAGTTAACATTTGTATTATTATCTTCCAACAAACAACTTGCAATCGGATAAGTTAAGAATATGCTTTACAACACTAACCCTTACCAATGAAGTGTTTATAGAATTCAGCATTAAGGTCACCAAGAGAGTAAAATGGTGTGATAATGGGTATGGTAATCTAAGTAATTGGAAATGTAACATAGAAGTTATGGAATAATTAGGGAAACCATTGTTCATGAAATTGACACACTATATTGAATGTATATATTACAAGCCTCCAACAAGGAAATGTACATATGAGAAGGCATTACATTTTATGCAGATTGTGTAATGTTTCAATTAAGATATTATCTTTTCACATTATAGAAACATAACATACAAATTCATTTGGAAACAATCTATATAATATGGCAATCCCTCATGTGGTGATTCAAGGACAAGCCAATCAAACCTTTGTATGTAGTAGGTGAGATAGATAAAATGTAATGGATACATTACATTTTGAAAACTATAAAAGAACAGAAACATTCTTGTTATAAATTTGAAAGGTTATAAATAATTTTTTTAAGTCCTGGAATATCAAGTCCATGGAAACTACATGCAAAAACATGAATTTTAGTTGCAGATTCTATGAAATAGGTTGATGGAAATATTTAATAAGATCACTAAAAATTCTAAATGAATAAGTCATTAGTAATAAGTATACACTATATAGTACAATGGGAGTACATCAAACATGGATGCACATGTTCTTACAAAGTGGAAGTTTGCACAAGCACATGAAATATGATAAGAGTAACACTTTTACTCTACTTAAAATCACACATACGTGATGACCCCATCACAAATAATAGATTAAATTTAGGCACTTGAAAGCATAAATATAAATGAAATGATTAATAAAAACACTTTACTTTGACAGAGCTAAAGATATTAAAGATTGAAAAATACTATGGAGGCTCTTATACTCCCTATTCTACCCTATTAAATAGCTATGTTTATCAAATTCCTAGTTCATATAAGCCTATATATGAGAGATTCTCCTTATATATAAAATAACCTATTAATAGACATAAAATCCTAGGTGAGCTTAACCTTATGTATAGTGTTCCTCTGACAAGGAGAAATAGGTCCTAAAAAATAGTAGGTATAGATAAATTGAACATAGATGTCCTTTTAAAGGATTTATTACAATCTTGACTATTTTTATTTGCATTTTCATATAAATAATTTATACTCTTTGGCATGTTCATGCAAAAGAGGCTTATGAACACACTATGAATGTGCTTATCTAAGGCATTTTCCCTTTTTCCCCATACATATCCTTGCTTCATATGTTTTGGATTTTATCTGTGTTAATAAGTTATGGATTTGGTTTTTTCACATTTTATAAAAACTCCAATATTTATTTCCTTGTTCAGCTCATTCCTTGGTTGGTAATAGTCAATTTCCACTTACCCTTCTCAAAATAAAGGCTTTGTCTCTGATGGGGTTGTATACCTTTCTTGGTCAAATTCCTAGTACAGGGTTATATGCAAATTTAACTAGCAAAATGGACCATGTCAACAATTAATGCATTGAGCTTAACCTTATAACATTTGCACATTTTATACAGGGTCATATGCTTTTTTAATGCATCCCTAAATCTACTATTATTATAAATACTAATAAATCTATAAAAATGATAAAACTCGGTAGAATGAACCCTGAATCGTTCAAAAAGATTATTGATTAGTTTATCAACTTTTATCAAATTTGAAAACCTTATAGAATGGATTAGTATAAAACCTGGGATGAAACCTAGATTTTTTAGACCTTATTCTGACCACCTCCACTTGATCTATCTCCCTCCACCTTAGATCCAAGAGTGATTGAATGGTGAATGACATCTGTTTGGCCTTTAGTCTTTACCCAGTGAATAGTAAGGCCATAGGAGGTTCACAATTAATGATAATAGGGTATGATAATCAGGGTTTATGGGCATGATAATCTATGTTTACCATGGAATCATTCACATGCCATGTTGGGTTTGTGCCACATGGCAAAATTAGTGGCAGTTGCACAGTCATGGTTCATGGTCTGAACATCTTCATGGTTAGTTTCAATGATGGTGATGGTGACCCTGAAGGTGGCTATGATGGTGATTATCGATGTTAGTGTGATAGTGATGGTTGATGGGTGATTGATGGTTGCGGTGGTAGTGACATTGGTGGGGATAGTTGGGAGTTTAAAAATGGTGGTTAGTCATGCTTGGTGGTTAGGGATGGGTTTGAAAGTTACACATTGGCAAAGACTTTTCAATTGATAATCGATGAAGATCATCATGCTGGTAGTTAGTGTGTACTTGTTAAGCTCATCCCTTTGAGAGTCATAATTGGGATTTGTATGTGATGATGCCATTATACAATGGAGGCAAAAATAATAATAGATTGCCTTTTGCATGTGAGTGGGACCCAAAGGCCAAGATTCTAATGGGATGTGCTTGCGCATTACCAATATGGAAATGAGATCACATGTGACCATGAGAATGGTGGATTAGTGCAGTAATGGTAGTCTTGACTTAGATGTCAATATATTCAACCATATGGACACTAATAGGTAGGGTGTTTCCTGACTATGATCTTGTCAACTATGATGATGGGGCCAAGGCTCAATTAATTTGATGTATCAATTAGTATACATGAAACAAATAATACAATGCCTTTTACTTATCATTGTCAGTTACTTCATTTTTTTAAAACATAGTTCATGTTTAATTTTTGTAATATTTGTAGTTTTATTGGACTTATGACTATTTTATCCACTTTAAAATAGACAACAAAGTATTATCATGATTATATCCACTTTTGTTGTCATTAATATCTTACATTTAAAATAATCATTATGGATGTTTAATTTTATTTATTCATGAGATATTTAAAATTTAATAAAGAATATATAAGAATATTAAAATTAAAGTCTTTATATATAGATTATTATTATTATAAGATTGGATATCATCAAAGAAATCACTCTCGTAGTTGGTGATATAGTGACTTTCCATGATAATGATATTAATCATGACTTGTAACTCTCAACTTGGCGGCAATAGTGTTGGGGGCTCATCCAAGTGGGTGGCACCTCAACGAGGGAAACTACCTTCCTTGGCACTTGTAATTTTATCCAAACTACATGATTCTATATTTTTGCTACCTACACTTATAATCACTCCCATTGCCTAGTGGTATTTTATGCTCTAGTGGGTCTTACTTTTATATACTTTTATTTTTTAACCTTTTTTGATTGAAAAATATTTTGCAAATCTATAAATTAATGTTGTAATTATTCTGAAATTTAATTGATGTATTTTTTCAAAGTGCAATACCATCAACTTATTTTTTTATATGAATAACTATTATGACACATTATATTTTTAATATATTAAAAAAAAAATCAATCAAATTGAAGCTAATTTTACTTATAATTATACTGAGAGGCATTCTACAATATCATCTATGGGTGGTACATTGTATTGGAGTGAGTGTGTTCACTTTAATAACCATATTAAATTTTATGTCCATTTCTCTATCACTTAAAAATATCATTAAAAATAAAATTAACCAACCTTTTTTCAATATATTAAATTTTATAATAATCCAACCAAAAAAAATTATTTTTTTTAATAAAACCCTTTAAAGTTATTGTGTTTTCAACAGTTTATCCAAAGACTTCGATACTATTCCTTTTTCTATCTTTATTTTCAAGCTTCTACTTGTTTCCATATTAATATTTTATTAAAGGTCATTAATCAAGGCTCATGTAGATCAACATAAACTTGTTTTTCATTTTTCATCTTGCATTTAAAGGTTTGAATGAGTTGTTTCTTCCTTGTATAGTATCTCATTATCTTCCAATTTTTTTTACCCCATTATGCTCTGCCATTATCCCATTTCATGTATTTTTGCCCTTCTATAATCTATTCCAAATAAATTTTTAAAAATGTTGGCATAGTAAAAATTAAAATAGAAGGATTAAAAATAAAATACATATTTAATATAACCATATGAAATTTTTGAATGTCCAATCTCATCCTCATTATCCTATATGTTCTTTAATTTTATGTTTTAGTCAAATTTGATCTTCATTATCCTATGAAGTCTTTAAATTTGTGTTCATCTTCAATTCATTATTGTTTTGTTTTATTTTTACCAATTTACGTCTACATTGTTTGTCTCAATCCATTTATTTTGTTCATTCATTTTTTACTTAATTTATTAATTTTTTAAAATTTATTTACATTATTATTGGTATATTGGAGAATAATTATTATTAGAAGATAAAATAATTTATATGATTTTACAAAGTAAACCATCAGGTTGATATTCATGACTCACAATCCATGTTAGGGAAACCAATCTAGTCCAACACAAAGAAATGTTGGCAAAGCATGGAAAGACAAAAAAATACCAAAGTAACTACATAAGAAACAACAAGAAATTAAGCATAAGTCACCACGTCACAACAAGGAGGTGGAGGTGGATGATCATCATTTAATGGAATTATGTATTTATTTTCATTTTTCACTTTATTTTATTTTTTAGTTATCTGAACATATCATTTACTTTAATTCTTTGCTACAAAATTCCAAATATTTTTATGTAAGTTATGATCATTATGGTTATAGGATTTTTACAATAGAAATAAGAGGGGATGTAATGATCATATCTTATTCATAATTATAGTCAATCCATTTTAGTGTCATTTAGAAGATTTTTTAAATATTTTTATATAAAATAAATAAATATAAAATTATTAATATCTTGATCATATAGTATAATTTGGAAAAAACAAACGAGGAAAAATATTTTCCAACATGTCATATTACTGTAACTAGATTGATGTCATTTATTACCAACAAACAAATTAATTAAATATTGAATTTAATACTTAATATGATAATAAAAAATCAAGATAAACTATACAATTAAAATTTCTAAACATATTTTAGATCTAAATATATTGCAATAGTCTATACTAACTAGCATAATATTCTAGATAAATCTATGTAAAATATTAGTCTAGAGATATAAATATATTTCAAGAATCTATAATAACTAGAATAATATTTTAGAGATATTATTCTTGAGATGGCTCTATCATATTATATTTTTGATATAAGTGGAATAGACGTATGGATAATTATATCTCTCGACGTCTTTTGCATAGTTTTATCTAAGATATGTATGCTAGTTATTTTCCCTCCCTTAATCTCTTCCATATATAATATTAGTGTGATGACTTAAAACAAAATACCATCACATTTTAGAAATATTGATGTGACCTTTATCTTTTTTAATGGTTTATTAGTTATAGAGAAAGCGATTAGAATAGTCTCCCTCCCCTAATCTATTCTATATAAAATATTAACGTGATGACTTAAAAGAACTTAGGTTTATATTTTAAAAATACTGGTGTGACTTTTACCTTTCTATGTGTTTTTACTTATAGAGAAATCAAATGGAAACATGGGTTATATCTCCACATTTTTGGGGAATAAATTTGAGAGTCGACTCTATTTAGAATAAAAAAATTTAATAAAGGTTTTTAACCAACATTACCCATCAAATGTTATTATTGTCTATATAAAAAGAAAATATTAAAATGGTAATATATTTATTATTATTGTTTATAGTTTATTATGGTTTGTCTAAAATTTGACCTTTCACCTGATACAATCAATAAAATAAACTAAAAATAAAAATAAAAATTGGAATATATTTTAACAAGAAAAAAGGTAAATACGTTCATACAGCCATCAAATTTAGTATTGTGGATGTCATTGAGTAAATGAGCAAATAAGTAAAGGAGTGATCTTGAAATGTCCTTTACATAAAAAGAACATGCCATCGTAAAGCACATAAATGAGTCCAATTTGGTGTCCAAGCCCATCCAAATATGGAAAAAAATGTGCTTCATTCAAACATCATTCATTCTAACCCTTTTTGTTCTAACCCCCTTCATTCTAATGCCCATATGTAATTTTTAAATGGGCTTAGAAAAAAGGGATTAGAATGAAGGGGGTTCAAACAAAGGGTTTCAAACATTAAATCTATGCATGTAATTAATTTAAATAAAGTAACCAATGAAATGACATATTTTGAGTGGGTTAGAACAAAGGGGGTTCATTCAAACCCCCTTTGTTCTAAACCCCTTTCATTCTAATCCCATGTGCATCAAATCCTCACCCATTCAAGTGGAAAGGTACTATTGGCCTCAAATTTCCACTTTGGATTCTCCATATTAGGGTGAAAAAATAAAATAAAAACATGTGGCTCTACATATAAATAAGTATTTTGATGAGATTTTTAATAATATGTTTTTTCTAAATTTTAATAAAATTTAATATTTATTTTTATTTATTTAGTAAAACATACTTATTTACAAAATAAAGTACCATATGTTTGAGGCATTATTAAAAATAGGAGACCATGGCCAAAAACAATTAAAAAATATCATTGCACTCAAATTTAATGTCCTTGTTACAATGGTGAAAAAATAAGTCCATTTGACATATATATGTAAAGATATCTCAAGGATAAATCATAACTGTCATTATTACCCACCTTAATAATTAATAACTAAATTAAAAATTATTTTTCATCAAAAAATTAAAAAAAAAAAGATCTTACATAATGTCCTTATTTCTTAGAGAACTTTCTAAGAAATCTCGAGAAAATATTACATTTTGAGAAAATTATGATTAAGAGAAATGAAACACTCAATAAAATGTTTTTTACACAAAATATACACACTCTATATTGAGGTATTAAAAAATGTATTTTTTATTTTTAATTTTTTTAAATAAATGTAATCTATAGTTAAAATGCAATATTTCATTAGTTTACACCACTTTTTTATATGGTTAAGTCACTATTGTCTATACAAATTAAGAAATGTTCACATTTTAATTTTTAGTTATCCCCTTCATACCAAAATGTTGGAAGCACTATTATTCTTCAAGGCACCATGCCGGTGCCAGTGCTGACATGATCAAATAAGATAGCATGGCCCCATGATCTATGTTACGATGAGTAGAATGTGTTTAAGAAGTGATATAGTTTCAGAGATTTTGAGAAGGGTGGAGGGCATCACACTTGTAAAATCAAGATGTTCCTACTTTATTTTACACTCCATTTCAAACAAAGAATATCTAGGGGAAGATATGGTGACTGGAATGTAATTAAGCAGTGATATAGTTTCATAGATTTTTAGGAGGGTGGATCGAATTACACTTGAAAAAACAAGATGTTGTTACCTTATTTTGTGATTTATTTCAAATGAAGAACATAAAACCATGAGTGACACCATTCATCCCTTTCGCACACCTCTAGTATACCAAATGTTACTTCCCTATCAGTCAGTTTAATGGTTTTTGTTACTTAATTTGATAGGCATTGTATTTTATATAATTATATACATGTTATGTGGACATTTAAATGTTGATAATTAATTATAATGTTAGTATCATGGGAATTTATGATATTTTCTCAAAGTTTGTACACATAACATTTACGCTTTCGATTAAAGTGTGATATATTTATACCCACCTTTTAAATAAGACATATATTTATATTTTCAACTGATTAAAATATATAAGGAAGTGTTAAATTAAAAACTATATTCACTTTTTAATTAATAAAGATAAAATATATTGTTATACAAATCTGAGTTACACCTTATAAACAAATTTATTTGTTCTTTAAATGTTTTAAAAAAATCTATTTGTGATATTTTTTCATGTAATCAGAGCTTCTATAATATAATTTGATTTTAATATTTATTTATATGTGAGTGGATATTTATGTTATAATTTATTCATATATTGATAATTATTTATTCCCCTACCTTTCTTTATTCATAGTTAACTAGATATTATATAAAACTAGGTTTTAACTAAAACCATATAAAAATAATAACTGTCAAATCTGCTACCCATAAAGAATATATATGTTTATATAATGTAAATACACTGATTAAATTATATTATCACATAAGGAAAAGTGTTTGGAAATTGAAAACATATTTATTTATAAAAAATGTTAATTTTAAACATCTATTTAAGTGAGTTATAAATATAATTAACTTCAAACTTAATGAATAAAACTCTTTGGAAATTGAAAACATAATTTTTATAAATATTATCTACTCCAAACATATATTTAAGAGAATTATAAATATAATTAAGTTCTAAAATAATTAATAAAACACTTTGGAAATTGAAAACATAATTTTTTGAAAAACATATCTATTCTAAACAGATCTATTTAAGTGAATTATAAAAACAATTAAGTTAAAAATTATTGAAAAGAACACTTAACATGTAGTTGGTAATGATGGAATTATGATTCCCATAAAGATAAAATTTGGAAATCAAGGTCCAATTTCTTACTTTCCAAGCTTAAATTCCAAAACAAATTGTGCACATTGGAGTAATTATGATAGTGGAGTAACTACTATATATCAAGAGCCTAAAAAATATAGTAATAAGTTACATTAGTAGGTGGTAGTGAAATATATTTAGGAAAAAAACAATGCAAGAAGATGGGTCTCCTGAGAGATTATCTACAGCCACCATTATATCCTAAGTAGCCTTTGGTAGAGCTAAACACATAAGCACTACTATCCTTGTTTGATCAGCACCACATATAAGGAAGTCCCAAAATATGGTAAAATAGATGATTTATCATGTGGTTGAGCAGTACATCCCTTCGATTGATGTGGAGGGGAGGAGAAATATCTTCATCATCAACTTCACGAAAGTTTAGGACTTAGAAATGGAGAAAACTATGGTGACACATCTATCGGGACCTTGATCACAGTGCATGAATCACTCCTGCAATGGTTAAGAATCTCTCGGAAAAATTGAAATTCCAACTCCATATTTTAAAAAAATTCTTAAATCTAAAAAATGTAAAGATAAGCACACAAAATTTATCATTAATGGTTCCTAATAAGTAACCTAATCATTTAATATAGTAGAATTTTTAAATTTTTTAAGTTGTAAAACAATTAAGGCTCTGAAAAATTCTTATTCCGCAAGGTTAAATTCCTCATCCAATTTATGGTGAAGTGCAGTTCAATTTATTGATTGGTGAAATATTCTAAGTCCAAATTTACCCAAACATTTTGCTTCTACTCATAAACCAATACATTTCTAGACTAAAGTCATACTACTTGATAGTAATATTATGTGGAAGATATTGAAACAAAATCCATTTATTTGAGTTAAATGGTCCTATTATTCATTTTATTTTTCAAATGGTAGGTGTTCAGAGTTATGGTAGATCCTGTTGAAAGGGGCTTAGTTTTCATACCTTTCTTTCTGCTTTTAAGTCTTCATGTTGTAGGCACTTTTGTTGTCTATGTTTTATGGGTCATTAAGTTTTTTACTAGTTTAGAAAGAAAAGAAATTCAAGAATGAATTAACTAATAATACTTATTCCTTTTCTATGTTTATGATTTTCCTAACTAGTAGCTTTTGTTGAGGATTAAAAAATTAATTTTTTTTATAAAAATAATATATACTCTCTTTTTTTTCTTATTAAGGTTAAAGGGTAGGGTTTTTTATGCTAGGCCCCTGATACCCTAGAAGATAAAAAAAAATTGAGGATGCACAACACTTGGTGGCAAAATGAAGGCTGAACCAACAACTAAAACAAAAATCTAAAAATCAACACTAAAATGGCCACAAGCCAAGACATACAATAATTACACCTGCCAAAAGAAAAAATAAGCAAATTAGGATCTCCCAAGTGATTTTATTTATGCGATCTAAGAGACATAGTAATGGGATTCAAACCCGATTTACCTTTGCCTTTCTTTCTATTATTGACTAGTGTCCATTCTCCTCCCTCCACAAGATTTGGCAGAATGGGGATGGAGATTTCTAGATATTTTTCTTGCTAAAGTTCTTGCTCTAGTACAAACACACCTTGACTTTCAAGAAGATTCTAGGCTGTTAGATATGGATTTATTTCTTCACATTTCTTTGGTGTCTCTTGAAACACCACAACCCCACTCTTCTTGGCTTGTTCCTAACATGTAAGAGTCTTATTCATTTGATTTTGCTCCTCTACTTCTGAAGGGGTTTCAGAGTCTATTCCCTCCTTATCACTACAATTATAATTTATTTCTAGTACTCTATTGTGTTTAATTTCAGCATTTTTCCACCACGATACTTGTTTCTTAAATTTGAAACTAGGACAATCATTAACCAGGTACCTTATTTTGAAACATATCCTGCATTTAAAGGGGATCCCTTCATAGTGTATTGGTTGCATCCATTTTCCCCCACATTCGAAGTTCTATTTAAGCAGGTAAAAATATATACTTTTGTTGATTTATTTAACAAATTTTATATTAATTTAATATTTTAACCTGAGTTTAAAGTTAAATTTATGTTTCAATAATAGAAACATTAAGCTTTTTAATAAAATGTAGATGACAATCTTTCATTAGGTTTCGCATAAAATTAATCTTAAACCTCCTCTTCAATTATGGAGTGATTGTAATTAAAACATGGTTACTATTTTATTCTTACACAATTCTTTATTAGATTATTAATAGCTTTTTCATAAATTGGTGTCAGATGATATGCTCAATAAGTATTGGAATCTAAATAATATCTCTTTCACTTGGTCCATTAAATTTCTCACTCTTTTGTATATGATTGTTAAACCCAAAAAGAACACAATTTTTTTGGTGCATTATTTACCAAGGGCTTCCTTTGGATGATACATTGGCACACATGGGTATTTATACACCCAAATTTCATGCATGTGGTTAGATAAAGTTTCAAACATAATTTTTAGTTTTATTGTATGAGCTCAACATGGTTGAAAATGTTCCCTTACTTCTTCAAATGATTTAATGTTCAACCCTTCATTTGGACCATAGTCCGTCTTCGGGATTTTGCCTTACTCTCTACAAAATACAATTAAATATAATATCTTTCACATTTTCATTCTCTTTCTATAATCAAAATATAGAAAATATATTATTTTTTGTCATAATTCACTGGAAACATAATTCACCAGTATTAACATAAATTATATATTATTAAAATAAATACAATATTGGAGATAAAATTTCAAGAACAAAAATTGCCTTAAAGGTGGATCTATGTTGTAAATACAAAAAATCTTTAAGACTCCCCCAAGAGTGACTACATCCTAGATGAGAGGAAGACATAGGGAGACATGGCAAGGGTCTATGCTCGTCACGCATTTTCCTTTCTTTCCTCAATGCCTTCCCTCACTAGCACTCACCAATAGGTTGGGAGAGGAAATGAAAACGTTCTCACCTCAATTTAGTTAACTTCCCTCAAAACTCTGAGACTAAGGAGAGAGGAATAAATTAATTAAGAACAAGAGGGCTAGGAAACCTGTCGAAACCCATTTGGCATCCCTTTAGAGGTGGTGGTTCGGGAGATAAAATATATAATATGACACCTCTTTTTTGACTATCAGTCAATTTAACGGTTTTGGTTTCTTAATTTGACATAAATTCAATTTTTATAATTTTTTACGTGTTATGTAGACATTTAAATTTTGATAGTTAACTATAATATTAGTGTTGTACGACTTTTAATTTTTTTCTTAATATCTGTTCACGTATAACACTTATGTTTTTCATCGAAGTATGATAAGTTTCTACCTACGTTTTGAATTAAAAATAATTATATTTTAAAATAATTAAAATATATTTATACATTTTAAATTAAAAATTATATTCACTCTTTAATTAATAAATAAATATCATATTATTATATTAATTTTAATTAAACTTTATATAAACAAAGTTATTTGTTACTTTAATGTTTACAAGATTTTTTTGAGATATATTTTTATGTAATTGGATCTCATAAAATATAGTGGTATTTAAATATTTGTTTATATGTGAGGGGGAGGGGGCATGTTTCTTTTATAATTTATTCATAAGTTAAAAATTATTTATTCCTCTACCTTCTTTTGATTCTTCATTAATTAGACATTACATAAGAGTAGGTTTTAATTAAAACCAAATATAACGAATAACTATTAAGTCTTCTATTCGTGAAGAATACATGAAGTTATATAAAATAAATATATTGATTAAATTATATTATCAGAAAAGGGGAAAAAAATTGGAAATCAAGGTAAGCGTAATTGGGACTCTGAAAATTATTTCAGATTACGGTTTGGGTCCGTTCTGCCTGTTCATAATTATTTGCCTTTAAGATTAGCTGCATGTAATATTCAGCTGAGATGTAGAATTACAGCCAGTAATTTGAGGTAAGTGGGGTGAGTATGCAGTTGAAGGACATGGTGTGGTGTCAGGTGAATACAAGACAGGGTATGCTGATGATACAGCGAGCAGTGGATTGGCGTAAGAGGAGTAACGACCACGATCTAGTTATACAACGTTATTAAGATATATTAGAATTACAGTGTGATTGAATGGAAGAGAAGCTGCAAGGTCAATCTTGTATGGATCCATTTTGCATGCTATTCTCAATTGCAGTACCTGCCCTGTCTTTTTACTATTGTTTTCAGCAACAAAACTGGGATATTGAGGCGCTATATTTAATATTTGTATGATCGTTTACGATTTTTCACCACGGAATACAATCAACAATTTGTGAACACAGTAGTTTCTGCTAAGCGAAATTTACAGGAGGCTTTCAGAAATTACAAAGGATGTTTAATTTCAAAAATATGATTTTAGATTATATATAATTACTCTGATTTTTCTCTCTACTACTATTTGTATATTTAACAGCTTTGCGAATATTTAAGTTGAATCCCTACTATACACAATATTTTAATAGTATATTTAACACTTTGCGTGTATTTAAGTGGAATCCTTAGTATACAATATATTTTAAGCTTAAATTTTTCTTCCTATCCCTTCATTATTTTAATATTATCAGAATTTTATTCTTTACTTAAAATAAATCAAGCATCGAAATGAATAAGGATTTCAGAATGATCACAAACTATGGGCATCACAAACATTATTTATTCTCTCTGCTACAAATTATAGAATGATCGTCATGTCATTCTCTTCTATTGCTCTCATCGCAACATCAAAATATTCTACCACTTCCGCTGCAATAGCCTCCATTTTGGTAGCTTCAATTTACACGAAGACTAAAATGTTCATCCACCTCTTCACTCTCTACTTCCACTTCAGTTCTCCAACCGCTATCTGCAACATCCATTCAATCATCTTCATCTCTTATGTGATTAAGATATGGTCTTCCGCTTCTCCTTTGTCGAATATAGGATCTCCATAAAATACCATCGCAGTCACCTCATTTTTGTGCTCCACATATACCTCATCTTCCACAAAAGGAACATCTTCTTCCTCTACATCCGATTCATGTATGATGGAAAACAGAGTAAACAATATTTATTAACAAATTGATACAAACTTTACAGCTGCTAGATTGATTTGTGTGAGGTGTGAACATCTAATTTATAGAATAGTAGAAAGGAGCAGAAGAGCCTGGGAATGTTCTAGATAGGAAAGATCTAGAAGAGGGAAGACTCTAGAAGATGGAAGAGTCAGAGGGAAGTGGATAGTTACTGACGGAATAATCTAGAAGAGAGGAAGAAGACAAAAACAGTCAACATCAACTAAATATTATTCCAACACTCACCCGCTGCCCCGGCCTGGCCCCCACCCTACCCCTAATGTTTATTTAGGTTACAAAATTTTAATATGGGTCCCAGCGACTTGGGTTAGTTAGGTACCCATTTACAATATTTCACTTAAGGCTTTATCTATACTTGAAGAGGAAAATCCACAAGATGTAACATGTCTCTAAATTTGACAAATTTAACTATAGATAATACTTTAGTGAATATATCCGTGACTTGGTCTTCTATTCCACAAAACTTTAGCTTCACCACCTTTCCATCTATCAAGTCATGAACAAAGTGATAGTGTACCTCAATATGTTTTTATCTTGTATGAAATATAAGATTTTTCACCAACTTGATAGTACTTTGATTGTCATGAAATATAATAGTTAGATGATCTTGACATAAATGAACTTCCTCAATCAATCTTCTTATCCAAATAGCTTCTTGAGATGCCTTCGAAGAACAAATGTATTCAACCTCGATAGATGAGAGAGACAATGTAGTATGCTTCTTGCCACTCCATGAGATTGGACCTAAACCAAGATGAAATACATATGCTGAAGTTGATTTTCTGTCATCTACATCCCCTGCATGATTTGAATTTGTATATCCCATTAAGGTGATTTTACCTTCGCATTTATATTCAATACCAAGTTGATATGTACCTCTTATGTACTTCAATATTCTTTTGGCTGCTTTCCAATGGTCAACATGAGGATTTGTCATGTATCTAGAAATAATGCCAACTACGTATGCAATATTTGGTCTAGTGATAATCAGATACAAGAGATTACCAATAAGTTGTCTAAACAGTGTTCCATCTACATCCTTTAAATTAGAGTTAGTACTCAATTTCAATACAAGTTCACATGGTGTACTAGTTGGTTTACACTCAAGCATCCTGAATTTTCTTAGTACATCAAAGGCATATTTGGTTTGATAAAACAAAATCCTATCGTTTTATTTGCCATACTTACATAGAAAAAAATAATGCATTAGGCCTAAGTAAATTTTCTCGAAAGCCTTTTTAAGTTGATCCTTAGTGTCTACAATGCATTGCGTATGATCCCCTATAATGATTAAATCATCAACATATAGTACAAAAATAACAATTTTTCCATAACTATGCCTTACATACATATCTGGATCAACTTTGCTTTTTGTTAATCCTAACTCTAAAAGATACTAATTTATTTTAGAGTACCATGCCCTTGGTGCCTGTTTAAGACCATGTAATGACTTCTTCAATTTGGAAACTAGATGTTCTTAACCAGGCTTAACAAATCTAGGTGGTTGTTGCATATAATTTTCTTCCTTTAAGTCACCATGTAAGAATGAACTTTTTACATCCATTTGATAAATTATCCATCCATATTTTGAAGCTAAAGAAACTATTTCACGAATATATTTCATCTTAGCAACAGGAGCTAAAGTTTTGGTAAAGACAATACCTTGTTTTTGTGAGAATCCTTTGGCTAACAACCTTGCTTTGTGATTCTATACATCTCCATCTGATTTAAACTTTGTCCTATATGTCCATTTGTTACCAACTAAATTCATTCCTTTTGGAAGAACACACAGCTCCCAAGTGTCATTATTAATTAGAGAATCATATTTTTCTTTCATAGTGGAATCCCATTTAGATTTTCCTTTGGCCTCTTCATATGTGTTTGGATCTTCCACCTACATCACTCTAGTCATAAGATCATAGTTAGCAAAAAAAATCTTGGGACCTTCTTGATATATTTCCTCAATGCTCCTTGTCTTCCCTGTGTTCCTTCCATCATTTTCACTTGATGTTTATGTTTGATTTTGAGTTCCTCTTGTAGATGATGACAAATCTTCATTTGAATCATTAGTATCAATAAGTTCATCTTCCTTAATTAGAATTTGAAGGAAAGATGGTTGAGGAATATCATCATCTTCAAAATTTTCATCAAACCACACAATTTTTTTTATATAAATTTCTTTTGTTTTGGGATCACATAGTCTATAAGCTTTTGATTCCTCACTATATCCAATCATCCTATATTTTTTACTTTTCTTATCTAGCTTCTTTCGTTTTTGATCTAGAACATGAGCATAAGCATTGAAACCAAAAACTTAAAAGTGAGAGATAGTAGGATTTCTACCACGCCAAACATGTTCAGGGGTTTTATGCATTATTGATTTAGTGGGAGTCCTATTTAGAATATCCTATTTAGAATGAATTAATTTAGCATAATATTTAGTATCTATTTTTATACAATACAACTTGCATCTATCCATTTCCATTAGAGTTCTATTCTTTCTTTCAGCAACCCCATTCTATTGAGGTGTGTAGGCAATTGTAGACTCTTTCTTTATACCATTTTATTTACAAATGTTTAAGAAGGCATTGTTAATGTATTTTTTCCCTTTATCTATTCTTATTATCTTTAAATGTCTTCCACTTTATTTTTCAACTATGGACTTGAATTCTTTGAACTTAAAGAACACCTCAATCTTCTTATCTAATAAGTACACCCAAATTCTTGTACTATAATCATCTATAAAAGTCAGAACATACCTTGATCTAATGAGTGACGACATCTCAAATGGCCCCATTAGATCACTATGAACGAGATGTAATGGAACTTTATCTCTCCATGATTTTCCATGAGGAAAACTTTCTGCATGCTGCTTTCTCATAACACACCCTTCACAAACCTTTTGATTTTGAGAAATACTTGGGAGTCCGTAAACCATGTTCAACATCTTCAGGATCCCAAGCCTTTGATAGTTGACATGTCCCATTCATTCATGCCATAACCTGCTCATGTCAATATGTTTTGCAATGCTAAAAACATGACTATGTTCATTTTTTGAAGTAAATTATTAAAACTTATATAAACCATTCTCAACTTTATTGGTTGCTTTGACTCTAAAGTTGTCATTCATGTCATTGATTAAACATTTATCATTGTATAATTCTATCTTATATCCTTGATTTCCAATTTGAGACACTGATATAAGATTACGTTTTAAATGTAGAACTACCTTTACATTTTAAAATATGCCATTGTGAACATGAACATTGCCAATTCCTATAACTTCTAATACATTGTTGTTTCCAAAAAATATTTTTTCTTTAGTGCTATCCTTTCTTAATGAATCAAAATTTTCTTCAATATGAGACATATGTTATGTAGCACTAGAATCAATGACCCAGTCATCTTAATAGGAACTATTTGCTTTGAGAGCCACACATAGAGCATCACTTTTAGAGTCAACCATATTTACATGTTTCTTAAACTTCCCTTTTGAATCATTTTACTTCATATAACACTGGTTTTCATAATGGCCTAGTTCACCACAATAATTAATTTGATTTTGTGCCCTTTTTTTTTATGATTGCGACTCTAAGAGGAATCATACCTAGTGTCTTGCCTCAAATTTTTCTCTCTTGACCTCTCATAAAACTTCTTGTTTCTAGGCCTTCCCTTCATCAAAAAATCTTGAGAATCATCACTTGAAATCTCTTTTTCCTTAGCTAACCAATTTTCTTCCTGTATAAGCTTATCACATAACTCTTTAGATGTAATGGTAGTTAGATTATCAATAGTGTCTAAACCCCTTATAAATGGTTGATATAAACTAGGTAAACTTTGTAATATTATTTGCACAAAAGATTATCATTTATAGTCTTTCCAAGGGAAGCTAGCTCATTTTTCTTTTGCTTTATTTTATTTAAGTGAGACAATAAATCTTTTGATTCTGATAATCTCATATTATATAATTATGTGGTAAGGGTCAAAATCTATATATCACCTGAATTTTCATACATTTTCTTTATAATAATCCATACCTTAACACCACTTCGTTCATTTTGAACATCCAAAATAAATTCATCAAAAAGTGTAAGGTTTATCCATGCTGCTACCATTTTATCTCATTTGTCCGAACTTTATTGATCCTTACCAGTAATTGTAGGACTTTTATCAACATCAATCACAAGCTCATAACAATTCTTGAGGGTTAGAAACAGTTCCAAACGTGAAACACAATCATAATAATTTTTTCCATTCAATTTTATTTCTTAAAATAGAATTCTACTAGTCTTCATTGTTAGAAAATAACTTATTAAAAAAAGATAAAATCCTTCTTAAAATGATTTTCTCAAAAAAAAATTACATTCAAAAATATCTTAATTCCCACTTTTTAAAAGCATTCCCATTCACCAACATATCACTTAAAAATTCTTTTTAATATTAAACTTTATATGGATCCCACATTATTAAACATGCCCAAATTAGAATAATGAGGGAAATTCAAATCTCCCCAACCCTTGCCAAAATAATATTTCCGCTATTATGTTCCAAAGAAGGTGCCAAAGTCAAAAAAAATCTCTTTGCACAACAGATGTCAAATGAAATTAAATAGGATTTGAGAATTTTTCCCTTGACCTTTATCTGTGATTACTTACAAATGCATACCCTATAGCAAGCTTCATCCATTTGTCTGTAGGTTTCCATGCTTCACTATGATTCATCTGAATAGAAGTTTGTTCTTACTATTTTCAACTCAAAAAGTATTTTTTTCTTGGGCTTTTTCTTCCTTCTCCCTACTTCTGTAACTTACACACTTTCGCTGATTTTTTATAGGATAAAGAATAACATATTTTGACAGAGTTTGGCTATGGAGGAAAGATATTTAAATGGTATAATGGGATATGGAGGGATTAAATAAATTTGGGTAAACCATGTATTTTGCCTTGTGATGGAAGGTAGTTAGGATGGGGAAAGGAAATTATAGGCAGCTTGGCTTTGATACCATGATGGAAAATAGAGTAACCAATATTTATTAACAAATTGATACAAAATTTATAGCTACTATATTAATTTGTGTGAGGGGTGAAAATATAATTTATAAAAGAGTAGAAAGGAGCAGAAGATCCTGGGAAGGTTCTAGATAGGAAATATCTAGAAGAGGGAAAACACTAGAAGATGAAAGAGTCAGAGGGAAGTAGATAGTTCCTGATGGAATAATCTAGAAGAGAGGAAGAGGAAAAAAATAGTCAACATAGAATAAAAATTATTCCAATAATTTGCACTTAACCACACATATTTTATTTCCATCTCCATGTTTTTCAAAAGACACATTATCGCTCTACCTTCCATAAGAGTTTCCTCAATCCATTTTAAGTTCACTTTTTCCAGGGAACCTTCCATATATTTATATTTTCAACTCACGATGTGATTCCCATGTTTTTGCTCTTCTCTTTCATGTCATTTTCCTCCTTAACTTGTAAAATAATATTCAACCTATCCTAGAGTGCTACACACCCATCTTACATCTCTTGTGCACTATCCTTTCACATGGCTCAAACCCATAGTTTTACCTCTTACAAACCTACATGTAAGTTATTCACTTTTCCCAAATAAGAATATTGATACTTGGAAATATGTCCCAAATCATTAGACCAATAAAAGACTTCACTAAAATTTATTATTAAACACTCTCTTTGTATTCATGCAAGATTATACATGAACCTGGATGGCCCTACATCAATTTTTCTTAATATAGTCATTCTACTCATAAACTAACATAATTCTAATCCGAATTTATGCTTCTTGATTAGCAAGATGATTGGGAAACTACTTGAGGGATGATAAAGCAAAATCCATGAGGTTTGGATTGTCTTATTTAGAAATTGTATTTTTAGTTGTGACTATTATGATATTATTGTTTGGAAGTGAGTTGGTTTTCATATATCCTTCTCATCACCCTTATACATATAAAAGTTTTAGATACTTTTTTAATTTTCTCAATCTTTATTAGTTTCCAATGGAAATATATGTAAAAATTGGTTATCTATTAATATTTATTATTTATAATAGCCATGTGTGATTAAATAATATTTCATAATTATGAGGACACCCGATGGCATGATGTCAAAGACTTAGGCCATGACCTTCAACACTTCCTCCTAGCTTCATAAATGATTGACCAAGCAAGAGGATCCAAGTTTGAGACTTGATCCTGGTTTTTGGGGGATCAAGGAGCCTATGGGGATATGGATTTAAGCTGGCTTACCAAATTTAAAAAGTATTGAAAATGATTTGAAAAATCCTATGAATTCATGTACTTCAAACCCTGTAAGTACCGCCCCTTCTTCCACCTATGATAGATCAATAAATTTTTTGGCAAGACTAAAATCTATATTTTTTGCTTTAATCAAGGGAAAATATTTTTTAAACCTAGTCTTTGAGGATGATAAATTAGTGGTGGGCACTGCTAAATCTATATCATTTTTATCCTTTATGGATGAGGCTCTTGAGCAGGTACTAGAAAGTGAACAATGGTATTCAGAACACAATTTAGTTTATAGATTTAATAGATTCTAGTTGAGCTTTTCTGCTCTCCATCAATGGATCTCTAAATTTTGGTGACCTCTAATGAAGGATAGCTTGCAAATTTATCATTTCACTAGAGGGTATTTTATTGTGGTTTTTTATAGTCTTTTAGATTGTAATAATGTTATTCAGGCCAATTCTTGGAGATGGGATCGTCATGTCCTATTTTTGAAACTCTAGTTTTCTTCCTTTAATCCTCTTGTTGATAATATCTTTGTTAGGACCACTTGGGTGAGATTGATGTATCTACCCCTTTAGTTTGGGTAGAGTCTTGTATGTCATCCATTGGTAGAACCTTGGGATATTTGTTGGAAATTGATGTTTCTACATCCAACTTCTCAGGAATTACCTTTACCAAAGTTCTTGTGTGTTTATATTTGTCTTATAATCTCCCTAAAGCCATTGAATTAAAGCTCAATGGACGTTTTTAGACTCAAACCCTTGATTACAAAACATTGCCTTTCAAATACCAAAAATATTTTAAAATAGGTCATTTGGTTGCTTCTTTCCCTAGCTCGAAGTGGAAAATGGATTCTTCATGGTGAAGGGATGAAAAAGAGGATCATATCTCAATTCATCATTTTTATGTGCATTATTTTCCTAATAGTGAAGTCTCAGGGAACACAAAAGGGATGGATTTTAATTTGAGTATACCTCATCTTGTAAATCCATCATTGGTTTCATAGACTAATGATTCAACAAAAAAGAGTTCTATAAAACTAGAAAGTAAAAATAAGACTTGTAGAGGAGCATAGGTAGATAGGTGTACTTATCCAAATAGAGATTCAGATACTATGAGTAATCAAGAAGATTGGTCAGTTATGAAAATTAACAAAAAAAAATGTCATCTCATTCCTATTTATCCTTGTAGGACACTTCACTCTCACACCAAAGTGAAAAAGGGTGGGATTGAGTTAGTATTAATTCTCAATTTTTATTTGTTAATTTGGCTTTTTGCTATTAATTTAAAGTATTTTTATAAAAATACATTTAGGTAGTTTATTTTTTCTAGTGATTGGTTTGGCATATGTGATGGTGTTTAAATTAAAGACGATCCTTTTATAGTAGTTGAGATTTTAAATCCCAATATCAAAAATAAATAGATAAATAAAAGTCATGTATGATTAATTTATATGGAATACCACTTGTTAAAGTGTTTTACGTAAAAGTAATCAAATTATTTATAAAAATATTATTAATTTATTTAATAAACCTTTTTGGAATTAGATTTATTGTTTAATAAAAATACTCAAATTATTTATAAAAGAATTATTAATTTATTAAATAAACCTTTTATAAATTTGATGTCTAGTATTTGCTCAAACTCTAAGTTAAAATTGGGTTCAATAATAGATACTATAAGTTTATCAATACAATACATATGGTAGCTCTTGATGATGTTTTACACAAAATATGCCTTAAAACTCCTTCTCAAAGATTCAAGGTCTTGAATTATAATTTGTTTAGTCTTTTTATTTGTATAAACCATGACTATGTTATTAATAGATCTCTCACAATGTGTTACCTTATGAGATATTTAACTAGTGTTACAATCCCAATACTTTCTTTTTCACTGGATCTAATAAATGTTTAATAGAGTGACCTATCAGTATTAACCCCAAAAACTCAATTTACTTGATGTATTATTTACAAAATGCTTCTTGTGAGTGATAAATTTGTGCACATGGGTAATCTTTCACCGAAATTCCATGAAAGTGCTCAAATTGAGTCTCTCGAGCATATTTTTTAGTTTTGTGTGAGAGCTCAATAGTGTTGGAAGTGTGTTCTATCCTTCTTCAAACCCTTTTGCCTAGAATGTTTCGTGTAGACCATAGTAATTTTTAGGGATTCTACCTTGATTCCTTCCATATACAAGTATTTTGGAATATATTTCATCTTAAAATTTTGGTATGATTTTTTTACCCTTAGCATTTGGAAAAAGAATTCACCATTACTAACATAATCTATGTATTATTAAATTATATGTAATTTTATAGATACAATTTAAAGCAAAAAAATGTAACCTTTTAGTAGATCACATTTGTACATTGATTAGCCACTAGGGAAATATACCTTATATTGTAAATAGAGTTCATCCACTCCCTTGGGAATGAATATTTTAAATGAGAACATAAAATTATGGAATATGGTAGGGGTTGACATGGTTTTATCCATTGTTTTTTTTTTCCATGTGTCTCCCTACTAGCTCTAACTAACATGTGGTCATGTAAGTTTTCTCTCTACTTAGGATGAAAGGTATGGATCGATATGTTGGGGGACACATGGAAAAATTATCAATTAAATTTAATTACCTCCCATCTAAGCCCCTAGAACAATAAGTGAGATGTTAAAAAATGGAAAACAAGGAGGCTAGGAATGCATACCTAACATTTCTCATCCTTATAAGGATATTGATTAGAAAAAAAAACTAGGTAGTATGTCACTTCTTCCTTTTTTTGGTCAGTATGTTGGCGTCAATTAATTAAATTTACATGAGTACCATTTTTTTATAATTATGTGTGTGTTCAACACTTAATTGTGGACAATTACACTTTGATTGCTAGTTATAATTATGGTGGAATATCATTTTGTGTTATTTTCTCACAATTCGTAATTAGGAATTTTTAAATATCTAATTACATTGTGATATCATTATACCCACTTTTTGAATGAGACATGTATTTATATTCATAAATTATTTAAATATAGAAGCACACTTTAGATTGAAAATTATGTTGGAAAATAAACAAGATGTTACTGAATTAATTTTGGATTTGCACCAAATAAGTAAGATGTTATTGTGGTAATCTTGGATTTGTACCTCATAAATAAATTTTTTGGTGTTTTTAATATTTTCAAAGTTTAAGTTAATATATTATTTTTTAACACCACATAATTCAAAATTAGTAAGATATTATTTATTGTTATCAAATAAGTTTTTATGCAATTGGATCTTAAATAATATAATATTATTTAATTATTTGATTTTGTAAAGTAATTTATTATTTATATTTAATATTTGTACCATTATTTTTTATGAGTCATTATTTTTTCCATGAAACATACAAATTAAGAATTATATACAAATTTGATTGATTAAATAATGAATTAAGTATTTTTTTAGATAGATACGGGGTTTCAATTGGCCCCCAACCATAAATTAATAATAAAAAACATAACAAACTAGGCAAAATATGCCATGGCCTAGAAGATAACAAGTACAATAAATAGCCCCACGTCTAAGGACAACCAAAAAAACAAGCCTACCTTTAAAGACCTATATGCATATTTGAGGGAAATCTCATATAATCATCAATCTTACACTTTTTACTTTTTTTTCTTAACCTCCTTCCACACCTTGAGAAGTGGCTCTACACTAACTATCTATAAAATTGTATTCTAGTTGTTTGTATCAAAAGTTTTTGCCATTTGATTTAGATTTGTGTAGGACACTGAATCTTAATTGAAATTAGAATTCTTAGATTTAGGAGTTATCTTCATTCCTTGAAGTATTGACTCAATTAGTTTAGTAGCTGTGGTTCAATTCTCATTCTTTATTTTTTCCCAATTGAGGTAGAAATTTCCTTTATGTGTATGTTTTGATCACTAATTTTTTACTCCTATGTCTCTATTCTATTCTAACATTTCACTTCATGTTCCTCCTCTACAACCTCCTCTTCCTCTTGTGTAGGTATGGTCCATTATTTATAAGTAGGTTTTAGCCCTTTCATTTTTGTTAGTGTGTATATTTCCTATGGATAAGTACCCTAGAGATGCCCATTAAGCTTACATTTATGGAAATAGAACACTATATTCTCAAAATCTAGGGATTGGGTATGATAGATTTTTCCACGTCTAATGATCATTTTTCCAGGTAAACCTTTAATGAGGTCTATTTCCACACATATATGTGCATACACCAAATTTTATTCTCTTATTATCCACTTTGACAAACTTGTGCAAGCTATCCCCCATACTTTTATAAGAACTGATAAGATATATAAGGAGGTTAGGAAGACATACAAAGATTGGCATAATGGTGATTGAGTGTCAGTTCAGGTCAAATTTTGGAATCCATGGAGTGAGGTATAAACCAGCTAACCTTCGAAACCATGGTCCATTTTAAAAATCTCTCTGATAAACCTCCTCATTAAAAAAATGTACAATGAAAAAACCCTTGAAATAAAGGGAGATTTCACATTGCTTTATCTAGGTTGTATGAAATTATTTGAGTAATACCTATGTGGATGTCCAAAATCCTTTGAATCTACATATGACTACCACTTTCTCAATTTTTTATTTGTATTCTATCATAGCTTATTTTGTTATAGCCACAGTTGGGACTACCTCTGCCTATTCCACTATATAGGCACTAGTTTGAGGGCTGGGTTTCTGAAGTGTTTTGACTTCCTTCTTATTTAAAAAATTCTTGTATGACCCCTATGGTCTGGAAGAATTTGAAATATCTTTTTAGGATAACACTAGTGTCTTCCCATTACCTATCTCCCCACCTGTCAAACGTATATTTAAGGATAATACATAATCTTTGGTTATTCTATAAGTGGATAGTTCAATTGTATTTCCCAAAGTTTTTCCATTATAGATAAGACATTACAGTGGTTTTATGATCCATATGGGTTTCTCAATCTGTAATTTTAGATCCAATACACATTTTGATGGTTTTGCCTAGAGGTAGAGTGTAGAACCTGGTATGGATCTAATCAAAATTTGAAACACTTCTTATGTCTTCTTGTAGCAACTAGATCCTTGCATTTTAATGTTTTTAAACACTTTTATGACATATATAATACTATAGATATGGAAACTTTTACCTTCCATTGCATATTCCATAGCCATCCCTTATGCCAGGTTCCCTATCTTGTGTGTTTGAGTTGTTTTGATGCATCTACCCATGTGTCTTTGATCAATCCCCAAGATTTTTTTTGACTTTTGTAATTTTTTCATAAGATCTAATCTATAAATTTAATTTTAGGTGTGTGATACTTCTTCCTCCCCTAACTGAGTCCATGTTGATCACATCTCCTTCCCTTTAGCCTATTTGATTTGTCAACTATGATCTAACTATATACCAGACTATGTGTTTATCATGGTACCTTAAAACTTATCCATCGCCCTAGTTACTTATTCACCATGAATTAAGTAATTTACATCACATAAAATTAAATATAAAGAAAAATTGCCAATGATTTTCAACCCCATATAAAATATTTTAAGTGAAATTAGTCTATCAATTAAATTCCATTGAAAAAATCAATAAATATTTTTAAAATTTATCAATTCTAAAAATATATTTAGATGATCTTATTGATTCAAAATAATTTCAAACTCCATAACTTTTTTAAAGTGTGGACATGATTTATTTTAACTCTATTTATTCATATATTATACAAACCTGTATGAAATCCACAAACATAAGTTGTATACAAAGTTATATTAGATAAAGTTGTATGCATTCATTCATTAGACTACTTATGGATACATATTGAGTTTTATTTTTAAAATTTATTCACAACATAAGACTATGTAAAATTATACAAGTCTTAGTCTATGCAAAAATTAGATGTCATTTTTAACTATATTTTGTACAAAATTAGTATTAAATTTTTTGTTTAATTATAGAAGGATTGGAATTAGAATGTGGCTACTCTTATATTATAGGATTAAACCATGTTATATTATTAATTTCTTTTATTTAATTTTTGTATAATAATATGTTCAATAAGTATTTGAATCTCAATAATTCCTTTTTCAATTGGTCCAATATATTTTTCATTATATTGTATATGATTATTAAACCCAAAAACAACTCAATTATTTTGGTGTATTATTTACTAAGGACTTCTTTTGAATGATATATTGGTACATAAGGATATTTCTACACCAAAATTCCATGCATGTGGTCAGATTGAATCTCTCAAACATATTTATTAGTTTTTATATCCAAGCTCAACATAGTTGATAATTGGTCTAGTCCTTCTTCAAACCTTTTAATGTATAACCCTTCATTTGGTCTATAATCCTTCTTGGGGATTTTGCCTTGCTCCCTGTAGAATACAAGTAAATATAACATCTTTCTCATTTTTATTTTCTTTTAACATTGAAAAGGTATACATTCTTTTTTTTTACCATATTTAGTTGGAAATATAATTCATTAGTATTAACATAATGCTAAAATAAGATAGTAGGTCATATTTTGGTTGAGTGAGAAAAAAATAATGTATTCATAAATATGCAAGAAGAGCATGTGCAATAATTTATTGATGTATTGAACAACCTTGCTTACCAATTATCTACTCTATTATAATAGTTTGGTGAGAAGGAATTAAACTGAGTAGGGGGAGCTAACTCATAGGATAACTCATAGTTAGACTGAGTGTAACTTACTATGGAACTCATAGGAGAACTCACAGTGGCACTAAGTTGAATTGCAAGTGGAACTCATGCTCTCATCTATTTAACATCTTATCACACCTATGTAAGTTAAAGCTACAACTATAGGCATTATACATTTAGTAAGTAAATGTAATAATGAATATCTTACATCAACACCCCCTATAAGTGTATCTTAGGTGGGCAAAAATTAAAATATGGGTCCTAACAATAAGGCCTAATGAGGTACCCACATAAAATGCAACTCTAAATAAGTGGAGTAAAATTAGAAAACCTAATGGAGAAAAACTCCCCCCAATAGAGAGATAAATAAAATAAGGTAGGACTAGAAATCCCCACTCCAACACCCCACCCCCTAATCATAACTTAGGTGGGATATAAAATTAGGTCATAAAATGAGGCCTAACGAGGCACCCAAGTACATAGCAATGATCCAAGTATCCTACAAAAGATGAAGAATGTATGCCTCCACAAAGAAGAGATAAGGTAAGCATAGAATGTTGAATGGTAAATGTTGTAGTAGGTCCCTCTATAATAAATGTTATCTCTTCCTTTCAAAATAAATAAACCATAATAAATCAAACTACTCAATTCCCACTCAAGTAGAATACGTGTAGAAATCAAGATATATATCTCTAGAAAATGGTCAAATGCTTCCCTGATAGTTCTCATGTGTGCCAAAGTCTTATCAAGTATCACAGGAGTAACTGTAGAAGATGGCAATGAAGAAACATACAATGAAGGGGAGAAAACAACTAGAGAAGAAGATAGACATGGAATGTTTGCTAAAATAATGTCCATGGGAAGAGGAGAGAAAAGCTCAACAAAAATCAAAATTAAATATTGGTTTGCAAATGAAGCCGTCAAATCTAAAAGATGAATGTCCATAGGAAAATATGAGTTGTCAATACTTTCATTGAAATCACTAAAGTCATCTAAAATGAAAGTCTATGAAGGCTCTGAAAGATTAATAATCTAGACATGAATGGATGTAGAATCTGTAATAAGACAACTAAGGTATGGCATAATCTCATCTTGTAGTGGGCATCCAAAAAATGAAGAGAACTATCCACCATAGATGTATCATTAAAAAACAATAAGCACAAGGAAAGAGTACAAAATTATCAGAAGAGACAATAAGACATGAAGCAAGAGGTGTCACATAAATCTAAAAAATATCAATGAAAAGACTTTGTAGTATACTCCAAATACTACAGGGACACTCTGTATATTCCACATGCGAATGAAGATCCATGGAAACATGTAGTAACATAGTGGAAAAAACCTTGTCACAAGTATTAGCCCACTTAACTAACCAAATAGTATTAGAAGGTGTAGGTATCTATGCATTTAGGAATGGAAAACAATTCTTGTGTGTGAGCAAGTGTTCTATGTAAGCATGTCATGAAACATAATTATCCTTCTTAAGAAGTAACACTGGAGATGAAACAACTCTCCTCCTATGAAGTCTCTCAAATGTTGTCATCATGACCAAGAGAAGACTCCAATAAAGTGCAAAACTACACAAGACAAACTACAATGAACCGCTAAAGCATGTTCATGAATGGTATGTTAGGCACAACGGATAATGCATCAAAGGGAGCAATCAGTACTAGAGTAAGTGTAAATAATGGTGGACTCTCTAGAGATGGACTTCATTCTAGGATGAAAATAAGTCCATATAGATGAGAGCCATCATTTTATGAAGTATGTTGCCTAATGTTCTAAGGTTCATAGCATAGGTAACCCCCCATAAATGCCACTTTATAACTTTAGTTCATTTATCAAGGCAAATAGAAACAATGCATGGAAAATTAAAAACATGAACTTTTAAAAAAGATGACACTCAATTTTGAGTTACTGATCAAAAGTTATAACACAATAGATTTCCCCTAAATGAGGCTATTTAATAAAACTCCACTAGAATTTCAAAAATTATATCCATGCAAAGGTTAAGGTAGCCTTCTAGCTACTCATTGTAAATAACATGGAATGAAGGACATCCTTAAGTCAATAAAACTCAAAAAACACATGGACCATGCACACCTACATGTACCTTTTTTGAAAAGGCCTCTTTGAGGAGGTTTTAATTAATAATATACCAAGTTATTTATATAAAATAAAAAACATGCTTTGATTTTTAATTCTTTTAGGGCATATTTTAGGTTTTGCATTGACTTCACAATGAGATTACAAGACAACAAGGGACCTCCACTGTGTATGTATAAGTTTTTAATAGTCATTGGAGGTGGTAGTTAAAGGGTCAGCACACTGTCATAGAGGGTTTTATTCTCCATTCTTTTAAATCTAAACTATTCGGTGCTTAGTAAAATGGCAGAGGTTGTAGAGACTTTACAGGATGACATCACTCTTGTTTTGGCTCATTTCACTATAGAAATGGCATGGGCTGATGCAAACCCTAAAGTTGTAGAATCTTAGGTGATGCATTATTAGACAAGGCTCAAACTTTCATGGTGAAAGGAAGATAGTTATACTTTACATCTCTTTTGCTCACTTGGATTGACTTGATATTTGCTAACTCATCAGAGAAAAGTCTAGACTCTATTTTTAAATTAATATACAGCCTTGTAATAAAAGTGCTAACCTCAGATGAAGCACTAGCTATGCTAGAACAGATAGCAACAAAACCAAATCCCCCTCAATAGATCCATATCACCATTACCGTGCTTATTTTAAGATGTGTTCACTCATTTTTACATATCCCTAATGTATGAGACCTATAACCCATAATCACTTAAATCATGTTTGATTTAAGATGACAAACCCTTAATCTGTCTTAGCTTCACTAAATATGTTAGGAAAAGTTTTAGATGAGACCAAAGTTACCATAATGAAAATTTAATTATGGATTGGAAGTATTAGATGAGGACAAAGTTTTAAGGAACCTATATAATGGGTTAAGGAAGACATAGACAAGATGAGTTGATATAAGGATAAATACACTCAAAGGCTTGTATGTCTTGATACCAAAATTAATAATGAAGCTAAACCCTTAGATATGAAAGAACCTTTTGTTCGTTTCTAGTTGTACACCTTTAGAATTCATCCTTGCACACTTGAAATGATGTAAAATATAGATGATAAAACTGAATTATGTAGTTATGTCTAGGGAAGGGTGTAACATCTGCATGGATTAAATATGGAGAATTATTGGAAGACATCGACAAAGGTTATGGTTAGTCTCTGCTCCTTCTGGCTCTGCTTGAACTAAGGTGAAAGGACTTACGGGGTAGCTTGGTCATGAGGAGTGATATTACATTTCAATATCTAGGGAATTATTACCACACACACAGGGATGACCAAAGCATAACCAAAATTTGTCAATCCACTGTAGAAGAGTTGTCACAAAGACTGGGTAAATTCTCTAAAATCAGGCACAAGGTACTAAATATAGATAACATGTGACTACAATCTTCATTTCTATAGAAACTTGTTGATAGATAAGGGCCAAATGGAAGATCATAATATTCAACGTCAAATATTAATCATAGACACATTCTAGATAAATAATACTCATTCATATATAGGGAAACAACACTTAGGATACTCAACATCATGTATTACTTGCAGGGGCAGGACATGTAGGATGAGTTATGTAATTATTAGAGAGTTGTGGTTGATTTCAATAGAGGGAACTCCTTCAAATACCATGATACCATTCATTCCATGATATAATAAATTAAGAAATATGTTTAAGGAAACTATCATCAATAGTTTTCATTCATTGATGCCAATCTAATGCAAACATTCAAAATGACCCCTAAAATCTCTAAAGCATACACTACAAGTGAAGACTCAAGCATTATATCCTATAAACTCCATAATTCCATGGTGTCCTTAAAATACTATCAATAAAAAGCTCCCAAATCATAATGCAGAAAGGCATTTACAATCTAAGTCTATGTCTAGAATGACTACAATGAAGAAGCATAAAACCAGATACCCAATCAACAATGCATGATAAATGTGATATTGCACTTTATTGATAGGAAAGATCATAAATCATAGATGTTTTCCATTAACTCGAAATTAGATCAATGTACATAATGTTCATAATGCATAATATTGGTAAAAACCATGATGGATTTGATCTAAAAAGGGGAGACATATAGTATAAATTCTCTTAGAGTTTGCTAATTATTGTACAAGTGTTATCACCTTAGCAACAAAAGTAAAAAAGACACAGTGGAAATTTGAAAATCAAAAAGCCAACCAACAACAACCCCCATAAAAAAGACAATCCTTATTTACTTATCTTTGTCTTGACCTTTTTATTTTGGATGTTAATGCCAACATTAACAATGACACATGCACATTTTTCTTCTCATGGGATTCTAAACCCTATTTACACTTTTGATCTTTGTAAAACTTATGTGCACATTTGCACTTTTTTTTTTCCTTACTGGGTTTTTGGAACCTAGCTACAATTTCACTTTTTTATCCTTTGAGGGATTTCAAGATTCAACTGTAACTTTACACACAGTAGGTTTTCAAAATTTTGTTACACATTTGCAAATTGCATTATGATGTTGTAACTCCATTGAAAAAAATTACTTTGCTTTGCATTTTAACATGTAGAATGAGTTAAGTATTTTTAAGAGAGTTGTGGTGACTTTCAATAGAGGGAACTCAATCAAATGCCATGCTATCATTCATTCCAAGATATAATAGACTAAGAATGCTTTGAATTTGTTGATGTCAATCCAATGTAAACATTAAAGTGAGCCTTGAAATCTTCAAAACATACACTTCAAGTGAAGACTCAAACACTATCTCCTATCAACTCCATAAGTCCAAGGTGTCTTATAAAGAATATCAATAAAACACTCCCAAATCATAATGCAGAAATTAATTTACAACCTAAGTCTATTCCCAAAATGACTACCATTAAGAAGCATACAACTAGATACTTAATCAACAATGCATGAAGAATGTGAAATTGCACTTCATTGACAAGAAAGAGAAGAAATCATAGATTTTTTCCATTAAATTAAAAATAGATCAATGTACATAATGTTCAAAATGCATAACAATGATAAAAATTATGATGGTTTTGTTCTAAAATAGGGGAGACATGGAAATGCTCTTAGATTTTACTAATCACTATATAAATGCAATCATCTTAGCAAAAGAATCAAACAATACAGTAGAAATTCAAAAATAAAAAAACCAACAAATAACAATCCCTATAAAGAGGATAAGCCCTCTTTACTTATCTTTGTCTTTACCTTTTTGCTTTTGAGGTCAATGCCAAACATGACAATGACACATGCACTTTTTTCTTCTTCTATGATTTTAAACCATATTTTAAACTTTTGAGCTTTGTAGAACTTATGTGCACATTTGCACTTTTTTGTCTTTAGTGTGTTTTTGGAACCCGGCTACAATTTCACTTTTTTTTATCCTTTGAGGGATTTCAGGTTTCAATTATAACTTTACACATAACAGGTTTTTGAAAGTCTATTGCACATTTACAAATTGCATTTTGATGTTGTAACTCCATTGAAATTTTTTGTTTTGCTTTAGTCTTTGACCTTGCATTTGAATTTCGTTGGCATGTGAAGTAGACTATGGGGCTTTGAGTAAACATTGTAATTTGTAAGAAAAGTTGTAAATCAATATTGTACCCCTGCTTAGAAAATCCTTCTTACTTGAGTAGTTGACTTTCCATTACTTTTGAACGTAGACCTTAAAATAGGGTATTGGACATACATATGCTTGTTGCAAATCGCACAAAACAAATTACAATTTCGTAATGGATCTCCATACACTTTGGACCTCCATTTGCAATTTGCAAATTTCAAGTCAAAATTGCAAATATGATATTGTATTCCCCTTTAAAAAGTCTACTGCAGCTAGATATCATAATTTTCATCATATCTGATAAACCGGAGATCTTAGCAGATGCATCTGCTGCTTAAGAAGTTTCAAACCTCCATTTGCTTTCTCCTTCTAAAAAATTCAACCCTTATATTTACCATCTGATTAGAGTGGCACAAAGGTCGTGTTCTATCTTTGCCCGTATAATCTAGAATCCATTCCTTGAGAATGTTATGCCCTTCGTTAGTGCCAACAAATGCCTTCATAGCAGCAACAGGTACCTGTGGCATCTCCTTTGCCAATTGTGGACACTGAGATGTCATCCTTGGATTTCCAAACACATCTTGAAGAAAAGCATCCTTGATTAAATAGTTTTGTTCACCACCTGGAGATTTTTTACAAAAACTACTAGAAAGCTCTTTTGCATCGAGCCTTTTCTTAACGTTCTTAGTCACTTTCTAACTGTCTCTGTACAACAGCGATAGCTTTAGCCTTTGCCATAGAGTCCGTGTAATTTTCCAGGATGTCAATGGTTTGGATGGCTTCGCTAAGACCATTCATTATATGACCACCAAATGCATCAGGGTTCTCCTTTATTGTCCTTCATCAAAATCGTGGAAGCCCATCCATAAAAACTGACTTTATCTGGGCCATAACCTATGTATCAAGCTCTGGCAAGGGCTCTACAAATGACACCTTGGAATTCCTGTCTCCCCCATAAATAACATTTGGCTTACTCTTTGCTTATAGTTTGTCGCTTAACCTGTTGAAGACACGTAAACTTTTATGCTTCCAGCGAGATTTTGAATCTTCATGCACATTTACGGTCACTGTCCCTGCAGGTTATTGGAGACTTTAAACACATTTGCAAATTGCAAATTTTAAAATGTTGTGATTTGATGTTGCATTCCTGTTGGCAATGTCCTCTGACTTCCACACTTGCATTGAACTGTGGGTTTCGGTGTTTGATTTGAATATTGCAATTTTCAATTACAAATGAATGTTGTACTCCCGCTAAAAATGTATGTGGACTCTTCCTTTGATACTTTCCTTTGCATTTGGTCTCTAGACCTCCACATGGAATTGACATAAGACTGTAAGTGTGGGACATTAAAATATTTGCATTTGACGACACCTATGTTCGCGGGCTTGGGAAACTCATTTACAATTTGCAGTTTGCAAATTAAATCTCTATTATAGTATTGTTTTTCCCGCTATAATTTCCATGTGGGCTTGAGCCCCTTTCACTGCACTTCGTTAAGCACATGTTGCATCAGTCTTTGGGGATTGGATTGCACATTGTAATTTTCAATTAAAAGTGTTGCATATCTATTTTACACTTCCCCCGTGGATTCTTTTATTGCTTTTTCCTTTACAACTTTCTTCTTACCTTTGACCATGGAAGGCACATCCACCTAACACACTAACATGTGATTTTAAGATATTTTTATTAGTCAACATGCACAACGAGCTTCGTATAATTGATTACAATTTGCAAATTTCAAATTTGCATTTTGGCATTATAATCCACACTAGAACTTTTGTGTGGGATTTTCAAACTTTAGCGGACCTTTTATTGCACGTTTCAATAAAAAAAATTTAATGTGACATTATTATTGCTGCCCAAAGCTCCACTTTGATTTTTTTTTCGATTTATTATTTTTCATATTTAGTCACATTTATATCTTTTTGTCTCGATTTCATCATGGACTCTATAACTAAAACACATTTAAATATGAAAATGTGAAAGGTTAGTTGATAACAAATTTCACAGGGTTTACACAACACAAATGCAAGAACAAGGTCTTTGTTTTGCATGATCACTTTAACAGAAATATTTTATAAGACAAGAATTATATTTTCAAACATTCATATCTCATGGAGAGGGCAAAAATTACTCAAACAGATTTTATCACTAACACCTTCCTTATACAATTAATAAACCAAATACATGCAAATCCCAATGCTAACAATATGAAAATTCCTCTTACTTAATTTAAGAAAATAAAAAATATAAATCAACAAACAACTTTATACTCATTAACAAAACTTAAAACTCTAATACCATGTCAGAATATGGTAGTAGGTGATCTTCAAGTAAAGTGAATACACAAAAATTGTGCAATAATAATGATTCATAAGTATACAAGAAAATGATGGAAAATAATTGCTTAATGTATTAAAAAGCCTTGATTACCAATTATTTACTCTATTACAATAATTTCGTAAAGAGTAATATAAAGGAGTAGGGAGAGTTAACTGACAGGAGAACTCATAGTTACATTGAGTGTAACTCACTATGAAACTCATAGGGTAACTCATAGTGCAACTCAGTTGAACACCAGATGGAACTCACCCTCTCACCCACTTAACCTCTTATGACACCTAAGTAAGCTAAAGCTATATGTGTAGGGATTATCCATTTAATAAGTAAACAGAATAATGATTATCCTACACCAACACAAATTATGTATTATTAAAAAATTAAATTCAGTGTTAGAGATATAAATTCAAGAAACAAATTGGCCTTGAATGTGGATTTGCATTGTACATTAATTGGAAACTATGGAAATGCCCCTTACATTGTAAATATAATAATTATTTAAGAATCCCCCAAGAATGATTAGATCATAGATAAGAGGAGGACATAGTGGACATGATAAGGGGTGATGCATGTCTCTGAAAATCCTCCCTCCTCCTCACTGCCTCCCCTCACCAACACTCACCGATAGGTTGAGAGGGGAAGTGAAAATTTTCTCACCTTAATTTAGTTAACTTCCATCCAAAGCCTCAAACCAAGGAGAGAGGAATAAATGAATGAATAACAAAAAGGTTAGGAACCCCATAAAAACTCATGAGTGACACTGCTCATCCCATTGGCACACCTCTAGTGGTGGTGGTTAGGGAGACAAAGAAGATAATATGCCATATCTTCCTTCCCCATCAATCGATTTAGTGGTTTTGGTTTCTTAATTTGATATAAATTATATTTTTAATAATAATTTACGTGTTACGTAGATATTCAGATTTTTATATTTAATTATAATACTAGTGTCGTGAAACTTTTTGATCATTTATCAATATTTATACACATATAATATTTAAGATTTTAATTAAAGTACAATGTGTTTCTAACCACATTTTGAAAAAGAAATATATTTATATTTTAAAATGATTAAAATATATTAACATGATTTAAATTAAAAACTATATTCATGGTTTAATTAATAAATATAGAAGATATTATTATATTAATCTAAGTTACATTTTATAAGCAAAGTTATTTGTTGTTTTAATGTTTATATGTGTGGATATTTCTTTTATAATTTATTCATAAGTTAAAAAATTTTATTTTTATAATTATTTTCTATTCATAGTTAATTTGATATTTTATAAAACTATGTTCTAACTAAAACCAAATAAAAATAATAAATTTTAAGCTTTCTCCTCATGAAAAATACATAAATTTATATAAAATAAGTATATTGATTAAATTATACTCACATAAATAAAATATTTTTGAAATTGAGAATGCATTTATTTATAAAATTCTCTATTCTAAACATATACTTAAATAAATTATAAATATAATTAACTTCAAACCTAATGAATAAAAAATTTTGGAAATTGAATACATACATACATACATACATATTAAATTATCTATTATAAATGAATAAAGTACTTTGGAAATTAAAAACATAATTTAAAAAAAAAAAATTATCAATTATAAACATCTATGTAAATGAATTAAAAATATAATTAACTTAAAAATTAATGAATAAAACACTTAATATGTAGCTTGTAATGATAGAATTATGATGCCCATAAAATAAAAGTTGGAAATCAACGTCCAATTTCCAATTCTCCAAGCTTAAATTCAAAAACAAATTATGTGTATGTTATAATGACAATAGAGTGGAGTAGGTAAGACTTCATACTTTAAATGTCAACCATAAAACCATAACCTACATATGTAATTGGCGTGTGTGTGTCTAGGCGTGTATATTTTTTCAATAATTAAATAAATCTAAAAAATAAAGTTGACTTCATTCAAATAACATGATATGTATTTAGTTTTATTTTTATTCAAAACTATTATGTAGATAAGTAATTAGTAGGTGTATATAAATAATCAGATCAATAATAGAATAAATTGAACAATATGATAGACATAATTGAAATAACATTAAAAATATATTTATCTAGTTTCATTTTTTATTCAAAATTATCAATTTATTAATAAAAAAATTGTAAAACTAAAGTAAATAATTATTATTATTATTTTTTTTTTAAATAAAAAAAGTAAGTGGTGAGTTTTTATTTATGGTCTAAAAGTAAAGTTATTAAAAAAAAAAGTCTAAATATTAAATCACTTATAATAGAACTAATAAAAAATATGGCTATATATCAAATATTTAAAAAAAAATACTTATAATTTACATTAGTGAGTGGTGGTGAAATATTTATCTGAGAGAAAGAGGGATCTCTTAATAACAGATATAGATCCACCATTCTATCATGAGTAGCCTCTAGAAACACTAAACACATAATCACTCCCTTCCTATATGATGGAGGAACTACTACCCTTGTTTGATCACCACTAAATATCAGGGAAGTCTAAAAAGATGGTATAACAGAAGACTTAACATGCTGCTGACGACTACATGCCTTCAATTAATTGCATATATTTAAGGGGAACCCCTAGCATACAATATATTTTAAATTTAAAAGTTTCTTCGGAGTTAAGATTTTAAATTTGTTAAATCGCTTCATTATTTTAATATTATTATAATTTTATTGTTTACTTAAAATAAATTAGGCGTCGAAAAGAATAAGGATTTGAGAATTGGGATGATAGTTCCTTGCCCAATTTCTAGTGAAGCACAGGTCAATTTAGTGGAGGGAAAAATAGTATATGTTCAAATTTACCGAAAACATGGTGCTTCTACTCATAAACTAATACATTTCTATCCCGAAGTAATAGTACTTGATTGGAATATCATGTGGAAGATGTTGAATCAAAAATTCAAATTAGGTCCCATTGGTCATTGTATTTCTCAAATGTTAAGTTTTGGGAGTTATAGTAGATCCCTTTGAAAGGGAATCGGTTTTAATACCTTTCTCATTTATTTTAAGTCTTAAATTTGTAGGCACTTTTGTTTTACAAGTTTGAGAAGACACTACTTTTTTTGTTAGCTTTGAAAGGCAATAAATCTGATGATGGATTATTTAACAATACTTATTCTTTATGGTAAATGTATATTTATTATTTTCTAGAGGGAAAAAACAAAAATTTGTTTTTATAAAAATAATATATATTTTTGTTGATTTCTTTAATAAATGTTTTAGAAAATAATTGATTTGGCTTATGTTTAAAATTAAATTTAAGTTTAAATAATATAAACTTTAAGTTTGTTAATAAAATTTAAATTATTATTTTTATGGAGGTTTTACATAAAATTATCTTTAAAGTTTTTATTTAGTTGTGGAAGGATTGAAACTACAATGTGGCTACTTTTTGATTCTAGGACAAGTCCTTGTTACATTATTAATGACTTTTCTGTATGTTGATATCTTATGAGATGATCAATAAGTGTTGAAATCTTAATAATTCCTCTTTCACTTGGTCTAATAGATTTATTACTATATGGTTTATGATTGTTAAACCCAAAAATAACTCAATTTTTTTGGTGCATTATCTACCAAGGGTTTCTTTTAGATGATAGACAAGTACACACGAGTATTTATACAGACAAATTCCATGCATGTGGTCAAATTGAGACTTTCAAACATAATTTTTATTTTTCTTGTGCAAGCTAAACATGGTTGAAAATGGCTCCATTCATTATTAAAACCCTTTGATTTATAACCCTTCATTTAATCCATAACTTTTTTTGGGGATTTTATATTGCTCCCTAAAAAATATAGATAAATATAACTTCTTTCACATTTTTATTCTATTTTAACTTTCGAACGATACAAACTATTATTTTTTCCATAATTAATTGGAAACAAAATTCACTATTATTAAAATAAATTATATATTATTAAATTCAATGCAATGTTAAAGATACAAATTCAATAAAAAAAAGTGGCCTTGAAGGTGCATCTACATTGTACATTAATTGATGACTACGGAACTGTCCCTTGCATTTTAAATAAAATACTTATTTAATCTATTCCCCAAAGAATGAGTATATCTTAAAATGAGAGGAGGACATAATGTATGTGAAAAAGGGTGATGCACGTCTCGCATATTCATTTTTCCCCTCAATGCCTCTAATCACAAACACTCACCGATATGCTGGGAGGGGAAGTGAAAATTTACTCACCTCAATTTAATTAACTTCCATCCAAAGCCTCAGAACAAGGAGAGAGGAATAAAATAATGAATAACAATAAGGATATAAACCCCATATAAACCCATGAGTGACACCACTCATCCCTTTGACACACTTCTAGTGGTGGTGGTTGGGGAGATAAAGAAGATAGTACATAATATCTTCCTTCTCCATTAGTTAATTTAATGGTTTTGGTTTCTTAATTTGACATAAATTATATATTTTAAATTTGCTTATGTGTTATGTAGGTATTTATAATTCTTACAATTAATTATAATATTCATAGTATGGAACTTTTCAATATTTTCTTTAATTTTATACACATATCACATTTAAGCTTTGATTTAAAAGTCTCAATTCTAAACATTTATTTAGATGACTTTATTGATTCAAAATAATTTCAAATCCATAAATATTTTGGAGCATGTACTTCATTGATTTTATTTCTCTTAACTCTATTTAATCATATATTATACAATGTTGTATGCAAGTTGAAAAACCTGTGTTTTATAAAAAATTATATTATACAAATTTTTATGCATTCATTCACTATAATAATTGTGGATATGGATTGAGTTTTTCTTATCAATTTTGTTCACAAACTATGAATATGTTAAAAAAATACATGTCTTAATTTATAATCTCTAATTTTTGTAATTGTAAAATACTTCATTTATTCCTTAAAATAAGGTAAAAACTGATATAGATTGAATTTTTCTTGTCAATTTTGTTCCCAACCTAAAACTATGTACAAGAATACAAGTCTTAGTCTATGATATATACTTTTTTTAATTGTAAAACACTCAATTTATTCTTAAAAATAAAGTAGAAACTCCATGCTATTTTTATTCTATTAGATTATTTCTTGCATGTTCTAGATTACATGTAGTTTAGCTAGAACTTTAGAGATAACACATTGCAGACATTAAACTATATAACATTAATATAAAATGTTAGTTTAAGGAAATCTAAATTAATAAAAGTTTTTAATTAAAAACTATTAATAAGTATGCACATGTAGTGTGCTAATGTTACCAACTCAAAATCCAACAAGAAAACTATTAAATTCTTGACCGGATGGACAAAAATATGTATAAGTGTATACACATATATTTTATGTATGGGTAGTTAATAGTTGTAGAATGCTATTATTCTAAGGTAATTTTGTGTTTTTTAATTATTAATTTATATTAAGCTCTTCGTGTTATTTTTAAATTGTTTTCTTAATCATTTCTTTCTTCTTTTTCTATCTCCTCTATTATTTGTTTTGTGTAATTTTTAGTATTTAATCTATAGTAATAAAATGTAATATTTTGGGGTAGGTCCTTGAGATCCTTGATTTTGGTCTCATGTACCTCATGTTCTTATATTTTCAGTTTTTATATTTTATTATATGAATGTTTTTTCAGCAATATCCCATTTATATTTGAAAAATATATAAATATAAAAATGCATTAATACAAATAGGACATAAAATGATGGAGAAAGACACGTTTAAATATTTTGCAGAGATAAATTATAAAAACGAAAAATCAGTTTTAAAAAAATTCAGAAAAATACGAAGCATTTATTTACTTTCTATGTATTCAATCTAGTGAAAAAACTCATATATGAATAAGCTATGCTTTAATTATTATGCTTGTTGGTATGTATGGAATGTTGCTTGTCAAATTTCTTCCCAACCTAGAGGCCGATAATAATTTATTGATAACATATGGCCCAAAATACATACATATTTTTTTGCTTTATGATGTTTTGTTATGAGATTGAAGAAAGGAGTTAGTTTCCTAGGTATTGACACAAAATTATGGAAGTTAGGTTAGGATTTTAGATCCTCTTAGCCTGTAAATAGGATCATCAAAGTTTTTTATGTATATAATTATTCCTTGAAATGATCGTATTGTTCCGAAAGTGAATCCACTCTTTTGGAAATGACCCTACTCTTATAGAAGAGTGTAGAAACATTTTTATGCAGCAGTCTCATTTTGATCTACTTTTTCTATATTTTGTTTGCCTCGTTAACTGAGCCTTGCACTTTGCTAATTTTTATGATTGTTTCCATAAATTAGATTTTCCATTTCAATCCATTTTGTCATTTAGTAATACATCAAAAATATTCTTTATTATAATTATATTAAATTTATTGTTTAGATATGATTAAGTCTAATTACATTATTTTGTGAGTTATGTATTTCTCATTAATTAATGTGAAAATCATATTCACCATTCACCATATTTGGGGTGAAGGGTACATGGGCTATGAACCCTATGTTTGTGTAGGCTGCGAGCCTAAAGGGGAGGATCGGCCACAATGCAGGTCATAACCTTATGATAGTGGTAGCATCTGGTGTTTTAGGCCATGATCCAATGTTAATGGAGGTAGTGACAATAGCTGGGGAGTGACATATTATGGGGTAAAAACCCTCCTATGTTTAGACAATCTATAGATTTGGCTATGTTAGGCATTCATCCTGTACTAAAGCTAAGCAGGCTATCATTTTTTATGAGAAGGCATTGAAGGTGACCATCGTTAAGGAAGATTAGATATCTTTGAACGTAATGATTTATAAATTTAATGTTTTCTAGCCTACACTCCTTGACATCCACTGACGGATCATGAGTCATTAGTAAGCACTGGTAAAAGTTAAGATTGAAATCAGACTTTGTGCTAGAGGTATTTTCATAGTAATTTTTTACTATGTGAAAGAGGAAAACATTGTTCTTAATGTACTCTTGGTATATTGAGGATAAGTATATGTTTTTGGATAAACCTGTGCATCCTAATTTCAACTCTTATAATGAAAATTTTAATACAAAATTAATTTAGATAGAATTCTAAACCTACCTCTTCAATTTTGGGACCATAATATTTTTAAAGATATAGTTAATTATGTTGGTGAATTATGGTATGAGGATGGTATAATAAAAGAAAATTATTATACCACTTATGATCAAATCATAGTAAATGTTGATGTTATTAAAGATCTTCCATCTTAGGTGGATCTGATTGTGAGGGATAAAAATTGGGTTCAACTTATTGATTATGAATGCTTACCTTTTCGATGCGATATATATTTTAAAATTGGTCATTTTATCAAGGATTGTCCAAGCATCAAGAGAAAGAAAGGAAATACAAGGTGGGAGGACATAGGTTTACAAAATATAATAATTGAAGCTATTGTTGAAAGTGAAGTGCTAAATATGGTCTCATAAAACCCTATAGGGAGACCATGGCCAAGGAATCCAAAAAGAATATTACATGTAAATATAGTGAAGGTTTGATGGACTAGACTCCATTAAACTTCAATTTAAAGGATGAATGTTTGTTACTCATGGTTATATTGTTAAATTATAAACTAGGTGATGCTCTTTTACTCTCCATTATTATATTCACTGACTAGGGAAATTAGGTGAATGGATGATGGTGAGTAACAAAAGGAAAGGAAAAGGAAAGATGTAGTTATAACCATTGAATATGACCCTAAAATTGTGAATTTAAATTGGTAATGATGGTTCTTATTTTTTTCACTAATTTGTGGCTATTATTATTTTTATGCCATTGTTAAGTTGGATTGATTTTTGTTGCTTTTTGCCAACAATATTGTTATATCTATTTTTTGATACCCTGCTTGTTTTCTTCCTATAAAGGACATGTCATCTCTTCAAAATCCATTTTTATCATTAATAAAAAAATGTGAAACCCACTTTAAATTTACAATGAGAATGGTGAAAACTATGTTTTTATCTTTATTTTGATGATCTCATTATGATAAAAGTTCATCAAATTTTATCAAGAAAAGTTTAAATAAAAAATTCATTGATCTAGAACTTTCAAATTATTGACCTTGGTGATGCAGATATGTGTACAAGTGTAAACACCTAATTTTTTTAATTACAATTATTAGTTGTAAAATTTCATTATTCAAGAGTACTTATGAATTTGTCAGTTAGTGTTACTATATTTAATTAAATTTACACTCTTATATAGTTTTAAGATGAAATTTTAATATGCAATGTAATATATTTCATGAATAATAACTAATTGGTACACATTTACTAATATACTATTTATGAGAGAAGATTATAAATGACCTATTTTCTTAATTGACTTCCACTAATAATAGTAAAGTCTTGTCTTAGGGAGACTTCTTCTACAATTAAAGAGGACTTGTTATACAAGTAATTTACTATTAAATACTAACCCTAACCTACTTATTATATAAATAAGATCATAGAGGGATAAAAGGGTAAGGTACATTGTGGAAGAGAGTTACTACTATTATACTAGTGAATTTAGGTTAGAGATATTAATCTAAATCCATACGAATGATACCTTGAATTCTATTGTATTTATTGGATTTTTTATTAGATTTATATGTTGTATGTATTGTGAGTGTTTGTCTTATGGTAGTTATAATTATTCTAGAAAATATCTAGTAATTTTATACTCAATTCATATTAGTATCTTCTAGTAGCCTCCTCAACATTTTTGTATGTATTTCTCTCTTTATCCTCTTTCTCTCTCCTATCTTATTTTTTTAATGCATTTTTACCAAACCCATACATTACATGGTTCTAGGAAAGGTTTTTTGAGACCTTTGTTTTGGGTCTCTTGTGCTTTATGTCCATGATTTTTCAACTTTTCTTGTTCTTTATATGTTGGTTTATGTATCAATAGGATCGTAAATTGACTTTGAGAAGTCATAATTATATAAGTGCATTAAAGCATATGGGGTATGAAATGATGGAGCAAGACAAAGTTTCTATTTTATAAATATTAGTTGTGGAAGTGCAAAAGTAGTAAATTGAAAAATTTAAAGAAGAGTTGTAGAAAAATATGAAGTATTTATTACCATGTTGCACATTCATTCTAACGCAAAAAAAAAAAAAAAAAGTATAGGACTAGGTAATGCCATGCATTCACTAGATTGGTTCTTGATATATATTGAATGTTGATTGGTGGATGTTTTCCTAACTCAAAAGACTAATAATAATTGAGGGATATCACAGTTATACAAATACATTCCTTATTTTCTTTGGTTTGTGATTTTTTGTTAAGTTTTTGGAGAAGGAAATCATTTTTTAGGTATTTTTGTAGAATTATAGAAAAATTAGATGTATTCAAAGCATAAAAGTAGATGGGTAGGGTCATTAAATTATTATGAATCTATACTTTCCTACAAATGATCATATTATTTTATAAATTTCCCTAATGTTACATAAGTGTGCACTAATTGATATGGGGAGCAATTATAGTTTGCTCTAATTTATTGTGTTTTTATTTAGACTTATGCTATGTTATTTATTTTGTATGAGTATCTGTATATCTATCTAAAAAAAATATTATTCTTAAATCACCATTACAATTTATTACTACATCAATAATATTATTCAGTATAATCAAATTAAATTTATTATTTATATAAATTAACATAATTATAATGTTTTGTGAATTAGGCATTGACGTTGATGTGAAAACCACTTTGAAATAATACAAGTATTGTGATGTGGATTTAGTACCCAATATTAAGAAGAATATTTTGGGGGAAAGATATTTGAAAAATGTCACCATCCTAGTGGCTCAAACTTGGGTGTTTCTCTATGAAGGCCTTTGGGTGAGAACTTGGTGTTTGGGATCATCAGTTTATTTAAAGTAATTATTGAAAAGCCACAGGGCTTAGTCATCATGGCTTAACTATTATGACTAAAACTATATATCAAGCATGGTAGGTAAAAAAGTTATAAAGTAAAATGATCAAACACAACATCATTTATAGGCATCTAATCTAATTAAATTATTAGTTGCCTAAAAGGTGCAAGTTACTTCAAAAGGATTGTGATTTTTTGTTTTAGTAAAGGAGGGTTTTGTAGAATGAAAGAGTGTAAATCAATATTCATACCTCGCTCAAAAACTTATGACTATGGATTCCATCTTAATTTTTTGCATGAAATATTAAGAAACTTTAATATTATATTTATGGTGGAGGTGATGGTAGAAATTGAGGTTGTGTGTTTATTTATATGACATGTCAATGAGATATGTAAAAAGGTAACATTACATTTCACATTAAACTTGATCAATATTGATGTGGTGGGGAAGGGAAAGGTCATATAGAAGATGCAAGTGGTGAAATATTTAAAGTTGAGTTGTGTGGTGATGGTTAGTAAAAATGATAGGGCATTTCAGTCATATATTAGAAGAAACCTAGGTGAATACATGTGTAAATTCTAATGACAAGTCACAACTATAAATGCAATTTGTAGTTTTCACCAAAATTTTCCAATCTATGCAATACGTGAATGGAAAATGTGTCTTTTCAATGAAAACAAGGGTCAGATATCGAATGGCTCCATTAACAACATAGATAATGCACCACATGTCAATATAGATGAGCCTAAAACTAATTAGACAAAGAATTATGACCATTTTAAGTATATTAAACCTAATTTGATGACTCTAAAAATAATTATAATAAAAATGTAAAATGCTTCATCGATGGAAGACAAATTCTATATAAGCTAATTAATCAATGTAGGATGGCATATGTGAATAGATATGGATACATATATTTACAAGATTTGACCATTTGAATTGACTAATGTAGGATGTCATATGCAAATAGATATAGATGTAGCTATAACAATTAAAACAAATGTATTTGAAACAACTATAGTGTACATTTCTCTCTAAGCACTATGGTGGGGCAGTCATATGTGTCTCAAATCTGAACCACCCTAACTATTATAGCTTCCTCTATGCAGGTTACAACTGCCATGTTAAAGAGTGTAAGTTACATCAAAATGAATGTAGTTTTATGTTTTGGTAAAGTGTGGTTTTGTAAAGCTGAATAATATAAATAGATAGTTTTACTCACATAAAACCATGAATGTTGATCCCATATCATATCTAATGTATATGTTGTATATTATAATATGATATTAGTATATTATTTATATACTATATATAAATATAAAATATCACAATAGACAGAATTCATTGGTTGATTTTGGAAGAGACTTGTGGGGATTTTAGTTTAACCTACACATCTTTCTAAAGGAGTCTAATGGATCCACGAACAATGATGCATGGTGTGGACGGATTGCTTCAGCTTGTGAAGTCTCATAACACGAATCCCTACTAAAACTAGATAATAAGAGAGGAGATTTCCTGTAATATTTTGAATGCTACAAAGGTCATTGACCAAGTTATAAATGTGGTTGATTTTGTTGTTGTTGTTGATGCCATGGCTAAAAAAAACATGAACAATATGAGCCTCATTTGTATTGTTGACTGTAAAACTTGTTTTAATTTGGTTTCCTAAATGTGAATGTCAAATGAAAAATTTATTACATATTTAAGTTACGAATATATTTCATTCGACCATTATAATATTTTTTTTTTCATATTGACTATTTAAATTTATATACCATATTTATAATATAAACCAATTAAATTCTAATTATAGACACTTAACGACATATAAAATTGACTCTTAAGATAACTTTTATTGACTTCAAATTTGTCAATGACACCATATAATTTATTGGACAAAAAATGATGTCAACTATTTAATGACCATTTCATTATGTTGACTTAAATAATTATTTACTCATATTAAATTAAGATTAATGTACTTACACCACTAAACTAAATATTCACTAAAACTATTGAAAAAAACCACATATAATTTAATAATATAAAATCTTGAAACAACATATACCTAATCGTCATGTTGTATTGAACAATTTTTAATAATTTATATATGAAATATATGAGGTGCATATAATATAAATATAACACATATGAAAAGATGGACTTAACCAACACGAACTACCGACGTAGTACATAAGTCACCAACACAACACAATCACCGTGACCGCAAACGAAAGACCTTAACTGTGAATGCCACGTCACGCAGTCGTCATGTCATGTCTCATTTGCAGAGGCTGCCACATTGGCTTTTGACTCGGGCTAAGGGTCCCACCATTCTACTGATGGACGTTTGCCACTTCTGTCACATCCGTCAAGCAGTCACTGCCTTGGCACTCCACCCTATACCCGAGGTAACTTGTTTTTAAAATTTGAATAGCCTGCCAATATTAACTCATGAAAATTCACCTCTAAACTCCAATATCATTTGAATCATTTCAGCCGATGATTGCGACCGACGGAAGCCATTTCTCAAAATCATTTCCATTGGGTCAACAACAATCTACGTCTCTAGAATAATACCGTAGTTGCTTGTAATGGCGAGGCTGTGGACAAATGCGGATTGAAGCATAGAACGAATGGGGACATTTGTATGCTTCATCCCATGGGCAACGACCCTGAATAAATTGAGAAACAGAGGACGAAATGCATAGCGGAAAGAAAAGAGTTCGCCCGTGGAGTGATTGATCTTTTGGTGAGCAGTCATTCCTGACATGACCTTTCTTCTGAGTCTCTATTTTGGGTGAGGTGGAAGGCATAAGGCATGCCAAACTCACCTAGGGCCATGAATTTGTTGCGAAAGAAGAGAACACTGGTGTTAGCGAGACGAGGGGCGTAGAAAAGGTCAAGCATGCCCAGGTCTCCCCTAATAGCTGAAAGCACTCCTCTTGCCACGCTCGCCAAGCCGATGAAACCAATGAACAATTTGGGGAAGAGAGACCTGCCTGCTATTTGTTCCTACAACAGTTTGTCATTGTGAACGAAGCCGTTACAAAACATGATGTTGTCGCGGTGAATTGAGAGCAGATTCAGCATAGCGTCTGCGTCGATGAGGTGGTGACTGTTTTAAGGGGAAATTTTGGGATTGGGACCGTTGGATATATAGATGCCATTGAGATAGGTGGGGAGAGGGCCTTGGACTTTTAAGCACGCTGTTGGGGGCGCCTTGTCCACCAGGGCATAGTTTCCAGCCAGAAGGAATGTCAGATCCACTGAGAGTTTTAGAGGTTTGTCAATATGTTTGTCAATGAAGTCGTCTAATGCATTGCACAGAGATGCGACAAAAGTATTGTTCAGATATTTTTTCCTGCACATTTGCAGAATAACAATGTACAACAGATCTAGAACGTCGGTGGCAACTAAAAGTAACAGCATAATTCAGCAGGTAATTCAAATCTGGGGGTGTTAAAAATGTAGACATCCCCATTCTTATGGCGAAGATGCCTCAAAATATTTTAATAAAAAGGGATTTTAGAGACACGAGAGAATCGATTTCTAATTTTTCAGAAAACCAAAAAGAACTAAATCATCTACCAGTGGTTCTTCTCACTACTAAGAATCCTCCACGATTACACGTAATTTAAGTTGAAGATATTGTGTTTCGTGTAAGTTAAATTGTATTTTTCAGTATTATGAAGGATAAAGATTCAATCGTTATGGAGAAAAGGTCGGATTTATTTTGGAAGGGAAATGCCTTAACGTAAGTCGTTTTTACATAGAAATTTTATAGTTTTTAATTTTTTATTTTTTTAAAGGGTTTGAACGTTTTGGAATTAGTAGTTGTCAAATTTATTATCATATAAATATATTTATGATTTTAATTATAAAATACGTTAGATATATTTTGAATATTGTATAAAATGAAAATATAAAATTTGAGTGGACTTAAAACAATTCTTAAATATTACAAAATTATTTATGAATGATAATTTATAGAATAATATATAAACTTTTGATGTTTCTTTTTTTTAAACTGATCATTGGATGATTGTTATAAATTTTATTTCTGATATGGAGCGTTGACTATCAAATTTAATTCTTGTATGTAAATAGTGATCAAACAAAGTACACATTGAACGTTGAAAATAGTTATTTTCAAAAGTAGATTTTTAGACGAACCAAATGAGATTTGTTTTCATTATGTTCAAGACATGATGCGCCACGTGTATCAAATTTAACCCTTATATGTAGATATTGATCAAATAAATTATGTATTGAAAAATAATTCTTTTGAAAGTGGATTATTGCATGAAATAAATGAGATTATTTTTTCATTATCTTTGAGACATGATGTGCCACATCATCTTAGGGATAGATAATCCTCAATTCCTACTATTCAAAATAAATTTGGATTATTACTATGATTATGCTCCTTTATTCAAAAAATCAATTATTTTAGGTATTATAATTAAGTATCTTAAACATTAGTAAATTAAAATATGACATTAAACTCTTTAAATGTCTAACAACTCCTCTAGTTTGATTCTACAGGGTTATTAGTTTTTAAAAAATAAACATCGTCAATATATTTTTATTTTCAATTATAATAACACAAAAAATAATTTTAGCATCTAAATCAGAAAAATAAGATAACAAGACTGTATTTGAACATAGTATAAAAATATGTTTATCCATTGTAACATTAATTTTACTACAATGTTGTTTATATATATATATATATATATATATATATATATATATATATATATATATATATATATATATATATATATATATATTGCAAATAGTGACACAAAAACTATGATATATAAGTAAAAACTACATTTTATATCATCTTAATTGTTATAGGAGTGTATTATCCAAATATATTTAAAATTTGAAGGTGTGCACAATAAAATATGAAGTCTAAAAAAATTACACAAATGTTAATTAACTATAAAGGAAGAGGATGATGAAAATAACATGTACAAATTTATCCCTAATTTGTATTTGAAACTCTTCACATTGATATTGATTGTTGTAATATTAAATTAATATGAGTAAGGAAACTAAGTAACAAATTTATTGATTTTTGCAAAGTTAAATTAATAACAGTATATGCATCAATTAGTGTAGTTGTCATGTTGTATTTTGAGGGTTACTTTCCAAGCATTAACCAATAAAATAATTAGGATAATGTGGCATATTATTTCTAATTGTAATCTTTATTTTTAAATTTTATACAAAAAGATCCTTTCATAGAAATCAAAATCTTAATTTTTAGTAACTAATAATTTTTATATTGCACTTCTAACACTAGTCTAAACCACTTAAAGCATTAGGAAGAGTTCAATTTTGATTACTAGGTATCCTAGATAGTTCTAAGTGGGCCTTGTATTTTAACTTAATCCTTCCTATCAATT